>ONZH01029684.1:0-193071 GCA_900303285.1 Rhinella marina | reverse complement strand
CCAGTGGCCAAAGTGGCCAAATGTACAGCTCTTCCCTTTGAGGACGCAGCTCAATTAAAAGACCCCATGGACAGGAAGGCGGAAAGCCTTCTTAAAAAAACGTGGGAGGCTACAGCGGCCCTTTTAAAACCTGGGGTGGCCGCTACTTGTACAGCCTGCACACTTAAAGTGTGGTAGGATCAGCTTGAAATCCATTTAACTCACAAGACCCCAAGAGATCAAATATTAGAGAGTCTGCCTCTATTAAAGATGGCTACTAGCTTCCTGGCCGATTCTTCAGCTGAGTCCGTAAAGCTGGCAGTCCTATCAAACTCCATTTGAACAGTACTCTGGTTAAAGGCCTGGGCGGGGGATATTACTTCAAAAAACAAATTTAATTTCCCTCCCCTTTCATGGGCAATATGTGTTTGGGCCTGATCTAGATAGGATTCTTGAGAATGCTACTGATCGCAAGAAGGGGTTCCCCGAAGAGAGGTCCCGTGATAAAAGGCAGTTTTTTCGGGGTAAACAGCAGCCCCAGGAATCTAGGTCAGAAAAAAGGGAGGTCAGGGAGGTGGTCCCATGGGAGAGGGGGTAAGGGAAGAGGTTTCCTTTTCAATCCTAACAGGGGGACCTCTTCCGCTGCCTCCACCTCAAAGCAATGACGCCATACCCGTCGGGGGAAGACTCACTTCTTTTATCACGGTCTGGGAACAGGTCATCAAAGACCATTTTATCCTGGGGGTGATAAGAGACAGCTACTCTATAGAGTTTCTCTCCCCTCCTCCTCAAAGATTTACCCTGACCCAACTCCCACCAAATCAGACACCCTTTCTATCCAAGGGTATAGAAGAGTTGTTACACCTTGGGGCTATAGAAAATGTTCCAGTTATAGAGCTCCCCGTTATTCCTAGTGCCAAAACCCAACGGCAAATTCCGTTTGATAATAAACCTGAAACCACTAAACAAATACGTGGTTTACCACAGATTCAAAATGGGAAAGCATCAGATCGGCGGTAAAACTGATAGACAGGGGCACAATGATGGCGACTGTGGACCTCAAAGACTCCTACTTCCACATTCCCATTCATCCATCATCCCGGAAATTCCTCAGGTTTGCCGTACTTCAGGAGGGGAGAATCTGTCACTTTCAATTCAACTGCCTCCCGTTCGGGATATCTTCTGCCCCAAGGATATTCTCCACGGTAATGGCGGAGGTGGTGGTATCCCTAAGTCAGGAGGGCATTCCAATAGTCCCATACCTGGACGATCTGCTGATCCTGGGGAAAGACTCGGCCGGTCTTCATTCTCATCTACAGTCCGTTCTACAGCGTCTTCAATCATTAGGTTGGATTGTCAATTGGGAGAAATCCAATCTGCTCCCGGACAACCGAAGAACCTTTCTGGGAATCCTCCTAGACTCAACCTTCAGAAGTCTTTCCTTCCTCCAGCAAAAATTCAAAACCTAAAGATCCAGGTTCAACAGCTCCTAAAAAAAAACAGTCCCCTCAATCAGAGACACCATGAAAGTCCTGGGGTTCTTCTCCTCCTCCATTCCCGGGGTAGCGTGGGCTCAACATCATATGAGACGTCTTCAGAATTTGGTGCTCCGAGTGTGGAACAAATCCCAGTCCACTCTAGACCACAGGATCTGTCTCACCAAGGAAGTCAGAGGATCTCTGCGATGGTGGCTCAAAGATCAAAATCTGCAAATCGGGACTCATTGGAATCAGGAGGGCATCTTCTCTCTAACAACGGACGCCATCTCTTGGGGCTGGGGTGCCCATACGGTCACGAGGTCCTTCCAAGGGTCCTGGTCCCTAGCCCAAAAACGAATGTCGTCAAAGTGCAGAGAGCTCTGGGCCATCTGGAAAGGCCTCAAAGCAACAAAGGCCTTCACAAGAGGCCGTCATGTACTAGTCCACTCGGACAACTCTACGGCAGTAGCGTACATTCAGCATCAGGGAGGGACAAGGCACCATCACCTTCAGAGCCTGGCAAATCAAATCTTCACCTCGGCGGAAAAAAATGTCATATCACTGTCTGCAGTTCACCTGAAAGGGGCGCTAAATCTTCAAAGCCATCATGTAATAGATCCCGGAGAATGGTCCCTATCCCAGTCTGCCTTCCGGCTGATTCAGCTTCGTTGGGGGAACCCAGCTCTCGACCTGTTCGCAAGCAAGAAAAATCACAAAGTCCTCCACTTTTTCTCTCTGAACCCAAGAGACCCTTGTGTGGCAGTGGATGCCTTTACACAAAGCTGGACTTCCGACCTTGTCTATGCGTTTCCCCCAATCCCATTAATACCGAGAGTGCTTCAGAAATTCCGGTCAGAAATGTGCACCCTAATTATTGTAGTCCTCTTTTGGCCCAGAAGGGGTTGGTTCGGCCTCCTGAAATCCCTGAGCCGAGAGGATCTGATCTTATTTCCCCCGTCAGCAGACCTACTGTCTCAGGGTCCAATCTTCCACAACAACCCCAGGCTTCTGAAGCTATCCACCTGGATTCTGAAGAATCCATCCTCTTGGGATTAGGCTTATCCCTTAGGGTCGTGACTACCTTATTACTAAGTAGGAAGTCTAACACCTCAAAGGCTTACCTCAAAGTCTGGAAAAAGTTTGCTTCTTGGGCAGGGGACAGATTCAATCAGGCCACTCCAAATATTCCCCTTATCCTTGAGTTACTCCAAGATGGGCTAGATTTGGGTCTATCCCCGAATACTTTGAAAGTGCAGGTCTCGGCCCTAGGTGCCCTATATAATATGAGCCTATATGAAGTATCATGGGTGGATAGATAGATTTTTAAAAGCAGCGGATAGGTTACGTCCGAGAGTTAAAAACATGGTGGCCCCTTGGAACCTTAAGGCTACTTTCACACTTGCGTTGTGGTTTTCCGGTATTGAGATTCAGCAGAGGATCTCAATACCGGAAAAAAACTGATCAGTTTTGTCCCCATGCATTCTGAATGGGAAGAGATCCGTTCAGGATGCATCAGGAGGTCTTCAGTTCAGGCAGCTTTCAGTTTTGTGACAGGACACAAAACCGCAGCAAGCTGTAATTTTGTGTCCGGTCATAAAAACTGAAAGAAACTGATCAGGTACTGAAACCAATGTAAGGCTACTTCCACACTAGCGTTAGTACGAGTATTACAACCTTGTGGATCCGTAATTCCGGATCCGGTTGTATTAGCGTTTAAACGGATCCGGAATAACCTCTATTGAAAGTCAATGGAGGACGGATCCGTTTACAAGTGTGTCCACACCAAACGGATCCGTCCCCATTGACTTGCATTGGGGGCCATTCCGGATCCGTTTAGGTGCGGATAAATAGTACGGAGAGCAAACCGCAACATGTTGCGGTTTGTTCTCCGATCTGAAGACTGAACGGAATGCTTTCAGGAGCATTCCGTTGTCTTCAGTTCAGTTTTGTCCCCATTGACAATGAATGGGGACAAAACGGAAGCGTTTTATTCCGGTATTGAGCCCCTATGACGGAGCTCAATACCGGAATTCCATAACGCTAATGTGAAAGTAGCCTAAGTCAATGGTGACGGATCAGTTTTTTTGGGAGACTAAAAAAACGGATCCGTCACCCATTGACTTTCAATGTATTTAGTGCCTGATCAGTTTTCTTCAGTTTTGATTTCACACAACTGCATCCTAACTGAACTGATGCATCCTGATGTGCAAAATCAAAACGGATCAGTTTAATTCAGGTATAGAGATCCTCTGCCGGATCTCAGTACCTGAATTAACAACGCAAGTGTGAAAGTAGCCTAACACTGTTCTTCAGGGTTTATCTTCTTCCCCTTTTGAACCGCTAGACTCTTTGTCTTTGAAATTGCTAACCATAAAAACAATCTTTTTGGTTGCAATTTCCTCAGCTAGGAGGGTTTGTGAACTGCAGGCCCTAACCATTCGTGAACCCTTTTTGACTGTGTTTGAGGATAAATTAGTATTTAAGTTAAATCCCTCCTTTTTACCAAAAGCAGTGTCTACTTTCCACAGGTTACAAGATATAGTGATCCCTTTTTTTGTGCCAATCCTAAAAATGAACAGGAGGCTAGATTCCAGACATAAGAAGACATAAGAAGGGCTGTTCTTCGTTATCTAGAGGTCACCAAGGATTGGAGATCAGATGAAAATTTATTTGTTCAGTTTTTTGGCCCAAATAAAGGGAAAAAGGCAGCTAAAAGTTCCATATCTCACTGGATTAGAAGCGCGATTACAGAGGCATATAAGGCCTCAGGTAAAGAGCCACCGACCTCTCTTAAGGCTCATTCTGTCAGGGTGGTCTCCGCCTCATGGGCTGAGAGAGCCTGTGCCTCCCTGGAACAGATTTGTAGGGCAGCTACTTGGAAAAGGGCCCACACTTTTACCAAGCATTATAGGCTTGATGTTTTTGCAAATGAGGACATGGCATATGGTCGCAAGGTCCTCGGGGCAGTGGTCTGCCCCCCCCCCCCCAAGTTTTCACTAAACTAGTTCTCAGGTTGTGCTGTCATGGAGACGACTGGGGAAATGAGTATTACACTCACGGTTTCCTGGAAGTCTCCATGACAGCACAAGCCTCCCACCCTATTCTTTTTTTTTTTTTTTTTTTTTTTTTTTTTTTTTTGTTAATTACTTATCTATCCATCCAGGTTCCTGTTATAATACACTGGTGCTGGGAAGGAAGGGGCAGGTTTTAACCCTCTCCGTATTTTCCTGTCCTATCAGAAGAAGGCGATCTCAGGTTGTGCTGTCATGGAGACTTCCAGGAAACCGGATTACCGGTGAGTGTAATATTTAATTTATTTAATTTACTGTTTGTGTGTGTCGTTAAAAGATATCGAGAGTGACCTCTACAGCTGCCCGCCCCTTTAAATGTGACCTCCACAGCAGCTAGAGTGGCCACTGTCTTCACCCCAGAAAGCCAGACCTCACCGGCCATTCCCCCAAACGTGAAACAACGCCCCCAGTTCCCATGAAGACACATCACTAAACATGAGGCCACGCCCCCCCTGGCTCCGTGAAGACACGGAGGAGAAGCTGTCTGAGTGTGAGCTACTGAAAGGGTGGACATCCCTGTGTCTGTCCAGGCACTGCGTCGGACGGAGAACAGGTAGCCAGAAAACTGGACTGTCCAGCCTAAAGCCGGACATCTGGCCACCCTAACATCAGCCTGCCCCTAGGGTGGCCAGAGGTCTTGTTTTAGGCTGGACAGTCTGGCTTTCAGACTCCCTGTCCTCTGTCATGCGCAGGGCCTGGATGGACACAGGGATGTCCTTTTGAACAGCTCACTCTCAGCAGCAGCACTGTGCAGTCTGAGCAATGAGCTGCAGGGAGAAAGTCACCCTCCCCCCACCCCTGCAGCTGACAGAAGGTGATCTTTACCTATATTTTTAATCCCGGTCAAATGCGGCATGGAGGGGGCGTGGCCTGACTGAGTCAGGGGAGTGACTTAGTGGGATCTGGGGGTGGTGCTTTTAAGTCCTTCTTTTGATGGTGACCTGAATTACAGAACAATGCCATAGTAATTTAGGAGGAAGGTGGGTAGCCGTGGAAGAATACATCTTTTATTACTACTGAACAGTAAATATGTAAAATTTACATTATATGAGGTAATGATTGATGATGAATTAGTCTAAAACATACGTTATATTTATGGTAACCGAAATACCCCTTTACCATTGTCATCCACAGTGCTCTGCCTCTTTAATGCAGACCTACAGCAGTGAACTGGCTAGGTTGTCATAGAAACCTGGTGTGTGGAAACTGCCTGTGAGCTTCTATTGACTGATAAGGGTCATGTGACCAGGCTACTATTGGCTAATGCATTTTTTTGGGAATATCTCAGGAACGGTACGACCTGGAGAGCTGAAAACTGTTCTAAAACCTTCCCGGACACCTGATGTACATGTGTGCCAAATTTTGTGATTGTAGCTGCAGCGGTGCGGATTCCTTTAGTGGACACACACACACACCACACACACACACACTTTACACAGCTTTATATATTAGTAGAACAATGCCACTATAAATAGAACAATGCCACTGATGGAGGCAGCGATGAAAGCCAACCAGACTAGCCCAAAGCTGATTGAATTAGGCAAGAACTAAATCAAACATTATAACGAGGTGGCCTGACAGGCCTCTCGCGTGTCCAGTTGTCAGGCATGGTGCAAGGGTCTCTAAGCATAAAGATGAACGCCACTGTGTTATCTGTATGTGTGAGTTTAAATACCCACCAAAGACGATATGGACGGAGTGGCGTGTACGCACGCTGTGGAATGCCGATCACGTGACCGGAAGGCATGTGTTCCAGCATGCGGTCCAATCGTCCGGTCAAGTGACTGGAGATGAGTTCCAATTACAGGAAGTGCCCATAAAAAGCTAGATATTAAGTAATAAGCCATCTAAAGCCCAGATGATCATAGAACAACCTGTGTGATGGCAAAAGAATGGACTGCAATTAAGGTGAACCACATATAATTAAATTCAAAAGTATGTTGCATGTCCTAGGAATATAATAAAATTCACAGGTATGTTAAATGTTCTCAGGTAGGAATAAATAAGATAACATAAGTCAAATATTATACCACAGATAGTGAACAATAACCAGAGCTAGGATAGATTTCCAGAATAAGATAATAATTTGAGGATGCTTCACGCATCAATATCATGGCTGGATTCACGACACAAAAAGAAGCACGGCTGAAAACAAAAAATTCCCTTAAAGGGGTTATCCCACGAATAATGTAAAAAATGAAAATCAGACATCATATAGTACATGACAATCTCTTTCTAACAAAGCTATAACCAGCCCTGTACCTCACATGGATCCAGAGATCTCCCCATTCATTGCTCTGCTAGATTTATATCAAGCTGACCGCTCGGGGAGTGTCTTTTCTGCTGCAGCTAAGGGGGCGTGTCCATGCTCTCCCTATCACAACTCAGGAGACAGTTAAAAGTTGAATCTGAGCATGTGCGGCCTGCTCAGTGAATAGGTCAAAGAAATAATAAATTAAGTGGTCCTATACAGATACATTTTATTGAATAACTTAGTGGCTATACAAAATTTTTAATGACATGTAATTACAAAAGTATTCAGATCCAGGTGCTGGTTTGAAAACTGTAGAATATTTTTCGTGGGACAACCCCTTTAAATAAAACAAGAAAAAGTAAGTCTCCTCCTTACCTTATCCTTATCCTTTTGAAGAATCCACCGATCCCAGTCTCCTTTCTTGCACAGATATACCACTCCACGACTTTTACAATTAATAAAATCCCTAATTGAATAGGTTCTACCGGTGGCCGAGCACGTATTGGTCTTACCAGTGCATATAAATTGACAAGCCTGGCAGGACCCACACCTAAAGATCCCTAAAGGTTTTCGGTCAAGCCAGAACCCACATGGACTAGGGCGAATGTAGTGACTATGCATGAGACGGTCACCTAAGCTACGATCCCTCCTGTATGTAATAGCAGGTTGCGATGACAATGCTTCAATCAATACAGGGTCACTCAAAAGTATGGGCCAATATCTAAGATTTTATGAGTTTTCTTGTTAGCTAAATCAAGAGTTGAAATGATCCTAATGGTATTAGTGTCCGAGGGCTGGGGCTTTTTTGGTCCAAGTAAATTGTTTCTGTCCTGTTCTTTGGCGTGATGAAAAGCCTCCCTTAAGACCTGAAAAGGATAGCCCCTTGCTCGGAATCTATTGTAGAGTTTCCTAGATTCATGATGGAAATTCTCAGAGTTGAAGCAATTCCTCCGAACCTGGAGGTATTTCTCCTTGGGGATACCCTTTTTAAGGGCAATCGGATGATGGCTATCCCAGTGCAACAGATTATTAGTTGCAGTGGGTTTTCTAAATACCGTGGTCTCAAACCTGTCAGACTGTTGGTAACTTGTACATCAAGAAATGTCAAGGTGTCTGGATGAATTTCAGAGGTGAAAGGTAAACCAAAGTCATTATTATTCAAGGTTTTCATAAACTCCTCAAACTCTGAAACAGTGCCACCACAAATAAGAAAGACATCGTCTATGTATCTAGACCAAAAAATTATTCTCTCATACCACCATTTGCCATCATCTGAAAAGACCTCAATGTTCTCCCACCAGCCCAGGAGGAGATTTGCATATGAGGGAGCGCAGGGGCTCCCCATAGCGGCCCCCCTGAGCTGGTGGAAGAATCTAGAGTCAAATAAAAAATAGTTGTGGGTGAGGGTAAATTCCAACAACGCAAGTACAAACACATTATGCAGTTTAAATTGCAAGCCCCTCGTCCTCAGATAATATGATACAGCCGCTAGACCCTTGGAATGTGGTATTGAGCTATACAATGATTCCACGTCTATGCTTTGCAAGTAAAACGGAGGGGTCAAATGATATGGTATCTATTTTTCGCAGAAAGTCCATGGTGTCACGTGTAATGATGGAAGTGTAAACACATAGTTCCTCAAAATCCTGTCAAGATAAATGCCACAGTTCTATGTCATTTTTCATGTTTGTGAGTTGCACTTATGTCGATCAGTCATCTTACTGAAATGATTTTAATTAAAGGGGTATTTCCATCTCACAAATGTAGTTTGTATAGTTAGCTATAGCCATACCAGTATTTATTATTAATAGAATGTATTTATATAAAATGTACCGTTTAGAAGATTTGCCTATTTGTATATCCATTGTCCCACACACATCAGTCAGGCCATTGCCCCTAGTTACGGCCACCGTGGCCATGTAGTAGTGGTGGCCGGCTTGCTCTTGTTCAAACCCTCTCTGAGGTAATTGCTGTATTGTGAATGCACATTGCATGAGCATGCGGAGACGCATCTTAGGGTTGTAGCATTTTTATCTGAGTTTCCAAAACGCAGAGAAACGGATCCTGTTCCAAAATCAATTCATCTCTATGGAGCAGGATCCGTTTATAAAGTCTGCATTTTGGACGAATCCTGACCAGATGTGAAAGTGCCCTAAGATGTGTCTCCACATGCTCATGCAATGTGCGTTCACAAGACAGAAGTTACCTTAGAGCGGGTTTGAACAAGAGCAAGCCGGCCACCACTACTACATGGCCACGGTGGCCGTAACCAGGGGCAACGGCCTGACTGATGTGTGTGGGACAATGCCTATACAAATAGTCAAATCTACTAAACGGTACATGTTACATAAATACATTCTATCAGTAATTACATTGGTACGGCTATATCTAACTAACTATACAAACTACATTTGTGAGATGGGAATACTCCTTTTAAGTATTAAAAATTAAGTTTTAGGTTTATGCTTATGATTTTGGATATACATATTCCGCATAATCCTATCCATTTGGGTATCTATATACTTCATGAATTTCTGCAAATAATGAGACCCTACCTACACTCTCCCAAAAAATAAAAAAAACTATGGAGACACTAAAACATGATTTATTTTTTTTTGTTTCAAAAATGCTAATATTGTGTAAAACTTAAAGTATACATATTAGATATTTCCATGTCCGTAACAACCTGCTCTATAAAAATAACGTTGTAAATAACAAAAAATAAAAACTGTGCCAAAACAGCTATTTTTTGTTACCTCACAAAAATAGGGCAACAAAAATCATATGTACCCTAAAATAGTACCAACAAAACTGCCACCTTATCCTGTAGTTTCCAAAATGGGGTCACTTTTTTGGAGTTTCTACTCTATGGGTGCATCAGGCGGTCTTCAAATGTGACATGCCAACTTAAAATTTTCCCAGTGAAATCTACCCTCCAAAAACCATATGGCGTTCCTTTCCTTCTGTGCCCTGCCGTGTGCCCGTACAGCAGTTTATGATCACAAATAGGGTGTTTCTGTAAACTAAAGAATCAGGGTAATAATTATTGAGTTTTGTTTGGCTGTTAACTCTTGCTTTGTTACCTTAAAAAAATGGATTCAAATGGAAAATCTGCCAAAAAAGTGAAATTCTGAAATTTCATCTACATTTCCTTTAATTCTTGTTGAACACCTAAAGAGTAAACAACGTTTGAATACCTTGAGGGGTGTAGTTTCTAAAATGGGGCATTTTTTGGGTGGTTTCTATTGTGTAAGCCTCACAAAGTGACTTCAGACCTGAACTGGTCCTTAAAAAGTGGGTTCTGGAAATTTTCTGAAAAATTTCAAAATTTGCTTCTAAGCCTTCTAACGTCCCCAAAAAATAAAATGTAATTTTCAAAATGATCCAAACATTAAGTAGACATATGGGCAATGTAAATTAATAACTATTTTTGGAGGCATTACGATGTATTTTAAAAGTAGAGAAATTGAAATTTGCTAATGTTTTTGCATTTTTGGTAAATTTGGTATTTTTTCATAAATAAAAATCAAATATTTTGACTCAAATTTGTCACTGTCATGAAGTACAATATGTGACGAGAAAACAATCTAAAAAAGGCATGGATAAGTAAAAGGATTTTAAAGTTATGACCACATAAAGTGACACATGTCAGAATTGCTAAAAATGGCCTGGTCCTTAAGGTGAAAAATGGCAGGGTCCTGAAGGGGTTAAGGATGGTGGGTGGAGAAATGTTGAAGGAGAAGTGAACTGTTGCTAGCTGTTTACATTTTTCTTTCTTTCCTTTAGGCTCTGCCCGCTATTGCTGCATACATGAAAACACAGCATTTTATAAAAACTCCTATTAACAACCGAATGGCTTTATGGGCCAATAAATGATGATTTTGTACAACCTGTTAGTCAAATGATTTTCTTGACAGCTTCATTTTGCACATTGACTAGTAAATGCACTGATTATTTATATAAATAAAGGCACCAAACAAAGCAGTGTTTCGACTTGGATATATCTTTTTCAAGCAGTTACACTATACAGTGGAGGAAATAAGTATTTGATCCCCCACTGACTTTAAAAGTTTTTTAATAGTAAAAAATAAATGAAATGTCTGATAATTTTATGCCAGCTTTATTTTAACAGTGCCACATAGAATATCAAAAGAAAAACGGAGAAAATTACATGAAATGAGAAATAAAAAATAATTTGCATTTCTTTGAGGGAAATAAGTATTTGATCCCCTAGTAAAACCATGACTAATGTTGGCTCCCACAGACCACTGACACACCCTAATCACAGTGAAGTCGTTACCTGGATGAGAGACACCTGTCCCAAATTGTCACCTCTATAAAAGGCCACCTGCCAACAGTCTCAGTGACACTCCAACATCTCCACCATGGGCAAGACTAAAGAGCTGTCTAAAGATGTCGGGGACAAAATTGTTGACCTACACAAGGCTGGAATGGGCTACAAAGCCATAAGTAAGAAGCTAGATGAGAAGGTGACAACTGTTGGTGCAATTATTCGGAAGTGGAAGAAGTACAACATTACTGTCAATCGACCCAGGCCTGGAGCTCCATGCAAGATATCACCTCGTGGAGTCTCATTGATCATGAGAAAGGCTAAAAATCAGCCAAGAACTACACAGGAGGAGCTGAGTAATGATCTCAAGGCAGCTGGGACCTCTGTCTCCAAAAAACCATTGGTAATACACTGAGACGTAATGGTTTAAAATCCTACAGTGCACGCAAGGTTCCTCTTATCAAGAAGGCTCACGTCCAGGCCCGCCTCAAGTTTGCCAATGAACATATTAATGACTCTGAGAGAGACTGGGAGAAGGTGCTGTGGTCAGATGAGACCAAAATTGAGCTCTTTGGCCTCAACTCGACGTGTTTGGAGGAAGAAAAATACAGACTATGACCCTAAGAATACCATCCCCACCGTCAAGCATGGTGGTGGAAGTATTATGTTTTGGTGGTGTTTTTCTTCTAAGGGCATTGACGGGAAGATGAACGGGGCCATGTATCGCAAAATCCTGGGTGACAACCTCCTTGCCTCCGCCAGGGCACTGAAAATGGGTCGTGGTTGGGTCTTTCAGCACGACAACGATCCAAAACATACAGCCAAGGAAACAAAGATGTGGCTCCATAAGAAGCATATCAAGGTCATGGAATGGCCTAGCCATTCTCCTGACCTCCATCCCATCGAAAATCTATGGAGAGAGCTGAAGCTTCGCGTTTCCAAATGCATGCCTAAAAACCTTAAGGATATGGAGATGATTTGCAGAGAGGAGTGGGCCAAAATTACTCCTGAAGTGTGTGCAAACCTTATAAAAAAAACTATAAGAAACGTCTGACTGCTGTGCTTGCCAACAAGGGTTTTGCCACCAAGTATTAAATGATGTTTTCCTAGGGTATCAAATACTTATTTCCCTCAAAGAAATGAAAATTATTTTTTATTTCTCATTTCATGTCATTTTCTCCGTTTTTCTTTTGATATTCTATGTGGCACTGTTAAAATAAAGCTGGCATAAAATTATGAGACATTTCATTTATTTTTTAGTATTAAAACTTTAGTCAGTGGGGGATCAAATACTTATTTCCTCCACTGTATATGGCCTTCCTTAAAAAGGCCATACAACCACGTGACAACTCCTGCTCCTTAAGATAATTCATATGATAATTAGATGCAAAACATTCAAATATGTGAATAAACCACCATTTAGTGTGTTAAATGAATATATGTTGCAGAACACACTTGCAGAAATACAGGAAGATTCAGGAATCTGGGATGGCAGTCATTCTATGAACAGAAAATGAAGAGCGGGATACGTAGCATCCCAACGTTCCAGCTGCGCAAACACCAAAACTCAAGTGGGATTAAGGCAGGAAGTCCTGTCTGAAAGGATTTGAACACCAGCTTAAAGCCCAGAGATGATTGTGCAGCCAGGTAGAAGTGACATGCGGCTTCTCCGTATCTTAAAAAACAAACACTGGCATTTATGAATACTAATCATAATGACAATAGGCAATGTTATGAGGAAAAATATAAAGGAAGGCAGTGACCATGAATGTAAATATACATTTATGTGTCCGTGGCTGGCCACAGAGGTACAGAGAAAATAAAGAAAGACAAGTAGCTTAGGGCCATATAGAATCCACAAACTGACCCCGAGGTAATGTTTCTAACAATTGTTAAGGTGATGAGTGATATGGGACATGGGTTGCAGTGGTTGATAGCATCATACTCAAAAAAGCCTGGGCTACCCATAGAACTAAGTTCCCGTTGGCGTTGTTGGGGGTGGACGCCGAGAAAGCTTTTGACAGGGTGGACTGGACCTTTGAGACTTACTTTGTTAAAATACAACTTTCCAAAGCAGTTTGTTGATGCGATATTCACATTGTATGATCAGCCGCATGCCATACTCAAAATAAATGGCACCCTGTCCCCTGTTTTTGAAGTTCACAATGGCACACGTCAGGGGTGCCAGCTTTCACCCACTTTATTTATACTAGGAGCAGAAACGCTATTGCAAGCTATAAGGTTAGAGCCTGAGATAAGAGGTTTTAGATGTGGGGGATTAGAGTTCAAGTCCCTAGCATTTGTGGATGACCTATTATTCATAATTACAAACCACCATTCTGGACTACCAGCGGTGGCTAAATTATTGGAGTTCTTTGGCTCCCTTTCCAACTTTAAGGTAAACACCACCAAGTCGGAAGTGTTAAATATTACCATCAAGAAGGAAGAAGTGAGGGTCTTAAAAGACAAGGTCCCCTTTGTGTGGTGTTCATCTTCTCTAAAGTATTTGGGGGGTAAGAGTGCCGAACCACCTCTCTAAACTTTATGAGCTCAACTTTACACCACTTCTTGCAGAGATCGGTGATTTATTAAAAACATACGACATTCCCCTGATCTCATAGATAGGGAGAATTAATTTACTGAAATGCTACATCTTACCAAAAATACTATATCACTTGCAAATGGTTCCAATTAAGATACCTTCTTTGTTCTTTAGAAGTTTGAGGCAGAAGTTTACGAAATATGTGTGGAAGGGGAAGAGGCCTAGGCTGGCTTATACCATGCTGAGTAGACCCAAGGCGGAGGGAGGTTTGGGACTGACAGACCCACTCACTTACTATAAGGCTATACAACTACAAAGATGGTTATTGATAGCAAACCCGGATGTGGACAATGAACTTAGACTCTTGGCTCAGATGTCTCTGGGGCCCCATTTTTTGAGTGATTTGTGGATACCTCAATCGAAGAGATATAGGTCATCAGAATTTGATCCCCTGCTTCAGGGGATGTGCGAGGTCTGGCATGCGGCTGGTCAGAAATTGGCACCGGCGCCATCCCCATTGATGCCGGCGGGGCTTCTCCCAGTGTTTCTAGGGAAGTCAACATTTCCATATAGGTCATTGTGGCACTCATTAAACAGATTTCCCTTATCTCAATTATTCCCTAAAGGGGTGATGCCTGACTTATCATGCTTTCAGGAGATAGTCCAGCCTGTGAAGCTAAATTTTCTGCACTATTCCCATTTAAAAATGTATACATACTAAAGCAGGGGCCAAGGGTAATTGGTCAAGAGAGCTCACTGAGTTTGAGAGAGCCATACTAGTTACGACAAGATCGGCTAGAAAACTATCCTTTTTGATATGCTCTTTTATGTCACCTGAAAGGGAAGAGAGACCTAGTTATCTGGCAGCATGGGAAAAGGAGTTGGGAATACAGATATCACAAGAGGAAGCGCGATCCATATTGCAATATTCACAAGGTTTCTCCACCTGTGTTAGGCTTAGAGAAAGTCATTACAAGCTGTTGAGTAGATGGTATCGGACACCTGACTTCCTGCAGAGACACAACCTGATCACAGATAGCACATGTTGGCGTTGTGGTGAGCATGAAGGTACCTACCTTCACATCTGGTGGAACTGCCCACTCATCGCAAATTATTGGGAGAAGGTTCAGAAAACAATAAGAGATGCCTGTGGGGTTCAGGTGAAGCCGATTAAATGACAAAATGAAGTAGTGCTAGGGTATAAATCGTTGAAATTATGCTTTTGACTTGTAAACGGCATTCGCATACTACTTTTTGTTCGCATAAATTGATGTGGTTAAAGTTACATCTAAAATAGCTATGTGTTAGAATATCAGGCTAATTGTTTCCTGTGAATTTCCCCACTCCCCCTCCATCCTTTCCCCTCACCCCCCCCTTCCTCTTTATCCCTTTCTTTTCAAATCATAATGTTTTAGAATACTGATGTTTATACAGTGAGTGGACGAGTATTCTGATTTTATATTTGTAGTAAGCGCTTGTAGACAACAATGGATGGAAATGTAAGCTTGAACCTTTGTCTGTATCTTTATTGATCTCGATAAAAAGAAAATTGTGAAAAAAAAGCCTGGGCTACCGTCACATGCGGTCATCATTTAGAGGAGACTAGCCCACTCCCAGTCTAGCATCAGGCAGAGAATTAGTCCTGAGAATACTTGCTCTGGAATCACCATTTAGTTGACATAAACCCAGTGTATCTAAGTATGCATGTGTTCAATACACATGCATGCCTATACTCAAGAAATCCCCAATGTTCACCACCTTAAGTGGGAACAATGGAGAAGGTGGAGGAGGCCCACAAACATGCATGGACACCAACTAAAAACCCACATAACTCCCTAAATAAAAGACCCAAACTCACCATATGGACAGAAACACCTGAATAGCCAGGTGCAGCAGATGGAGTCTCCGCCAGGCAATATACTGTAAAACATACATTGCAAAGTGACTTCAACATCCCAGTTTCTCATAGATAAGAATGAAGAATATCTGGAAAAAATATTAAAAACCTTATAATCACAACATAACTGTTGGGTACAACTTACTAAAAATGACATACAGTATACATTAATGAGGTCATTTATCCAACTGGTTTTAATTAGAACTGGCTTATTTGCCCACAGCAACCAATCAGATTCCACCTTTCATTGTTGACTGCTCCTTTGGAAAATGAAAGATGGAATCTGATTTGGTTGCTATGTGCAACTAAGCCAGTTCTACTTTACACCAGTTTGATAAATGACCCCATAAAATATGAAGTATGGCATCCTAACTAAGGACCGATCTAGAATAGGGAACCCAACCTGAATTCCCTCTTAAGACCCCTTGTTTCAAGTATATCCAGTTCGTAAGTCCATTTAAATTCCAATATTTTAAGGTGAGATTCACAATTGCCCCCTCTTCGCTTTTTAGGAACTCCATTTATTATCTTAAACCTAAGATGGCAAATGTTGCGTCTGTGTTTGAATATGTGGTCATGAGTTGGAAGGTCAGTAAGTCTATTATGTATCATATATCTGTGATGATTAAATCTAATTTTGAATTCCTATATGGTTTTGCCCACATAGAGGAGTCCACAGGGGCACTGAAGATCATAACTCACAAAACTGGAAATAGAAGTGTAAAATTGTTGCAAAACAATAATAAAAGGACTCTCATCACAGTTCCTTCTCCTAATGCAATGATCTCTCCCCATGGCTCAGAAGGTCCAACCAAACTGGTCCAACCGGCAACCACGGATCAACAGTCGGAAATCCAGAGCCTTTGTTAAAATCATCCAACTTTTATTACATCTTCTGAATAAAATTAGCAGTACAGTAGTAGTTCACCCATAATTACAGTAAACTACTCCTGTACCACTAATTTTATTCAGAAAATGAAATAAAAGTTGGATGATTTTAACAAAGCATCTGGGTTTGGCTTTATGAAATTGTAAAATTGTTGGATATTATAATGTTTACCAGTCCGTGGCTGTGCAAAGATGATGCCCTTGATCATGCTGTAGTGCTGGTTTGATCCCTTACAAAAATCAGCATGGACCAGCTCATTGTTCTTCTGTAAGACTGTTTTAACATGAATTTAAAGATTTGAAAATAGGCTTACATAGGCTAAGGGTTGAGGCCTGTTTTCATTTTGGATTTTTCCCCACGTTCCAATAACCATAACTTTTTTTTATTTTTCCATTCACGGATACCAATATGAGGGCTTATTTTTTTCAGGACACGATGCATTTTAATGTCGCAATTTAACTTACCATGCCTTGTAATGGAAAACATTCTTTGTGTGGCAAAAATTCCGGCAAGGTTTTTGGGATTTTGACATCACAGCATTCAATGTGCACAAAAAATGACCTGATATTCTGTGGCTCAATACGAATTTTTTTTTTTTACGGCTTTAAAAAAATAAAAACCTTTTGAAAACAATCAAAATTTTCTTTGCATTGCCATTTTCTGACAGCCATAACGTTTTTATATTTCGGTCTACAGAGCTGTATGAGGGCTTGTTTTTTTGCATAATTAACTATTTTTATTGGTACCATTTTTGTGGTATGTTTGTCTTTTTGATCACTGTTATTTAATTTTTGGGGGGATAAAATAAAAAAAATGGCGAATCATGTGTTTTTCATTGCCTGGAGAGCTAAGTTTCCGACTATCTCCTAGGAGAACTGGAAAAATATACTGTACATGAGAATTTGGTAAAGTTATTGCACAATTTCAATCATGTTGTGGTTCAGTTTAATATAATTCACAGGTTCTACACTACCCCTATTTTGTTGAATAAGATTGGATTGAGGGAGACTTCTCATTGCCCAAGGTTGTAATTTTCACACGGCAGATTTCCTGCACTTGCTTTGGTCATGCCCAGACTAAGGATGGTTCTGGGGTTCAATTTATAAGGCTATTAAAGAGAGATTAAAGTCATAGATTCTGTTTACTGCGCAGTGTATGATTTTGAATGACCTCTCCAATGTTAAGTATACTAAGAAAAGGAGACTATTGCTGACTATAATACTGTTCCTGAGCAGATTATTAATCAAGTGGGTTTGATTTTCAAGAAATATTCCAAATGTTAATACATGGAGACAGATTTGGTCATCACGGGATATCCAGGGAGATGAATAAGTATATATTTAATGGAGATAGGGGAGTTCATGGAAGTGATTCCTTATATTGCGCTATTCCCCCCCCCATGGTTACCCCACACAAACACACATATCTCACTATCTCTAGCGCTGAGATCCCCGGCGTGTGCGCACTACACTTGCACCGTCCAATTCCTCTAGGCACAAAGGACTGATGGCACGGAAAATGTTCTTTTAATTAGTTATTTCTTATAGTACTCGATTAATCATTGGATTAATCGATAGAATACTTTATTACTAAAATAATCGATAGCTGCAGCCCTAATGGGGGTCTTCAAATGTGACATGGCAATTTAAAATCATCCCAGTGAAATCCGCCCTCCAAAATCCATATGACGCTCCGCCCCTTCTGAACCCTGCCGTGTGCCCATACAGCAGTTTACGACCACATATAGGGTGTTTCTGTCAAATGCAGAATCAAAGTAATAAATATTGAGTTTTGTTTGGCTGTTAACTCTTGCTGTGTTACAGGAAAAAAAATGCTAAAAATGGAAAATCTGCAAAAAAAAGTGAAATCTTGAAATTTTACTTCCATTTTCTTTAATTCTTATGGAACACCTAAAGGGTTAACAAAGTTTGTAAAATCAGTTTAGAATAATTTGAGGGGAGTACAGGTAGGTTCTAAAATGGAGTCATTTTATGAGTGATTTCTACTATGTAAACCCTACAAAATGACTTCATAACTGAATTAGTCCTTAAAAAAGTGGGTTTGGAAATTTTCTTTAAAAATGTCAAAATTACTTCTAAAATTCAGAGCCTTCTAACGTTCAAAAAAATAAAATGACTTAAACAAAATGATGCCAACATAAAAGTAATAACAATTTTATGAGGTATTACTATGCGTCTTAAAAGAAGCAAAATTTAAATTTAGAAAATAGTTAATTATTCCAAATTTTCAGTAACTTTAGGATTCCTTAACCCCTTGCCGCAAAATCACGTACATGTATGTGAGCGAATGCGGCTTCTTGCCACATCCTCACGTGCATGTAACGTGATGTGATCGGGCGGGTGCAGGAGCTGCACCCGCCCGATAAGCAGCACGGGCCCGGCTGTTACCGATAACCGGGCCCCTGCTACATCCGCCGGCATCGCTGTGTGCAGTGATGCCGGCGGATTAACCCTGTGGCATGTTTAGGGTCTGCAGAGGGAGGGAGCTCCCTCTGACTCCATCGCCCCCCGCGCGCTGCGCTGCGCTGGCAGGGGGCTGATGGTTGCCATGGCAGCTCCGATGCCTTACACAGGCATCGGAGTCTGCCATGTACGGAAGCCTAGGAGAACCAGCCTGCAGGCTGGGTCACCTAGGCAACCTGTCAGCGTCTTACTGTGTAAGACGCTGACAGTTCAATTCAGTACAATACATGAAGTATTGTACTGAATTCAAACAGGGATCAAACCCTGAAAATGTGAAGTCCCACAGTGGAACAAATGTAAAAAAAAGTGAAAAAAAGTGTTTTTTTTATAATAAAAAAATAAGTTTCAAGTAAAAAAAATAATGTTTAAAAAAATATAAATAAATAAAAAACACACATGTTAGGTATCACCGCGTCCGTAACAAAGTACTCTATAAAAATATCACATAATCTACCACCTCAGATGAACTCCGTAAAAAAAATAAAAACTGAGCAAAAATGCCAGTTTTTTGGTCACCTTTAGAGATGAGCGAGCAGTGCTCGTTACAAGCACTGTAACGCTCGGGTCCCGTGTGAAATGCCCGCAGGCATTGCGGATCCGTCCTCAGCTGCATGTAAGTCAATGAGGACGGAATCGTTTGGTATGACACTCATACCAAACTGTTCCGTCCCCACTGACTTTAAGACGGGCGAGGACGGAACCATTTGGTATTAGTGTCATACCAAACGATCCGTCCTCATTGACTTACATGCAGCTGAGGACGGATCCGCAATGCCTGCGGGCATTTCACATGGGACCCGAGCGTTACAGTGCTCGTAACGAGCACTGCTCGCTCATCTCTAGTCACCTTACATCACAAAAAGAGTAATTCCAAGTGATCAAAAAGACATATGTACCCCAAAATAGTGCCAATCAAACCGTCTTCTCTTCCCGCAAAAAAATGAGACCCTACCTAAGACAATTGCCCAAAAGATAAAAAAATGACTTTCAGAAAATGGAGACACTAAAACATGATTTCTTTTTCTTCAAAAATGCTTTTATGTTTTAAAACTGAAATAAATGTAAAAAAAAGTATACATGTTAGGTATCACAGCGTCCGTAATAACCTGCTCTATAAAAATATTATGACTTACCTGCTAAGGTGAACACCATAAAAAATAAAAATATTTTTTGTCACCTTTCATCACAAAAACTGTTATACCAAGCGATCAAAAAGTCATATGCAACCCAAAATAGTACAAATCAAACTGTCATCTATTCCTGCAAAAAATGAGCCCGTACATAAGATAATCGCCAAAAAAAATAAAAAAATATATATCTTTCGGAAAATGGAGATGCTAAAACATGATTTTTTTTTCAAAAATGCTTTTATTGTGTAAAACTAAAATACATTAAAAAAAGTAGACATATTAGGTATCGCCGCGTCCGTAAAAACCTGCTCTATAAAACTCTCACATGATCTAAGCCCTAAGGTGAATTTCATAAAAAATAAAATAAAAACTGCCAAAACAACCAATTTTTGGTCACTTTGCCACATAAAGTGTAATATTGAGTGATAAAAAAAAATCATATGTACCCAAAAATGCTACCTATAAAAACGTCAACTCTTTCCGCAAAAAATGAGCCCCTACACAAGACGATCGGCAGAAAAATAAAAGAAATGTAGCTTTTAGAAAATGAAGACACAAAAACATAATTTTTGTTTTCAAAAATGCTTTATTATGTAAAACTGAAACAACAACAACAAAAAATACACATATTTGGTATTGTCGCATCTGTATCAACCTGCTCTATAAAAGAAACACATGATCTATCCTGTCAGGAGAACTCTGTAAAAACAAAAAAATAAAAACTGTGCCACAACAGGCTTTTTTTTGTTACATTGCCTCACAAAAAGCGTTATACTGAGCAATCAAAAATCATATGTACCACAAAATAGTACCAATAAAACTGTCACCTCATCTTGTAGTTTACAAAATGGGGTCACTTTATGTGAGTTTATACTCTAGAGGTGCATCAGGGGGTCTTCAAATGTGACATGGCAACTTAAAATTATCCCAGCAACATCTGCCCTCCAAAAACCATATGGCGCTCCTTTCCCTCTGCGCCCTGCCATGTTCCCGTACAGCAGTTTACCACCACATGTGGGTGTTTCTGTTAACTGAAGAATCAGGGTAATAAATATTGAGTTTTCTTTGGGTGTTAACCCTTGCTGTGTTACAGGGAAAATAGATTAAAATGGAAAATCTGCAAAAAAAAGGGAATTTTTGAAAATTCACCTCCATTTTCCTTTCATTCTTGTGGAACACCTAAAGGGTTAACAAAGTTTGTAAAATCAGTTTTGATTAACTTGATGGGTGTAGTTTCTAAAATTGGGTCATTTATGGGTGGTTTCTATTATGTAAGCGCCACAAAGTGACTTGATGACTGAACTGGTCCTTGAAAAGTGGGATTTAGAAATTTTCTTAAAAATTTTAAGAATTGCTTCTAAAATTCTAAACCTTCTATTGTCCTAAAAAATTAAAATGATGTTTATAAAATTTTGCCAACATGAAGTAGACATCTGGGAAATGTACAGAAACAACTATTTTATGAGTTATCAAAATCTGCTTTAAAAGCAGAGACATTCAAATTTTAAAAATTATGAATTTTTCAAAATTTTCTGTAAATTTAGGAATTTTTTTATAAATAAAGGTGAAACATATTGACTCAAATTTACCACTAACATTAAGTACAATATGTCACGAGAAAACAATCTCAGAATCACTTAGATAAGTAAAAGCATTCCAGAGTTATTACCACATAAAGTGAAACGTCAGATTTGAAAAATGTAGCTTGGTCCTTAAGGTAAAAACTGACTGTGTCTTGAAGGGGTTAATAAATAAAGGTAACATATGACTGAAATTTACCACTAACATGAACAATATGTCACGAAAAAACAATCTCAGAATAGCTTAGATAAGTACAAGCATTTCAGAGTTATTACCACATAAAGTGAAACATATGAGAGTTGCAAAATTGGCCTGGTCCTTATGGTGAAAACTGGCTTGGTCTTGAAGGTGTTAAACAGAGGCTGTTGCTGTTATGGGGTTTGGCTGGTTAGGTGGGGGACAATATGTGTATTATTGCTGTTCTTGGCAGCAATCTCCTATAGGTTATTTGACAGTAAACACAGAATATTAATCCGCTCTGGCATACCCCCTCTCCAACCCCAGCACTCTCCTGTCCTACAGGTGGGAGCCCTTCTTCTGACATTTGCTTTTCCACCTTTTCCACATCATCTAATATCGATGAGAACATGTCATCAGGAACGTCCAGCTCCTCCTCTCTCTCCATCTTACTAACTTTTCTAGGACAAGGAGATTTAGAAGGATGATTTGGAAGAAGTAAAGCCAGCAAAACATGAGGATGGTCCTCATTAAGGCCTGGTCCCCCTAAGTGGTGCAGACTAGATGGTATTGGTTGGCATGCTGGCACTGGAAAAATGAAGGCTTCTATCTTATTGGTATTGAATTACATTTACAGCTGATGTAGAAATAAATAAAACTGATGCAGAATAAGTATCCCTCCACTCTCCCTGCCCATTCCATGCACTCCCCCTCTCTAATATTCTTCTATTAATCGTTTTCAGCAACACTGTCCATAGCGCATGAGCGCCTGCCACATCTCTCCCTATGCTCAGCTCACAGTAAAATGGTGGAGACCGCTCGGGATGAGGGTTTTATGGGGCTATGACATCAAAGGGGATGGCTACCTGTGGATTGGCTGACTGCACATCATTATGGGTGAGTTTATGTTCCAGGGCTTCTTACTTTTACTTTGTAACTAGAGATGAGCGAATGTGCTCGTAACGAGCAATGTACCGCTCGGCTCCCCTGCGCTCGCATGGGCGCAGGCAGCCGCTTCCGTCCTCCTCACCCGACGGAAGTGGCTGCCTGCACCCATGCGAGCGCAGGGGAGCCGAGCGGTACATTGCTCGTTACGAGCACGTTCGCTCATCTCTATTTGTAACACATGCAGCTGCCATTTTAGGAAAAACTGATTCATTATCGAAAAGTGCAAGGAAATTTGGTTTTGTTGCGAATCAAACTTTTCCTAAACTTCGGACTGAATTCCGCTTTGAATGCTTCGCTCAACACTAATCCAAACCCCTGCAGTGTCCCCAGTATCTATAACTGCCCCGTTATCCTCCCAGGTTCTATAATGCCCCCCATAATAGCCCGAGTATATATAAGGTCCCGTACAATGTCACCCTGTATATAAATCCCCCCAATAGTGCCTCCTGCATATAAAATCCTCCAAATAGTGTTCCCAAATACGAAATATCCCCCAGTTGTGCCACTTTATGTACTAAAGGGATTCTGTTAGCCAAATTATGCCTATAGGGTGGTTTATAGGTTATGGTAGTTCTCCTATATAGAATTTCAGAACTATAGCATTGTCAACTGTATGATTGCTTTAGTTTTGCCATGAAATAGTTTTTATATACCTGTCAATCATGTGCAGCCTGTTTCCTGAGACTGATGCCAGTACAGGGATGGTAATCCTATGAATTACATCTTTGGGATGCAGGGCGGTGCTTGGTTCACTTGGAATGGGCCCAGCTGGGCTCCACAGATTTGGCACAGCCCCTTGGGCTCTTTTTAAAGGAGATATTTTATGCCAAAACTGCAATCATAAATTTGACAATGGTTCTGACATGCTATAGGAGACTAGGACAATAACCTATAAATCACTCTATCGTCATAATCTGGCTGACACAATCCCTAAAAGTGCCCCCCCCCCCAGCAGTACCGCTGTATATAAAATGCCCCCAATAGAGCCTCCAGTATAAATTAGTAAATCTTTTTCTTGGTGTAAAAAATCCCCCCCCCCCCCCCCAAAAAAAAAGGTGTACAGTGAGTATAAGTATGTATATAGTAACATAGTTTATAAGGCCAAAAAGAGACATCTGTCCATCCAGTTCGGCCTGTTATCCTGTAAGTTGATCCAGAGGAAGGCAAAAAAAAACTGTTAGGTAGAAGCCAATTTTCTACACTTCAGGGGAAAAAATTCCATCTCGACTCCAGTCAGGCAATCAGAATTACTCCCCTGGATCAGCGACCCCATCTCTAGTAACTATAACCTGTAATATTATTACCCTCCAGAAATACATCCAGGCCCCTCTTGAACTCTTTTAGTGAACTTCCCATCACCACCTCCTTAGGCAGAGAGTTCCATAGTCTCACTGCTCTTACCGTAAAGAATCCTCTTCCAGGCCAGTGATACTAGTCGTGACGTCACTGGGCCTGCGGTAAACACAGAGAAGGCCGCGGCGCTTCTGCAGCGCGCTGCCTTCTCAAACAGCTGATCGGCAGGGGTCCCGGGTGTCGGACCCCCGCCGATCAGATGCTGATGATCTATCCAGAGGATAGATCATCAGTTTGAAAAAACTGCAGAACCCCTTTAATGGAGCATTTTCATAGATTTATAAAAAAAGATAACGTATTTGATAGCCTGCCATTAAGCAGCACCAAGAATAATCCTCACTTTCACTATGTCTCCCGCCAAATGCGCATTTTCCGCGTGTTCTTCAGTCCAGCGCCTTAGTTCTCGTCACTACTAGGGAGCTGTGTGACAGTGGAATGTGATTGGCTGGCAGCCAGCCACCTGTCACGTGAGGAGCCAGCTCTGTGGGCGGCGAAGAACTTATGAGCAGAGTTCAGAGTGCAGAAAGCAGCGCTCGGGTTAGGACGTTACTGGTCAAGATGATGATTCTCGGCTACTGGGACATACGCGGGGTGAGCGCTGTATAATTATACTGTATGAGGTAGGTGAAGGCCGCCATGGTAATATGACTTGTCTTTACTTCTGCAGCTCGGCCATGCAATCCGCCTGCTGCTGGAATACACCGGGACGCCCTATGAAGAGAAGCGCTATGTGGAAGGGGACGGTG
This sequence comes from Rhinella marina, assembly GCA_900303285.1. Classification (NCBI taxonomy): domain Eukaryota; kingdom Metazoa; phylum Chordata; class Amphibia; order Anura; family Bufonidae; genus Rhinella; species Rhinella marina. The sequence continues at coordinate 168,252 of ONZH01029684.1, read as the reverse complement.
AGTTCATGTCAGGGCCAGCAGAGTCCAGCTATTGAAGGAGTTCTCTGCCTGTGAGTAGGACATGTTGCAGGAATTCCGTGCGGCCTGTTACATACAGTAAGTTGGTGGAATTCCTACACTAAATAATTTAAAATCTGCATTACACTGTATGCAAAAAAACATGCCTGGAACAGACCTAGTTAGTGCCCTCAGGAGGAAGCCACCACTCCAAAATGCTGTTGTGTTCTTCACACTGTAGTGACCCCACAGAACTGTGTCTGACAAAGCAGTATTAACCCCTTCAGGATTGAGCCAGTTTTCACCTTCCTGACAGAGCCTATTTGTACAAATCTGACATGCGTTATTTTATGTGGTAATAACTTTGGAATACTTTTACTTAGGCCACTTACACATTAGCGTTAGCAGGGTCTGACAAGGGACCAGCCTGCCGGATCCGTACTCACTGTGCTGTGTGCCCAAAGTGTGTGCCATGTGTGCTGCCAAAGTCTGGAGTCTTTCTTTTACTTTACACCGTTTGATAAATATCCACCAGGGGTTTTTTCCCTTTAAATTTTTTAAAGGTGTTTTTTTTTTTTTCTAAAGATGAGAAAACTTTATAATTATTGGCATATGGGACTTGCTAAAATCTTTCCGGAACTCCCATGGAAATGAATGGAGACAATGCCGGACATGTGCGGTGTGCTCTCCTTCACTTTCTTGACTCTGTTTTGGAGAGAGGTGATATACCATCAAAGTCCCAGATGACACAATCCCTTTAAGCAATTACTGAGATCCATCCATACATCATAAATGTCACCTTTCTGTACCACTAATATTTCTGTGTTTGCATGCAGGCCCAGAAAATGACAGGAGTCAGTGGTTGGATGAGAAGGAGAAGCTGGGATTGGACTTTCCAAATGTACGTGAAAATGGAGAACTTAGGCACAGTTCACACATCAGTTATTTGATCAGTTATTTCCATCAGTTTTTGTGAGTCAAAGCCAGGAGTAGATAACTGATGGAAATAACTGATGTTTGAACAAGGCCTTATTAATGCAAACGGCTTTCGTAATCTTTAACCCTTTCAAGACCAGACCATTTTTCTCCTTTGTGACCAGGTCTGATTATGCAAATCTGACATGTATTAACTTTGGAATGCTTTTATTTATCCAAACCATTCTGAGATTGTTTTCTTATATAATAGAAACCACGCTCATTTTAGAAACTACACCCCTCAAATGATTCAAAGCTGGTTTTACAAACTGTTAACCCTTTAGGTGTTTGACAAGAGTTAAATGAAAATTGAAGTGCAATGTATAGCTTTCAGTTTTTGTGCAGATTTTTAATTTTAATAAAATTTTTCCTATAACACAGCAAGGTTTAACAGCAAAACAAACCAATAGGCACAATAGGATTCCCCTACAGTAGAAACCACCAAAAAGTGACCCCATTTTAAAAACTACACCCCTCAAATGAGTCATTGAGCGGTTTACTGACCACTTTGACCTCACAGGCGGTTCATAATATTTAGGAACACATGGCTGTGAAGATACAAAATTATATTTTTACAAGAAAAAGTCTCTTAAGGCCAAATTTTTTACTTTAACAAGGGCTAACAGAAGCAAACGCACCCCATAATTTGTAGTATGTAGGGGTCAGTTGTATCCCCAAGTACCGCAAAGATCCGGTACTCCATTTAAAATGGAAGTTAGTCTGCAACAAGGCTAGGTCTCTAGTGGGAATATTAAGTGGCAGGGCTTCAGTTTTAGTAGTATTCACTTTATAACCTGATAGTTTACCATATTCAGTCGACAGGCGATAGAGATTAGGAAGAGTAATGTGCAGATCACACAAAGTGAGCAGAATGTCGTCTTCAAATAATGAAACTTTAAAGTCCATCTGGTTGACTTTAACTCCATGGATATCAGGATGGGATCTAATAGCCGCTGCCAGAGGCTCAATACAGAGCACAAAAAGGAAGGGAGAAAGCGGATATCCCTGCATAGTGCCATTCTCTATGGGGATTGTATCAGAATTAGCATGAGAGATTTTAATAGTAGCTGTAGGACCAGTATAAAGTGCGCAAAAAGCTGTTAGGAAAGCACCAGTTATTCAAAAGGTCCGCAGGGAGGAGAAAATGTAAGGCCAACCAAGGCGGTCGAATGCCTTTTCTGCGTCTAAACTTAACAGGAGAGCTTGTTGTTTTTGTTTATTAACAGCATCAATTAAGCTTATGGTTCTCCTCGTATTGTCGCCACCCTGACGGCAAGGGACAAAGCCTACTTGGTCCTTGTGGATTAACTGGGGGAGCCAATACGAGAGTCTGCTAACAAGAAGTTTAGTGAAAATTTTTAGGTCAGAATTAATGAGAGCTTTGGGTCGATAGTTTGAACAATCTAATAAGTCCTTTCCTGGTTTGGGAATAACAGTTATATAGGAATGAAGTCTCTACTCCGGTATTGGGGTTCCTTGCAAGAAGGAATTGAATAAGGATAACATATGTGGTTGGAGAATAGGCAAAAAGGATTTATAATAGAGGTAGGGCAGGCTGTCTGGGCCAGGAGATTTATTATTAGGGAGTTTTTTAACCACCTCTTCAAGCTCCTCTTCTGTAATCTGGGCGTTAAGGAACATTAATGCCCGCTTTGGCAGTTTTGGTAAATTACCTATATTCGGGAAAGAAGAGAAGAGGGTCTGGCGATAATTCAGATTAGTTGGGAGTTGTTGCGGGAGGGAATATAGCTTTGTATAATATTCTTGAAAGAGGGCAGAAATAGCATTGTAGTGCCATCAGAGCATCTTAATGCTGTTGGGGTCCCTGTCGCTTTAAATGGGTTGTCCGAGTTATTTTTTGTTCTTTATATGTTTTTAACTTGTCAGGTATAACAACTTTCCCATATACTTTGTGTTTCTAAAGCTGCTGGTTTCTCAGAGTTGACTGAGGGTCACATGACCTGTGATGTTTCGTGTACAAGCCTCAGAGTTCAGATAATAGTCTGTATGGCCACGCCCCCTTTCTTTGCCGGGCTCCTGCTATCTGCTCTCCTGGTTTCCTTCAGATAAAACATTAACCCCTTCAGCCAGAACACACTGAGGGCTCAAGGCTTTACAACAAATAGTAGCTGCAGCAGTGAGAGGAGACAAATGCAGGGCAAGGAGCTATAGAGGAATTGTATTGTACAAGAACAGGTAGGGAGAATTTCCTGTGTGTATCAGCAGTGTCATTGTACAGCTGGGACTTGTAGTCCTACACAAACAACATGCTGCTGAGTATCCCAGCAGGCAGACATGTACTCACAGCACTTATATTCACTGCCTTTGCAGAGAAGGGGGGAGGGGCAGAGATTGTTATTACTGCATGTAAACAAAGGCCAGAAGAGAACCAGGGAAATGAGGAAATATAGATTTTTTTTTTTTTTTTACCTAAAACTTGCTGAACTTAGTTATATATTGCTACCCATCAGATTTACAGTGCTATATTTTTTTTTTCCATAACTTGGACAACCCCTTTAAATTCACGTAATTGGCGAGATAACATCGCGTGCGGCTTATTCCCCCATACATAGAAATGCTGCTTTGAGTATAGCAACAACTTTTCAGTTTTTGCAATATCTAGTTCCCTCAGTATAGCTCGTAAAAGCACAATACGACGTAGTAGATGGCATGATGGATGCTTTCCTAATTTAGCTTCTAGATTTTTCAGTTGGGATGTAAGTGTGGTTTTTTGTAAAGTAGTATCTTTTTTCAGTCTAGAGCCTAGGGCAATACAATTCCCCCTAAAGACCGCTTTATGTGCCTCCCATATGGTAGAAACAGAAGATACAGTGGACTGATTGATAGAGAAATATTCAGAAAGGGCATTTTGCAGCTCTTGTTTAACCCTTACAGTACCAGCGCCGTACATGTACGGCGCTGGGACGATGCGGGCACATGGCGCCCGCTCGCGGGTGCGGCGGGCGTCATGGCCCGCAAGTCTCTGCTGTTTCTAACAGCAGAGACTTGCCGCTACTTACCCGATCGGCGGCGTCTTCCTGGGCGATTAGATGCCGTGATCACACGTGATCACGGCATCTAGTTGCGTCTAAACCCGGAAGCGTTCGCTTCCGGGTGGTGTACAGACACCCCGTGTGGCCAATCGGGGTGTCTGTACACCGTATGAAAACTGTAATCCTCGCTGGTCAGGATTACAGTTTTCAAAGTGCAATTCTTATTCTGGCCACTAGATGGCAGGCCAGGATAAGAAATGAGCAATTCATCGATTTCTGATTCTATAAAATCCATAATTGCTCATAAAGAAAAAAAAAAAAAAGCCACAATATATAAGCCCATATATGAGCTTTCAAATAGTAAAACAAAAATTAAAAAAAAATGTTAAAAAATATATAAAAAATAAAAAAGATATAAAAGTTCAAATCACCCCCCTTTCCGTATAAGTAAAAAATAAATACCTAAATAACACTAAATATAGACATCATGGGTATCACCGTGACCGAAAACGCCCGTACTTTTAAAATATAAACAAAAAAATCCAATACGGCGAATTGTGTGGCGGAAAAAAGCGTCCAAATGGCGATTTGCCATTTTTTGTCGCTTTTTTTTTCTAAAAAAAAATTAAATAAAAAGTGATCAAAAAGTCATACACACCCCAGAATGTTATCAATAAAATCTTCAGATTGTCCCGCAAAAAATGAGCCCCCATACAGCTCTGTACACATAAATTACCAAAAAGTTATAGGGGTCAAGATATGACAAGGAAAAAAAAAAAAAAAAGGCAACTTTCTAATTATTTTTTCACTATCAAAACGCAGGAAAAAGTATACATATTAGGTATTGCCGGATTCGTACTGACCAGTAGAATGAAAGTAATGGGTCAGTTTTAATGCACATCGAACGCTGTAAATAAGAAACCCGTAGAACTGTAGCGGAATATCGTTTTTTTTGGCAATTTCACCTGATTTGGAATTTTTTTCCCGCTTCCCACTACACCATATGCAATATTAAATGGTGGCGTTGGAAAGTACAACTTGTCCCGCAAAAAAAAAGCCCTCATACAGCTATGTGAACAGAAAAATAAAAGAGTTATTGCTGTTTGAAGGCAGGGAGCGCAAAACGAAGATGCATGACCGAAAAAACCTCCGGTACTGAAAGGGTTAAGTAACGGTCTAGTGAGGAATGTATTATTCATTTTCCAATGGCAGACTCTAGTATGATACCCCGATGTTTTAAGAGAAATGGAAACTGGAGCGTGGTCTGACCAAGAAATATTTCCCACCTCAGCATTGTACAGTAGCCGGAGAGTGGGTATATTTCCCAAAAAATAATCAATACGTGTATGTGTCCGGTGTGGGTGGGAGTAAAAGGTGTAGGACCTAGCAGTGGGATAATTAATCCGCCACAGGTCATATAATGCAAACTTCCGGATCAAACGTCTAAAAAGCTGCGAGAGTCTGCGCTGAGTGTGAGGGTGTAATTCCAGTAGGGGTTAACCTGTCCAGGTGTTCAGAAAATGAAACTTTAAAGTCTCCTCCCACAATCAGCGCAGCAGGCAAAAATTTAGAGAGCTTTAGAAATACTCTATTTAAAAAAGAGATCTGGGAGATCTCGGAGCATAAACATTGCATAATATTAGAGATGAACCATTGAGAATAGTTTTGAGAATGACAAATCTGCCGTTCACATCAGTTATGGCGGATTCAACCTGTATGGGACAGTTGGGAGAAAGGAGAATGGCTACTCCAGCCGTTTTTTTTTATCTGTTGTTGCTGAATATACTCGGGGAAATGATCTGGTCGCAAATCTAAAGGAGCCCTCATGGTTAAAATGAGTCTCCTGAAGAAAGGCTACATCTGCCTTTAGGGATCGGCATTCAGCGAGGGCCAATCTCCTTTTGACATTAGAATTAAGGCCCTTTACATTCAGTGAGATACATTTAATCATGGTTAAAATATAGGGGAGAGCTATACTTGCTATTAGAAAGGACACGCATCTCATCCAGAAGAGTCAAGGTCGCAAACCTCCGAACAGGAGCATGCTGGTGCTCATGTGCGGACCACATAATACCTGTAGAGATAAGAAAGGGAGGGGAAACACAAAAGGGAAGGGGGAGACACAAAGGACCACAAGCACATTTAAGAAAATATGGAAAATTCCGAACACCAGGCATCAATGACCGGGTTGGGGCTAATGAAATATACTGAAAAAGGCTTAGTCTGCCAGACTTCTCTTCCCCAACTCCAAGGAGGAGAGAGAAAAGGCAGAGAAAAAAACCCTGCATGCAGGGGCGTGACTGAACGCCCACAATGGCGATTCGCTCAAGTACAAATGAAAAAAAAAAATCAAAAAAGGTTTTAGAACTCTGAACATGTATGGAAAATGCTGCCCAAATTATATGCTCATACTCAGGGTACGAGCTCCAGCAGGGGGACAGTTATTGTAGATGTATATATAGTGGTATGCCGTCACGTAGACGTGATTCAAGGCCCAGGTCCAGGTACTCCATCTTGGGGAGGAGAACGATGCCTCTTCTGTCGAATAGCACGCCAGATCAGGGCAGGTGCAGGAGATGGCTCAGAGACTTCCCAGTCTTCTATGGTAGGAACAGGGATGCCCCACGGAAGAGCAGAACTCCGATAGGTCAGCATGGGCTCTCAAGATAGATGTCTTGCCATTGGTGGAGATAATCAATGCAAAGGGGAACCCCCAGCGGTATGCAATTTTCCTTTCACAGAGACTGGATAGCAGGGGTTGTAATGCTCTTTTGGAGTGTCACCCATGATAAATCTTGGTATAATTGTACAGGGGATCCATGGAAGTTTATAGGTCGTAATGTGCGAGCTTTGGCCATAATAGCTTTTTTTAGTTGGAAGTCATGTACGCAGCAAATCACATCGCCTGGTTGCATGGAGGAATTTCTTGGGCGAAGTGCCCTATGTGCACGATCCAATTTAATGGTTTGAGGGGTTTGTGAGCACAGCACAGAGCTAAAAAGTTCTCCAAGGAGATCCCCTGTTGTCTATATCTTCTAAGTGACGCCAATTATCTCTGATGGTATGATGGTACGAGTGTGTTGCACAATCGTAGATTGGAGGTGAGCAATATATTTGCGAGTATCATCATGGTCATTTTCGATAGTATCAATACGAGAGGCAAGTAGCTTAAAGGGAACCTGTCATCTCTGAAACACCCCCCTGAACTAGAGATGTATAGTGTAAGTGATGCTGAATCCGAATATGTAATTTTTATCTTCATACTCGCTTCCATTCTGACGCTGTGCTCCCACAAACCAGCAGTAAAATGCACTCAGTGGACTCCGGTGCGCACACACATAATGGAGAGTACTCAAAGAAGAGTCCACTGAGTGCATTTTACTGCAGGTTTGTGGGAGCACAGCGTCAGAATGGAAGTGAGTATGAAGATAAAACTTACATAATCGGATTCATCATCACTTACACTATACGACACTTACTCTAGTTCAGGGGGTGTTTCGGAGATGACAAGTTCCCTTTAAAGTCCTGCCGTAAGGAGGATATTTCAGATTTACACGCATTTCTCAACTCTGTTATTAAGGCTTTGAAGTCTTCTTTGGTTGGCAAATGCTGCAGTGTTTGTTGGAGAATCACTGAAGTCTGTGAAGGCTGTAGTCCAGCATCATCACCCTCGGCAGAGTCTGAAAGTTGACCCCAGACAGTATTATCCCCTTTGTTGTTTTCAAGGGACTGTATAACATCAGGAGAATCATCAGGGGTTCACCCCAATCTCGGCGCCTTTGGGATGGCGTCGCATTCTGTTTGGCATGTTTTGCCGCTGATTTAGGAGGAATGATGGCCTCTGATATGCCCTGTTGGCTATGCTGCAATAGGGGGCTCTGAATATAATTGAAATTAGCCTCTTGAGGCTGCGGGTGAATTCTGGGGCCTCTGGTGAGAGAGGAGAGGGAGTGAGGTCCTGCACGTAGCGCCACTGTGAACCGTGCGGCGGGAGAGGTGAGGGAGCCGCCACACCACAAGGCAGCCTCAGAAAGTGGAAGTAAGCCACAGCTGGAGGTCTGAGAAGCGGGACCCCGTAGCAGGTAGGAATCTAGAGTTTTGCCCACCGGAGCAGTTACTAGGGCTTCTTTGTGGTGGTTCTTCTCCCCATTAGACGCTCCACCATCTCTTATGTGTCCCCGTTGCAGAGCAGAGCAGCGGAGCTCTAAGATTACGTCGCCATTCCTCTAGACGCCCAGCGCTATGATCATTTTATAGATCAGGTCATTTTGGATGCAGTGATGCCAATTATGTGTAGTTTAATTTATTTTTTTCATTTTTTTAATCTCTTGCTGTATAAATGAGTGGTGATAGGAAAAGGCAATTTATTTTATTTTTAATTTACATATTTATTTATTTTTACATTTATCTTTTCTTTATTTTCACACTTTATCAACTCCCACTTGCATCTTGAAGATCCAGTGGGGCTGATGGCTATAATATACTTTGCAATGCTCTTGCATTGCAAAGTATAATACTATCAGTTTTACACTGATAGATGGCAACACTGGACGCCTTTGCACGGCGTCCGGTTGCCATGGAAACCATCCACCCATTGCCATGGCAGTGCAGCAGCCCAATGGTTAAGAGAGGGAGTCTCCTCCCTCTGTTAACCCATTGGATGCCGCTGACTGGGGCATCTAAGGGGTTGCAGCAGAGTGTCAGCATACAGCTGACATTTGCTGCTGATGGCGGCGGCTCAGGAACGGAGCTGCCTCAATCACATACAACAGGGGACCACATCCAGGGCAGAGGGCACAAATGGGGGCAGGGCTGGAACGGAGGGAGCACGGCCAGCACAGAGGGGCCTTGGCAGGACACATCGGGGGGCACAAATTGGGGCACGAATCAGCTGATGCCTAATTTCAAGCTCTGATCTACAGAGTGCAGATCAGAGCCTGAAACTGGCATATTTAGACTGCCGCGATCCGACAGGTTAGTCTGCACAGACTTGTGCACAATGATATTTACATTTAATTTGACCACAAAATTACAATATAAACATACTCCCAAGACCATTTGATAACTAAAGATCAAATTACCGCATTTTTTGCTTTATAAGACGCACTTTTTCCCCCCACAAGTAGGGGGAATATGGCCGTGCATCTTATAAAGTGAATACTAGTGAGCGCTTCCATTATGGAAGCGCTCACTAGTGTGTAATAGGTGCCGGGAGCGGGGAAACATACTTACTCTCCTGCGCTGCAGCTCCGCTTCAGGTCTGACGCTCCTCTGTATTTTCCTGGCAGCGCTGCACTGCCCTGACCGTGTACAGCGTCAGTACGTAGTGCGCACATTCTGACCTGACGCTGCACGCAGTCAGGTGACAGTGCAGTGCGAGCAGAGAAGACAGAGGAGCGCCGGACCCAGAGCGGAGCCGCGCAGCAGAAGAGGTAAGAGTTTATTTTATTCTGATGGGGGCAGAGTGGGCTGATCTGAGGTTTGATGGGGGCAGAGTGGGCTGATTTGAGGTCTGATGGGGGCACAGTGGGCTGATTTGAGGGTCTGATGGGAGCACAGTGGGCTGATCCGAGGGTCTGATGGGGGCACAGTGGGCTGATCCGAGGTCTGATGGGGGCACAGTGGGCTGATCCGAGGTCTGATGGGGGCACAGTGGGCTGATTCCGAGGTCTGATGGGGGCACAGTGGGGCTGATCCGTGGTCGATGGGGCCAGTGGGCTGATCCGAGGTCTGATGGGGGCACAGTGGGCTGATCCGAGGTCTGATGGGGGGCACAGTGGGCTGATCCGAGGTCTGATGGGGGCACAGTTGGCTGATCCGAGGTCTGATGGGGGGCACAGTGGGCTGATCCGAGGTCTTGATGGGGGCACAGTGGGCTGATCCGAGGTCTGATGGGGGCACAGTGGGCTGATCCGAGGTCTGATGGGGGCACAGTGGGCTGATCCGAGGTCTGATGGGGGGGCACAGTGGGCTGATCCGAGGTCTGATGGGGGCACAGTGGGCTGATCCGAGGTCTGATGGGGGCACAGTGGGCTGATCCGAGGTCTGAATGGGGCACAGTGGGCTGATCCGAGGTCTGATGGGGGCACAGTGGGCTGATCCGAGGTCTGATGGGGGCACAGTGGGCTGATCCGAGGTCTGATGGGGGCACAGTGGGCTGATCCGAGGTCTGATGGGGGCACAGTGGGCTGATCTGAGGTCTGATGGGGGCACAGTGGACTGATTATGGGGGCTGAGTGGGCTGATCTGAGGTCTGATGTGATATCCTGAAATTTATGGGGGGTCTGATATGAGGTATGATGAAAAATATTTTTTTCTTATTGTCCTACACTAAAATCTGGGGTGCGTCTTATCAAAGATTGCGTCATATAAAGCGAAAAATACAGTACTCTTACTCTACAGTATATGGTAGTTACCATACATAAGTCTTTTTTGGTCTATCCAGTCCCTTTCTTCCCTTTGGCCCCTCCAGGGTTCTCTGGCAATCCTCTTTTCGTCTGTGTTTTGTCTCTTCTGCCTTTCCCCTTCCTTGTCTCTCTTCTTCCCTCTGTCCTTCCTCTTCTTCCTGTCTTTCTTCTCCCCTTCCACCCCACTCCCCGGTCTCTAACCCTGGCCTTTTATATGCTTAATAGCTAGTTCTAGGATCTTCTAGAATATGGCTTGGACATATCTCATTGGTTGTTCCTTATGGTTTTCTAGCAATTTCTGGTTAACTCTTGAAGATTGATAGAAGTAGCTGGAATGTCCAGCATTTTCCTTCCTCACTAATCACTGTACCACCTAATGGACAACTGTCACACATTCTTTAGGCAGTTGGCAACTATTTGCTGCCTTTGATATGTTAATGAGCCATTGTCCAGATAGACAGTACCTGCTTATAGAGGCTTTGAGAGGACAAGTATAGGAACAGAAAGTTGCTGAAAACCTTACATACAAGATACCAATACGATATATGGCTTATATTATTTTCCTAGAAAATCCTAAAAATGTATATTTCTTACATGGCAATACCCATGAAGTTATTTATTTTTATTTTGGAGAAAGGTTGGGGGTGAGTAGAATTTTTATATTTTTAAAAACTTAGATTTTTTAAAAAATACTTTTTATAGTTCCCAGTATAGGGAATTATAACAAGCAATCATTAAATTGCTATTCTCATAGACTCCAATGAGAAATGTACTAGTTTCCTATGGAGCCCTGCTACATTCTCTATGACAGAGGCTTCTGCATACAAGCTCTGGCAACTCAGTCACCGCATCCGGGTTTGCACGTGTTCAGATGCCATGATAAGTATTGAACATAAACCAAAGTACGTATATAGAGGCCAAGGTAATGCGATGTACAAAATCAACATAACATGAGCATATATCTTTTTAAAACGTCACTTTTATTCTAATCATATTAAAAGGACCACAATTGGATGTGCACATGAGTCCATAACAACCACAATATAAATATATTAATAATCAAGAGTCTCCCAAAATAATAGGGCTAGGGGGCAGAGGAAGGGGGAACTGACCCTGGTACAGTCCCTATACTACTATGCCCAGGGGAACATCCCAAAGGTGGATGGCCCCTGTCCTCGTGCTTATTCCTATATCGCCCTAGTACACCCTATTATTGTGGTGGTACTAGATGCTGTGTATATCCCTATCACACAATACAATATAGATATCTCAAGGGGACAGCCAGGTTATAACAATAGATGCAGCCCCTATATCACAGACCTCCTAAGAGATAACATAAATGTGGATAAACATACAGCAACAGAGACATATATTCATAGTACTATATGTCCTAGATGACCAAATATAAGATATATACATCAAGGTATATTCATGGGTAACAGTGAACCTGTACAGATAAATGCAACCCCAATAACAGTATTGCCCTGAAAAGTGGCTAAGACTCACAAAGATGAGGTAACCATAGGTAAGAGAAACCTGTAGGGGTTAATACAACTCTTATACCATTATTACCTCATACAGTGGCTCAGACAGAGAGGGGTTAAATGACAGATAACAGAGGCATGCAAACAGGTTACAATATAACCCAGAATTAAATAACCATTTAAACTGATAAATTCAGCCAGCAGCAGAGATAATAAGCAGCAATGTTAAATAGGTCTCTAATGATCACTCACGTGTCCCCCATAGGTAGCGGCATCCTGTCTCTCCTCCTTTTGGTAGCAGCCAGGTTAGGAGTGACATGTGCAGGTTTAAATACCTGTTTGGGGCGGTGTTCCAGAGCAGCATGGTAGCGCCAGCCAGACGTGAAAAGTCATGTGACCGGAAGTTGGTGCATTCCACCATGTGTTCCAAAGACAGGAAGCTCAAGTTTTATGTGTTCCAAAGACAGGAAAAACAAATAATTCATCAAAGGAATGGCCAGAATTAATACTTGGTGATAACAAGGTTATTCAAAATAGCTGCACAGATAGTAATAGTGCTAGACAAGCATAAAATTATATATGGCATGTATAACAAGGACCCATATGGCAAATAATGCCATATGGTTACCATATAGAAATAGATGTTGGAACAAACCACAGTGAACTGCAATGACGATATTCATATGCAGTATCATGGAACAGACCCCAAGCAAGTATCATACCATATTTAGATAGAATACATATGTTTACATAAACTATTAACTACCCAATACAGATAAAGATTGGGCATATAATGTATTACTGATAATGCTTCACGCATCGATACATGGCTGGAAATTAAAGATGCCTAAGCGTTACTGAAACAGAAAGAAAAAAATATAAAATAAAAAAATAACTCAAAATAAAAATTAGATAAAACAGGAAAAGGTCAACCTTTCATTTAAACCTAGGGGGGATTGTGACCGAAAACGATAAATCCATTCTGTCTCTTTTTGCAGAATGCGGCGATTCCAGTCACTGAAAACGTCAACACATGGGCATTACCTTGATGGTATTCCAACACATGGTCGGCCACTGGTGTGTGGTTTTTCTTTTTCACATCATTAATGTGTTCACAGATGCACCGTCTCAATTCTCTGAATGTTTTTCCAACGTAATCCATGGGACAGTCACATTGGCACAAATAAATCACACCTTTACTCCTACAATTGATAAAGTCTTTGATAACATAAGAATGACTGGTGGCCAAGCATGTGTTGATTTTCTTATTGCGGATAAAACGGCAAGCCAGACACGAGCCACATCTGAATACCCCCATGGGTTTCCGATCGAGCCAAGTACCAGGTGGGGTGGGGCGTGTGTAGTGACTGTGAACAAGCCTGTCTCCTAGGCTCCGCCCCTTCTATAAGTAATACCTGGTCATGGTGGTAACGTATCTGAGATATCGGGGTCGGATAGAAGGATGGGCCAATATCTGTTTAAAATTTCCCTGACTTGATGGTTAGCAGTGTCAAACGTGGAGATGATCCTTGTCAAAGGAACACTGGGGCCACTCGGTGTCTTGGGGACAGTGTGTTCCTGTCCTGTATACTTGCATGTTTGAACGCCTTATTAAGTACTTTAAAGGGGTAGCCTCTAGCTTGAAGTCTATGGAATAGGCCCCTGGACTCGGCATGAAAGTTCTCCAGGTTGGAACAATTTCTCAGAATCCGGAGATGTTGTCCCTTTGGTATCCACCTTTTCAAAGCTGTCGGATGGTGGCTCTCCCATCTTAATAATGGGAGGGACAAGATACAGAGGTAGATGTAGAATTTCCCATTTGAGCTCCCCATCTCTGCCACCTTCTACCACGTCCCCGACCTGCACCTCGGCCCCTTCTTGAATTGCCCCTAGCACGGTTGCTGGTTGAGTCAGATTCAGGGAATTCCTGCTCAGATGATGATATATCCGACTCAGATATTTGAGAGGTCTGTGTGTCGACCTTATATGCCCTGTTCCTCTCTGCTCGCCCTCTTACTGGCATAGAGGTTGACCTCCTTAAAAGGGGTTTATCCGCCCAATTTAAGGTATTTACTTGGGTCAAGGATTTGAACCTATTCTGCAGGAAACTTAAATGGTACAAATTTATGAAAAATTCTAGACATAAGACATGTGAACAATTGGGCATCCCCAGTGAAGAATATCATGATTTGCAACTTCTCATGGACCTGTGGGAGGAAGGCTCCAGGGAACCAGGGGAGGAGGGCCCGTTTACTAACTTACACCCCAAAAGTACAAGGTTGCCTCCTCCAATTAATTCTGATCACGTTGATATTTTCCTCCAAATGACCATAGCTGAACTGGAAAAAATCGAACAACCGAAAAACAGCAGAATCTTTCCAGATCAGAAAAGACAGCTCTAATGAATTTGGAGAATGATCAATCAATAATTATAAAATCATCTGACAAAGGTGGCAACCTTGTAGTTCTAGGTCATGGGACATACCAACGTATGTGTAACGACCTTTTATCTGATCGGAATTGTTATCAAATTCTTGCATCTGACCCCACTGAGAAGTATATGGCAGATCTAAAGCTAATCCTTGAGGAAGGGAAGGCCAAAGAAGTCCTTGGAGAGTACGAGTATCAGTTTGTCTTGCCGAGTTCACCCCAGATAGCTACCGTCTATGGACTTCCCAAAATTCATAAGCTTCTCAACCCCCTTAGGGGACGCCCCATAGTGTCTGGGGTGAACTTGGTGACACAGAACTGTGGGATTTACCTTTGCAAAATTCTGAGACAATTTGTATTCTCACTTCCATCTTATACTCGTGATACCATGGACTTTTTGCGGAAAATAGACACTATTACTTTTGATTCATCATGTCTACAGACAAGCATAGACGTAGAGTCATTATATAGCTCTATTCCCCACAAAAATGGCTTATTTGCGGTAGAATATTTTCTTAGGACACGTGGTGTACAATTTAAAACACATAATGAATTTGTCTTGACCCTTTTGGAGTTTACATTAACTCCTAACTATTTCCTGTTTGACTCCAAGTTCTTCCACCAGCTCAGGGGGACCGCTATGGGGAGTCCTTGTTCTCCCTCATATGCTAATCTCCTCTTGGGCTGGTGGGAGGACAAATATGTGTTTACAGATGAGGACAACTGGTGGGGCCACAAGATTGTATTTTGGACCCGCTTTATCGATGATGTGTTCGTCCTGTGGAACGGGACTGCCCTGGAGTTTGAGACCTTTATGTCCATCTTGAATGACAATGACATCGGATTGTCATTCACATCAGAGATACATACTGATACACTTACCTTTTTGGATGTGAGGGTCTATAAACAGTCAGATTTATAACAACTATATATAGGAAGGCTACCACCACAAACAATTTATTAAGATGGGAGAGCCACCATCCGACAGCTTTGAAAAGGGGGATACCAAAGGGACAACATCTCCGGATTCTGAGAAATTGTTCCAACCTGGAGAACTTTCATGCCGAGTCCAGGGCCCTATTCCATAGATTTCAAGCTAGAGGCTACCCCTTTAAAGTACTTAGTAAGGCGTTCAAACATGCAAGTATACAGGACAGGAACACACTGTCCCCAAGACACCGAGTGGCCCCAGTGTTCCTTTGACAAGGATCATCTCTACGTTTGACACTTCTAAACATCAAGTCAGGGAAATTTTAAACAGATATTGGGCCATCCTTCTATCCGACCCCGATATCTCAGATACGTTACCACCATGACCAGGTATTACTTATAGAAGGGGCGGAGCCTAGGAGACAGGCTTGTTCACAGTCACTACACACGCCCCACCCCACCTGGTACTTGGCTCAATCGGAAACCCATGGGGGTATTCAGATGTGGCTCGTGTCTGGCTTGCCGTTTTATCCGCAATAAGAAAATCAACACATGCTTGGCCACCAGTCATTCTTATGTTATCAAAGACTTTATCAATTGTAGGAGTAAAGGTGTGATTTATTTGTGCCAATGTGACTGTCCCATGGATTACGTTGGAAAAACATTCAGAGAATTGAGACGGTGCATCTGTGAACACATTAATGATGTGAAAAAGAAAAACCACACACCGGTGGCCGACCATGTGTTGGAATACCATCAAGGTAATGCCCATGTGTTGACGTTTTCAGTGACTGGAATCGCCGCATTCTGCAAAAAGAAACAGAATGGATTTATCGTTTTCGGTCACAATCCCCCCTAGGTTTAAATGACAGGTTGACCTTTTCCTGTTTTATCTAATTTTTATTTTGAGTTATTATTTTTTTTATTTTATATTTTTTTTCTTTCTGTTTCAGTAATGCTTAGGCATCTTTAATTTCCAGCCATGTATCGATGCGTGAAGCATTATCAGTAATACATTATATGCCCAATCTTTATCTGTATTGGGTAGTTAATAGTTTATGTAAACATATGTATTCTATCTAAATATGGTATGATACTTGCTTGGGGTCTGTTCCATGATACTGCATATGAATATCGTCATTGCAGTTCACTGTGGTTTGTTCCAACATCTATTTCTATATGGTAACCATATGGCATTATTTGCCATATGGGTCCTTGTTATACATGCCATATATAATTTTATGCTTGTCTAGCACTATTACTATCTGTGCAGCTATTTTGAATAACCTTGTTATCACCAAGTATTAATTCTGGCCATTCCTTTGATGAATTATTTGTTTTTCCTGTCTTTGGAACACATAAAACTTGAGCTTCCTGTCTTTGGAACACATGGTGGAATGCACCAACTTCCGGTCACATGACTTTTCACGTCTGGCTGGCGCTACCATGCTGCTCTGGAACACCGCCCCAAACAGGTATTTAAACCTGCACATGTCACTCCTAACCTGGCTGCTACCAAAAGGAGGAGAGACAGGATGCCGCTACCTATGGGGGACACGTGAGTGATCATTAGAGACCTATTTAACATTGCTGCTTATTATCTCTGCTGCTGGCTGAATTTATCAGTTTAAATGGTTATTTAATTCTGGGTTATATTGTAACCTGTTTGCATGCCTCTGTTATCTGTCATTTAACCCCTCTCTGTCTGAGCCACTGTATGAGGTAATAATGGTATAAGAGTTGTATTAACCCCTACAGGTTACTGTTACCTATGGTTACCTCATCTTTGTGAGTCTTAGCCACTTTTCAGGGCAATACTGTTATTGGGGTTGCATTTATCTGTACAGGTTCACTGTTACCCATGAATATACCTTGATGTATATATCTTATATTTGGTCATCTAGGACATATAGTACTATGGGTATATGTTTCCTTTGCTGTATGTTTATCCACATTTATGTTATCTCTTAGGAGGTCTGTGATATAGGGGCTGCATCTATTGTTATAACCTGGCTGTCCCCTTGAGATATCTATATTATATTGTGTGATAGGGATATACACAGCATCTAGTACCACCACAATAATATTTGATACCGTGGGGTGTATATACAGTGCCTTGTGAAAGTATTCGGCCCCCTGGAACTTTTCAACCTTTTTCCACATTTCAGGCTTCAAACAAAAAGATATAATATTTTACATTTTTGGTGAAGAATCAACAACAAGTGGGTCACAATTGTGAAGTGGAACGAAATTTATTGGATCATTTAAACTTTTTTTGTAATAATAAAACTGAAAAGTGGGGCGTGCAAAATTATTCGGCCCCCTTGCATTAATACTTTGTTGCGCCACCTTTTGCTGCGATTACAGCTGCAAGTCGCTTGGGGTATGTCTCTATCAGTTTTGCACATCTAGAGACTGAAATTCTTGCCCATTCTTCCTTGCAAAACAGCTCGAGCTCTTTGAGGTTGGATGGAGAGCGTTTGTGAACAGCAGTTTTCAGCTCTTTCCACATATTCTCAATTGGATTCAGGTCTGGACTTTGACTTGGCCATTCTAAGACCTGGATACGTTTATTTTGAACCATTCCATTGTAGATTTTGCTTTATTTTTGGGAACATTGTCTTGTTGGAAGATAAATCTCCGTCCTAGTCTCAGGTCTTTTGCAGACTCCAAAAAGTTTTCATCCAGAATGGTCCTGTATTTGGCTCCATCCATCTTCCCTGTCCCTGCTGATGAAAAGCAGACCCAAACCATGATGCTGCCACCACCATGTTTGACAGTGGGGATGGTGTGTTCAGGGTGATGAGCTGTGTTGCTTTTACGCCAAACATATTGTTTTGCATTGTTTCCAAAAAGTTGGATTTTGGTTTCATCTGACCAGAGCACCTTCTTCCACATGTTTGGTGTGTCTCCCAGGTGGCTTGTGGCAAACTGTAAACGAGACTTTTTATGGATATCTTTGAGAAATGGCTTTCTTCTTGCCACTCTTCCATAAAGGCTAGATTTGTGAAATGTTCGACTGATTGTTGTCCTATGGACAGACTCTCCCACCTCAGCTGTAGATCTCTGCAGTTCATCCAGAGTGATCATGGGCCTCTTGGCTGCATCTCTGATGAGTCTTTTCTCCTTGTTTGATATGAAAGTTTAGAGGGACGGCCGGGGTCTTGGTAGATTTGCAGTGGTCTGATACTCCTTCCATTTCAATATGATCGCTTGCACAGTGCTCCTTGGGATGTTTAAAGCTTGGGAAATCTTTTGGTATCCAAATCCGGCTTTAAACTTCTCCACAACAGTATCACGGACCTGCCTGGTGTGTTCCTTGGTCTTCATGATGCAGAACCCTGAGACTATCACAGAGCAGGTGCATTTATACAGAGACTTGATTACACACAGGTGGATTCTATTTATCTTCATCAGTCATTTAGGACAACATTGGATCATTCAGAGATCCTCAATGAACTTCTGCAGTGAGTTTTCTGAACTGAAAGTAAATTGGCCGAATAATTTTGTACGCCCAACTTTTCAGTTTTATTATTACAAAAAAAGTTTTAATGATCCAATAAATTTTGTTCTACTTCACAGTTGTGACCCACTTGTTTATTATTCACCAAAAATTTAAAGTGTTATATATATATATATATATATATATATATATATGGAACTTTTCAACCTTTTGCCACATTTCAGGTTTCAAACAAAAATATATATGTACCACGGATGTATAGTGTTCCAGCGGCTCCCTTTCATCTGTGGTTCTCTCCTACCTTACTGCTTTGTGATTACACCATTTGCCCTACGCTAACTATTCTCCTGATGAACCTATTGCAGGTGGAAACGCGTTGAGATTTGGATTTTAGGGCTTGCTTTTTTGTGTAGTTTGTTGTTTTCCTTCCCAATAGGGTGTACTAGGGCGATATAGGAATAGACACGAGGACAGGGGCCATCCACCTTTGGGATGTTCCCCTGGGCATAGTAGTATAGGGACTGTACCAGCGTCAGTTCCCCCTTCCTCTGCCCCCTAGCCCTATTATTTTGGGAGACTCTTGATTATTAATATATTTATATTGTGGTTGTTATGGACTCATGTGCACATCCAATTGTGGCCCTTTTAATATGATTAGAATAAAAGTGAAGTTTTAAAAGGTATATGCTCATGTTATGTTGATCATGATCAGTATTGACTACGGCATCTGAAGTGTTAACTGTCCGGGACTGTTGTTATCACCGGTTGCGGACATGAGCTGCTAGTGTCTGCTGAATGAAACGGGTACCCCGCAACTATGGCGTCCAATCTGCTCAAGAGCAGATGCCATCTTTAGGACCCTTTCACACAAGCTTTTCCGCGCGGATGCAATGCGTGACGTGAACGCATAGCACCTGCACTGAATCCTGACCAATTCATCGGTTCTGCATTGCGTGAAAAAACGCAGCATGTTCTATATTCTGCGTTTTCACGCAGCTCTGGCTCCATAGAAGTGAATGGAGCTTCAGTGAAAAACGCATTTCATCCTGAAGCATGTGTGGATGCAGTGCGTTTTTCACTGATGGTTGCTAAGAGATGGTGTTTGTAAACCTTCAGTTTTTTATCACGCGCGTGAAAAACACATCCAAACGCATTGCACCCGCACTAAAAAACTGAATGCAATTGCAGACAAAACTGACTGAACGTGCTTACAAAATGGTGCGAGTTTTCCTGAACGCATCCGGACCTAATCCGTCACGCTCGTGTGAAAGGGGCCTTAAAGACCCGTCAAGCGCCGTATGAGTAGGGCGCTTGTCGGGGAGGGATTAAGTAGTACAGTGTACTGTATTGTAGAAGCTTTCAGAAGATCGCTTATCAAAGTCCCCTTGTGGTACTAATAAATTGTAAAAATAAGTGACACAACGTTTTAGTAAAAAAAAAAAAAGTTAAAAAATGCACCTTTTTTCTATTAAAATAATATTATGTTGAATGCAACATATGTCCTGCACGCCTTAAAGGGCATCTGTCAGCAGATTTGTACCTATGTAACTGGCTGACCTGTTACATGTGTGCTTGGCAGCTGAAAGTATCTGTGTTGGTTCCATGTTCATATGTGCCGGCATTGCTGGGGAAAATGATGTTTTAATGGGAATGAGCCTCTAGGAGCAACGGGGTAGTTGCCGTTACTCTTAGAGACTGTGCCCTCTTGGAAGCTGCTGAACCCTCTGCAGGGACACATGTGGTGATGTTTCCCCTGCCTGCCCCTGTCAAAGTGGAGAGGGCACGGCAGTTGCAGAGAGAGCTGAGCTTCCAGGTGTAACGACAATGCCGTTGTTGCTCTGAGAGGCTCATTTACATATATTAAAATATAATAAACGTACTATTTTTGGCTCATCTTTCATGGGAATACTGAGAAGGGCTTACCGTATTTTTCGCTTTATAAGACGCACTCCCCCCCCCCCCCCCCCCAAAGTAGGGGGAAAATTGCGGTGCGTCTTATAAAGCGAATACAAGTGAGCGCTTCCATTATGGAAGCGCTCACTTGTATGTTTTAGCTGCGGCACCCCCATTAGACCTCAGATCAGCCCACCCAGCCCCATAACAATAAAATAAAAACTTCTCTTACCTGTCCTGCGCTGCGGCTCCGCTCCGGCTCTGGCGCTCCTCTGGCTTCCCGGGCCGGCGCTGCACTGTCCTGACTGTGTACAGCGTCAGGACGTAGTGCGCGCACTATGACCCGACGCTGCATGCAGTCAGGTGACAGTGCAGCACCGGCCTTAGAAGCCAGAGGAGTGCCGAACCAGGAGCGGAGCCGCAGCGCAGGACAGGTAAGAGAGGTTTTTATTTTATTGTTATGGGGCTGGGTGGGCTGATCTGAGGTCTGATGAGGACACACTGGGCTGATCTGAGGTCTGATGAGGGCACACTGGGCTGTTCTGAGGTCTGATGGGGCACACTGGGCAGATCTGAGGTCTGATGGGGGCACACTAGGCTGATCTGAGATCTGATGGGGGCACACTGGGCTGATCTGTGGTCTGATGAGGGCACACTGGGCTGATCTGTGGTCTGATGGGGACACACTGGGCTGATCTGAGGTCTGATGGGGGCACAATGGGCTGATCTGAGGTCTGATGGGGGCACACTGGGCTGTTCTGAGGTCTGATGGGGGCACAATGGGCTGATCTGAGGTCTGATGGGGGCACACTGGGCTGTTCTGAGGTCTGATGGGGGCACACTGGGCTGTTCTGAGGTCTGATGGGGGCACACTGGGCTGTTCTGAGGTCTGATGGGGGCACACTGGGCTGTTCTGAGGTCTGATGGGGCACACTGGGCTGTTCTGAGGTCTGATGGGGCACACTGGGCTGATCTGAGGTCTGATGGGGGCACACTGGGCTGATCTGAGGTCTGATGGGGGCACAATGGGCTGATCTGAGGTCTGATGGGGGTCTGACATTTATGGGGGGTCTGATATGAGGTCTGATGAAAAATATTTTTTTCTCATTTTCCTACTCTAAAATCTGGGGTGCGTCTTATCCTCAGGTGCATCTTATAAAGCGAAAAATACAGTATGTATTTTAATCATGTTGATTGTTTAAGGATTGAGCCAAATTGTTGATAATACATATTTTGTGTTACACAGTTGCCCTACCTTTTGGATGGAGATGTAAAGTTAACGCAGAGTAACACTATTCTGCGCTACATTGCCAGCAAACATAACTTGTGTGAGTATGAACTTTTAAGTTTATTTAATGCAAATTTGGGGACTTTAGCTGTGCCTTTTTATTTTAAGGGGCTGTCTGAGATAAAACTCTTGAACAAGCCCTCCAATTACCTAAAATTAAAAAATCATGTTATTCTCACTCCGTTCTACAGTGTGGACGTTCATTGTTCCCACCAAGCCTTGGCAGCTGCTAAGCAGGGTTGGGGTATGTGGGCAGTATGAAAACCTAGTGTAACAGTGGCTGCTGTGCACCGCTGTTCCCCTGCTTACTGCCGCAGTCCTGGGTCAGCAGTGATCTATTGTCTGTGCTCCCTGTTCGCCGCTGCAGTCCTCGGCTCTGTCTGTGTAAGTGCTGTTGCTCTGTGATCCGCTCCAGGGTTTCCATTCAGCCCTGGCTACAACATGCTTGCTGCTTGTTCCTTGCATCACTCCCTCTGGGCCGGCGCATGTGGGATCATGTGACCATGCTGACCAACCTTGGCCCTCCTGATCATATATAAGTGACTCAGCCCTCTTACCAGATGCCTCAGTGTCAAGGTCCTTGTATCCTGTTTGGTTACCATTGTTCCTGCCTGGATTCATGTCTTGCTGACTCGTGCTAGTGTCCCGGATTCCGCTATCTGCTTCATCCCTGCCTGCTTAGACCCTCTTGTTGCTGACCCGGATTGCATGACCTGTACCTGTGCTGCCTGCCCTGACCCTTGCCTGTCTGACTTTGCCTCTGCCTCATCCTTTGGTCCTGCATTGTTGCTCCTGGTGACGACTCAGGCGCAGTGAGTGTAGCAGGCCCCGGCTTCCTCACTGCGCCTGCGCCGACTTCTCTTCCGGGTGTACTCTGACGTAGTCAGCGCAGTGAGGAAGCCGGGAGCCTGCTAAACTCACTGCGCCTGCGCCGAACGAAGGACGCAAGGCGCAGGATTAGGATCGGACAGGGCTGGCAGCGGATGGAGCGAGCTGCCTGGCCCTGTCAATCAAGCAAGGAAGGCGTGGGGAAACGGAGCCTCTAGGTGCAGAGGTACCGCCCCCCTGCTCCTAGGAGGCTAATTTACAAATTATAAATTTATTTTTCTTAAAAACGGGGCCAGTGGCAAATAAGTAAATAGCATATTTAGAATCGGGGGACATTTACACATTTGAAATGTCCGCCTGTTTAATGTGCTAAAACCTGGTGACAGAAACCCTTTAAAGGGTTATTCTCATTTTAGACAATGGGGGCATATCGCTAGGATATGCAGTGGGACCCGCACCTATATCCAGAACGGAGCCCCCGAACTGAATGAGGGCGCACTGCGCATCCGCAGCCGCCCTCCATTCGCTTCTATGGGGCCGCCGAAAATAGCAGAGCGCTGGCTCGGCTACTTCCGTCGGCTCCATAGAAATGAATGGGAGCGGTGGCTGCGCTTGCGTGCTGCGCTCCCATCCATTTCTATGAGCGCAGAGGGGAGCTGCGCCTGGTGGTGGCCGGCCGGGGTCCTCCAGGCGCAGCGCTCCCCGCTCCGTTCTGGATATAGGTGCGGGTCCCAGCGGTGGGACTTGCACCTATAAGACAATGGGGGCATATCCTAGCAATATGCCCTCATTGTCTAAGATGAGAATACCCCTTTAAGGGTTGAGTCACTTTCTCAAAAAGAGAGCATTTTACGCTGGACTGTGATATCTCCATTTGATTTCCCCCAAATTCCTCCTACTGTATTTGTTTAATTTGTTTTTATTAATTTTTTCATTTTTCTCGAAGTTTTCTATTAAACTTTATTTACACAAAAACAGGCAACAATCATAAAAAGTTGTGCTCTTATTGGTGACCATGTTATGGGTCTCTTGATTTGTAGAGACATATATTAACCAGATCCAATGCCAATATTTGGGGGAATATCAACAGCGGACCTGTCATGTTTGGCCATATCCTGTGATGCAAGACTTTGGTTAAAGGGGTTGTACGGGTTCAGATCTGAACCCGGATATGCCCATAATATCCCCCAGGCAGCCCCCTGATGATAGCATCGGAGCAGGTCATGCTCCGATGCACTCCCTTGCCCTGCGCTGGATAGTTCTGGGCAAGGGCTTTTTTATTTACAACAACACACTGCTGGGCGGAGACTTCTGCCCAGCAGTGTGTTATGTGATGTCACCTGCTCTAATGGGCGAGCTTTAGCACTGCCCTTGCCGTTTTACAGGCTAGAGCAGCACTAAAGCCCACCCATTAGTTCCTTTGATGTCACTGGGCTCACTGCTGGGCAGAAGCCACCACCTGGCAGCCAAAAGGAGAGCGCAGTTCGTCACCAGAACTCCTGGATATGTTTTTTCCCTGTGCGACTCAGCACAGGGTTAAAGGAGAGCATCGGAGTATGAATTGCTGCGATGCTCAAGTCATGGGGTGAAAATGGGGATATGGACAACCCCTTTAACAAATCTTTTTCCTCCTGCTCAGAAGGCTGCTAACAGGTGTAGGTAAGACTCTACTCACTGCCTGAACCTCAGCCTGGAATATGAGCTGTTAGGCAAATTTGGAAACTATTTGTACTTTTCTGTCTTTTACAGGTGGCAGTACTGAAAATGAAAAAACCTTTGTATCACTGTTTGAAAATGAAACCATGGATTTTCGCATGCAGATTGCTTTTCTTTCATATGACCCTAAGTTTGTAAGTAAAACCTAGCTAGGAAAGCCTAGCTTCACCATCATGCAGAGAAACGTTGCACTGTTCTTTGTTTTTTTTATAGACATAAAAGTCGTGATTTATTTCAATAATATCAAGTAACGGTTGTAATGTACACTGTCAGCTTTTGATAATGAATTGCATCAGAATCCATATAATAAGTGCAACATCTAAATGTCTGATTTTAGAAACCCAGCAGCCGTGCTGCTAAACAAAATTTCACTGTTGGGGATTCTCTTCACTGGAAATCTGAGACCATGCTTGCGATGAAGCACCACTGATTTTAAAAAACTTGTTTAATAAGCTTACCTCAATACAATATAGGGAGAAATGTATTGGGAGTCTGGACACAGTCTTAATCATTGAATTCAGGTATTTCATTCAGTCCTATTGTCACAGGTGTATAAAATCCTTATGCAATTGAAGGTTCCTTTACACGACCATAAGAATGGGTCCGCATCCGTTTTGCAATTTTGCCGAATGGGTGCGGACCCATTCATTTCAATGGGGTAGCAAACGATGCGGACAGCACATCATGTGCTGTCCACATCCACTGCTCCGTTCCATGGCCCCGCAAAAAAAATAGAACCTATCCTATTCTTGTCTCTTTTGCGGACAAGAATGGGCATTTCTCTAATGGGCTGCCCATTGCGTTGGTCAAATTACGGATCCGTCCATTCGTGTTTTGCGGATCTGAAATTTGCAGACCGCAAAACATGGCATGGTCATGTGAATAAGCCCTAACCAAGAAAAAAGAGCACATGTGAAAAAAAGAATGGCACACTCCAGAAATTACACAATTAAAGTATTTTTGGACTATGAGATGCACAGAATTTAGAGGAGGAAAATAAGAAAAAAATATTTTTCATCAGACTTCAGATTAGAGCCCAATTCTCATCAGACCCCCACGTTCCATCAGACCTGCTAACCCCCCCTCAGCCCTCAGATACCAACTGCATATTAATGCCTATGGATTTAGAATGGGTTGTCATAAAAGCTCCTGTAGGTGTAATGTGTAGATGTCCCAATTCTTTTGTACATTAGACATTTTATATGCCCCCTCCCCCCAATGTATTTTTTTAAATTTTCCAATTGATTTCACTGCAACATAAAATATGTAAAAATCATCCTTGAAATTGAATTTTTCAGGAACAGCTGAAGGGACCATACCTTGAAAAGCTACAGAATGTATTAGCAAGATACTCTCGGTTTTTGGGAGAAAGACATTGGTTTGTTGGGGACAAGGTAAATATATTGCAGTAGGGCATGTTTATATACTACAGATACTAGCATGTCTGTATGCTTTATAGTTTTGCATTTCTATTTAGTTTTTACAGCACCATTTCAATATACTGTATTTGTTCTCCATCTCAAAGATTACACTTGCAGATTTTCTGATATATGATGCACTGGATCAGCACAACATTTTGGATCCTACCTGCTTGCAAAATTTCAAGAACTTGCAGGACTTCCTTGCAAGATTTGAGGTAAATGTTTTACTGAAAGGTAACTTTTTTAATGGACATTTATGCAACTGCTGTTTTAAAGTTTTAAGAAACTGAAATGCTGTACTGTGCCCAGCACTAGTATTACAGTAAGCCAATTTTACAGTAGTCTTAAGAATATCCTTAAAGTGTTCTATTGTGTTCTATATACACTCACCGGCCACTTTATTAGGTACACCATGCTAGTAACGGGTTGGACCCCCTTTTGCCTTCAGAACTGCCTCAATTCTTCGTGGCATAGATTCAACAAGGTGCTGGAAGCATTCCTCAGAGATTTTGGTCCATATTGACATGATGGCATCACACAGTTGCCGCAGATTTGTCGGC
Organism: Rhinella marina; assembly: GCA_900303285.1. NCBI lineage: Eukaryota > Metazoa > Chordata > Amphibia > Anura > Bufonidae > Rhinella > Rhinella marina. The sequence goes on along the minus strand of ONZH01029684.1, from coordinate 141,867 downwards.
TGCACATCCATGATGCGAATCTCCCGTTCCACCACATCCCAAAGATGCTCTATTGGATTGAGATCTGGTGACTGTGGAGGCCATTTGAGTACAGTGAACTCATTGTCATGTTCAAGAAACCAGTCTGAGATGATTCCAGCTTTATGACATGGCGCATTATCCTGCTGAAAGTAGCCATCAGATGTTGGGTACATTGTGGTCATAAAGGGATGGACATGGTCAGCAACAATACTCAGGTAGGCTGTGGCGTTTGCAACGATGCTCAATTGGTACCAAGGGGCCCAAAGAGTGCCAAGAAATATTCCCCACACCATGACACCACCACCACCAGCTTGAACCGTTGATACAAGCAGGATGGATCCATGCTTTCATGTTGTGACGCCAAATTCTGACCCTACCATCCGAATGTCGCAGCAGAAATCGAGACTCATCAGACCAGGCAACGTTTTTCCAATCTTCTACTGTCCAATTTCGATGAGCTTGTGCAAATTGTAGCCTCAGTTTCCTGTTCTTAGCTGAAAGGAGTGGCACCCGGTGTGGTCTTCTGCTGCTGTAGCCCATCTGCCTCAAAGTTCGACGTACTGTGCGTTCAGAGATGCTCTTCTGCCTACCTTGGTTGTAACGGGTGGCAATTTGAGTCACTGTTGCCTTTCTATCAGCTCGAACCAGTCTGCCCATTCTCCTCTGACCTCTGGCATCAACAAGGCATTTCCGCCCACAGAACTGCCGCTCACTGGATGTTTTTTCTTTTTCGGACCATTCTCTGTAAACCCTAGAGATGGTTGTGCGTGAAAATCCCAGTAGATCAGCAGTTTCTGAAATACTCAGACCAGCCCTTCTGGCACCAACAACCATGCCCACGTTCAAAGGCACTCAAATCACCTTTCTTCCCATACTGATGCTCGGTTTGAACTGCAGGAGATTGTCTTGACCATGTCTACATGCCTAAATGCACTGAGTTGCCGCCATGTGATTGGCTGATTAGAAATTAAGTGTTAACGAGCAGTTGGACAGGTGTACCTAATAAAGTGGCCGGTGAGTGTATATCATGTGGGGTTGAGCCAACTGGAGCTATTGATGTCAACAGTCAAGTGCAGCTTATATCTTGCTGAAGCCAGAAATGGAGCTAACCACAATCTTGGTCTTTTAACCCCTTGTATTCTGTGCTCAGTAGTACATCATTTGTCTTTAGACAGAGGGATGGGGTTTCCTATGTCACCCCCTGCAAAGTGATCAGAAACATTTTTTTTATTTATATAGTGGGGACCAACTGTTTATTTGTGTAATAGGTCAGAGTTGTTTAGATGTGCTATATGAAAGCACTGACTGTTTGTGTCTATGCATAATTTTCTTCAATCTAATAAATTACAAGTCTGTGTAACCCCTGGTATTATGTTAGTGATCGAACAATTGCAGGGTCATTGCCTACTGGAACTAAAATGATTTAGAAAAGGGCAATACATTTTATTAAACACTTTCAAAAGTATAAAAAGAAAAAAAAAGAATCCCTCTTTTTTCCATTAAACAGTTTACTATGGGAAAAAAACATTTAAATTGAAATGTCATCTAATCACAACTTCCATTAGCACCCATACTATAAAATGAACATTTGTCCTATAAGGTGACCACTATGAAAACTATGCAAGAATTGCGTTCTTTGTATTTTTTTTTTTTTTTATTATTAAAAAGTAATAGAAAAGTTTACTGCACACCAATGAAAATGACAAATTGTCCTGCAAAAAACAAGTCCTTACACAACTACATAGACAGAAAAGTAAAATCTTATGGCTGTTGGAATGCTGTGATGCAACAACAACATGCTGTAGTTCTTAAATAGAAATGTTTTTTTCATTTGGGATTGCCATAATTACAGCGTACAATAAACTTAAGTCATTTAAAGGGGTTCTCCGGGAATTAAAGGGGTTTTCCGGGATTTAACTACTGATGACCTATCCTATCCATTCAAGTGACTGGGGCTGAGTGCGATACCAAGCACAGCCACTGTACAATGTACGGCACTGTGCTTGGTGAGCCGCGAGCGCCGGTGCCTTCTCAAAGAGCTGATTGGCGGGGGTCCCGGGTGTCGGACCCCCACGATCAGATACTAATGACCTATCCTGAGGACAGGTCATCAGTAGTTAAATCCCGGAAAACCCCTTTAAGAAATTAAAAATATCATCCCCTTTAAGAAAATTAAAAATATCATCCTCCTCTCTACTTTTTAGGGATTATGATCCCGAATACAGATGATAACATCTTTAGCTGAATCTCTATAGGAATTGGGCTCATGAGGAGACATGAAGTACAGAGAGGAGGTGGGGATGTGGATAATGTGCAGCAGCTCTTGTATGCAGTCTCCATTACCGCAGTGTGTCCTCTCTGTACTTAATGTCTCCTGATGAACTCATTCCCACAAAGATTCAGCTACATATTAAACTGTATTCAGGATCATAATCCCTGACAAGCAGAGAGGAGGATGAGGCAGCTCTTTACCTCAGTGTTGTGAAGTAACTTGTTCTACTGTGTGATTAGGACAGGTTTTGTGCATACTAACAGGACAGCGGCCATTTGGCTTCTCCTAATCATTGTCCCTAGACAAAACGAGCCATTACAACTAATGAAAGGTATTTGGGAATATATTCAGAATAAAGCAATATTTAAGTATTTTCATTTTCTTAATTCCCGGAAAACCCCTTTAACATTATTTAGAATTATGCTGTACAGCAGCCACTAGGGTTGAGCGAATCGAGCTTCGGATCATAGATCTGAAGTCGATTTGGGGGTCGTTTATCAAACTGGTGTAAAATAGAACTGGCTTAGTTGCCCATAACAACCAACCAGATCCCTCCTTTCATTTTCCAAAGGAGCTGTGAAGAATGAAAGGTGGAATCTGATTGCTTTGGGCAACTAAGCCAGTTCTGCGTTACACCAGTTTGATAAATGACCCAATTAGTTTGTAATGCTGTTTCCGTGTACAGCATTACAATGTATGTGCTGCATGTAGGAAAACTTTGTCTCGGCTGACGTTGCACAAGACGTCGGTATTCCTATCTATGTATTTAAAAACATTTTAAAATAAGAATCCGAAGTCTGCTTCAGTACCGAATTCCTACTTTAAAATGTTTTAAAGAAGTAGCGCCTATTATTGGGCTAACTGCAGAATTTATTTTTTTTTTTTTTTTTATTAGATATTAACATGGAGAATTAAAAATAACTGCCAAAAATTGTTTTAATTAGGTTTTTAAGTTAACCATATTTATTATAGATTCCCTTTAAGAATAGTGGTTTGAGTCAGTTAATTTTATTTTAGGAGGTTTGTTTTTTTTTAAAAAAAAATTACTTTAAATACATTTTTGCATTTTTCCTTTAGGCTCTCCCCGCTATAGCTGCATACTTGAAAACTCCCCGCTGTAAGAAAACGCCTATTAATGGGAAAACAGCATTTTGGTCGAACAAATAATTCTCTTGGACATCTATTTTTTGCTTTATAAGATGCAACTGATTATAAGAGGAGGAAAATCATAAAAAATATGCATCATACCTCAAATCGGACCCTAATCTACATCAGATCAGACCCAAAACTTCATCAAAACCCTAATCTTTATCAGACCTCAGAACAGACCCCCAATCTATATCAGATCCCCAAACTTTCAGACCACAGATTGGAGCCCCCATTCAGATCCCCAGTCTTTATTAAACTTTAGATCAGACCCCCCCAGTCTGGATCAGACCTCAGATCAAACCTCCAATCCTCATCAGACCTCAGATCAGACATTAAATAAATGAACTTACCTCTCCTGCCCTGGATGGCGTGTTCTTCATACACTTACAACTCTCTGATCTTCCTCTGGCCCTGTTGCACAGCCTCAGGTCATAGTGTTCTCCTACATGCACTACATCCTGACTCTGTACGGAATTTAGGATGCAGTGCCCGCAAGAAAACCATTAAGTGGTGAGCAGGGCTGTGGAGTCGGTAAGCCAAAGCCTCGGACTCCTCAATTTCCTCTAACTCCGACTCCCTCATACATGGCGCAAGTGATAACTTTAAACAAACTTTGCATAAATCAATAGTACAGATATATTTGTAATATATGTTTTACTGAACTTTCAGTATCAGGCTTTTCTCTGGGTACAGTTCACTAAGGGCCTGATGTATGAAAACTGTAGTTCTAGGTCTAAGGCTTTCTTTGTTGCCCATAGCAATTAATCAGCGCTCCCCTTTCATTTCTCCAGAGCACTATATGAAATGAAAGGGGAGCTCTGATTGGTTTCTATGGGCAACAAAGAAACTTCTACACCTAGACAGTTTTTTTTTTTTTTACATAAGGCCCTAGGTGTTTTCCATCATACTGCTTCACAGTGTAGAAAGTGAAACTACTAGCAGTGCTAGATAACAAAGGCTTGGCAATGGCTTCTACACCTATAGTACTTTTTCACCTCTGTGTTTCTGTATTTCTGAATTTGAGATGTTAGAAAACAGTTTTCCCCCTTATATTCTATGTATAGCATATAGAAGCCATCAGAACAGCTAACCTCTCCAAACATGAGCTCAGAGGAAAGCATACAGAGAGAACATGCACTGGACAAGTGATTTATGCACAGTTTATTGAAAGTTTAGATATACTAAGTAATTGCCTTAAAGGGGTTTTCTCAACACGTTGATTCACTGGCTGACAGGAAATTTGCACTTACTCTGTCTCCTCAGGCTATGGGTGGGTCTCCAGCAGTTATTGGCATATATTAACTTACTCTGACAGAGCAGGAGATTGTGATCTCTAACACAATTACAGGTAAAGCCATGCTTCTCAGTCCTCACAACACTTGTACCTTTTGCTTACTGCAGGTAATCACTCAGAGCTCAGTCCCATCATTCTGTGGGGGTGAGGTCATTCCTACTCTCAGCCAATCAGATAAGTCTTTCTGGTCTGCAGGTTACCAGAGAAACCTGTGTGCAGTGAGAGACCTGCTGAACTGTCTATAGTTAATGACTAAAGTAAAATCTACTGACCAATGTATTTAGAAAATGTTGTCTTTTAATCGTCCCTTTATGTTGAAAGCTAATCTATGTAACTAGTGAGAAAACTTCTTTAATCCTGTTTTCTCTAGCAGATCTGAGATGAGTGCAGCCATTCCTTCCCAATGCCCTTTTCCTCTGATCTGTAGCAGAGGAGCTTCACTACTGAAAATCTACATAAAGGGCAGCACACATTCATCTCAACTAAAAGTCTAGATCCTTAGATCAGGACATTTCATCATTTTCCCAAATTCTTATGAAAATATATTCAGCACATACTGCATTAACTAACTGTACCAATTCATTATATATTTTTGGAGTCAGTCCATTTTATAACAACTCCACTAAAATGGACACCAACTCCACAGCCCTGGTGGAGAGTATATCCAACGCTAGTAGCTCTACAGTCACCACTCCCCATTCTTCCCGCACACTAATAAGCACTTCTATAACGGAAGCAGTCATTAATATTTGCTTTAAGACTGCATTTTCCCCCACTTTTTTCTTTTTTTTTTTGGGGGGGGGGGGGTAGGGGGTGTTGTCTTATAAAGCGAACAGTATGGTTCTTAAATATTTAATTTCTCATCTTGGAGAGCTAACCATGTTTTTATTCCATTTCTTGTCACTGACTGCAGTATGCCCTGTGAACCTATTCAGAATAAAATAACTTCTTGTTTTATGACAGTAATTGTTAAATATAAACTGGTGCCTGGATCACAATTTTCAACTTTTTTGTTCCTAATGAAAGTATAAATAAATAACAAATGGTTAATGCCTTTGTGGTATTATTTAAGATCAAGGATTAGTCCATCTGCTTCTTATAACAGCACTCCAACGCTGGAGTTAAAAGGCTATGAACACCTTTGGGGGCATTTTTTCATGACTAAGTTTTACTCATTTCAGGCTAAAAATTATTTTTTCAATGGCTCTCTATTAAAGGGGTTATCCTATGACTAATATAAAAAATTAATATCAGAGATCCTAGAATACATAAGTCTCTTTCTAACATAGTTAGAACCAGCCCTGTACATCATATGGATCCAGATATCTCCCCATTAATTGCTCTGCTAGATTTATCTCAAGCTGACAGCTCAAGGGGTGTCTCTTCTGCTGGAGTTCAGGGGGCATGTCCATTCTCTCCCTATCACAACTCAGGAGGCAATTGAGAGATGAAACTGAGCATGTGTGGCCATCTCAGTGAGCAGAACAAACAGCAGGTGGTGCTATACAAAGGCATATTATTGAATAACTCAATGGCTATGCTAAATTTGCAGAGTTACTTTCAGTTTTACACTGAGCCGTCATATTGCTGTTCTGGATGTGTAGCCATCTCTGAACTCCTGACAGCTCATAACCATTATTTTAAGCCGTTTTCTTATTACTTTGATAAGAATCCAGCTTTAATGAGTGTGTTTTTTTTTTTTTAAGCTGTTAGGAGTTCAGAGATGAGGGCTGTACATCCACCAGAAACATGGGGGAATTTTTCATTCCATATCATGCCAGTTTTCTGGTGTAAAAGTTGCAAACCTTTCTGATGCCACTGTGCAATTGCACAGCTGCTTCTAATTGTAATTAGCTTCTGCTATAAATGCTGTTCTGCTGCCCACTCCTTGCCAGAGCTTAGCTTCCTAGTTGCCTAGTTAAGCAGTAAAGTTGTAGTATTCAACAACGGCCTGACAAGCACTGTGCAGCAGAACAAAATTATAGCTCGTATAGAACGGAAGAATTCCTCCTCAGGAATTATTTCTCTGCTTTATCAAGCTTTGCTGGAATTGGTTTTGTGGGACTATCCGGTGAGAAGCAGGGAACGTTGGGAAGCAGAGGTAGGGCCCTTGGAGGAAAATCAATGGCAGGAATTATTAGTCAGAATCACGCAGCTCTCACTTAGTGAGGCTCATAGGTTGTCACATTTATATTTAATCCACCTGGTTTATAAAACCCCTCAGTTCTTATTTGAGATAGGACTCAGCTCAGACTCCAAGTGTCTTAGGTGTAGTGAGGAGGGTGCGGGTATGTTGCATATGCTGTGGTCGTGCTCGGCTCTGGAGGGCTTCTGGCATGCTGTTATACATCTGGTTAATTCCTTATATGCTGTTACGCTGGATGTAACCCCATTTGTCTGTATATTGGGATATGTGGAGGACCTGCCAGCTACGGAGCCTGGTAAGGTAGCAGTAGCTAGGATGTTATATATGGCTCGTAAATTGATTGCCCAACATTGGCTAGACGAGTGTAGCCCCAGTAGAACCAAATACATAGCCAAGATTAACTAGCTACTTAATCTGGAGTGAGGGGTGTATAGGAAGAGGGGTGCCTTGAGTAAATTCGAAAAGATATAGTCCCCTTCGATTGACGCCCCTTGACTGGCATCCATGGAACTCCAAAGATATAGACTGGGTCTAGTGTGAGGGATATTAGTGTGACTGATGATATGAAGTACGTCTATATCCCATTCTATGGAAGAGATTTACATAGCATTAACTATGTATAGCCAATTGGCTCAATTATATATGGTGATGAGGGTCATGGTTTGGCAGAAAATGTATATGTCTTCCTGTTGCGATGGCGTTGTTACCAAGTTGGAATATGTTGGATGGACTGCATCTTCGGGACATTGGGAGGGGGGAGGGATTGGGGATTTCTTACTGTAAACTTTTAAAATGTTAATAAAAAAGACCTAATTTAAAAAAAAAAAGTTGTGCTATTCTGTCTGCTGTGCATTGAACTTGTTCGCCTGTTTACCAGCTCTGATACTCTGTTGCCCTGCCCTGACCTCGGATTCCTTTTGAGGTACGCATTAACTCTGCCTATCCAGACTTAGGCCTGTTTTCTGACTTCAAGTGTCACCTGATACTTGGTGCTTTGCATTGGTGTCTCTGACCCCTGTGGCTCAGCTGCTAACCACACTGGGACTCCTGCAGGAGGTAGTGGCCTGGTTTGTTCCCCACAGCTAAGTCCCTGGACAGCCAGGGACTCCTTTGGTTTAGCCCAAAGCCAGACCAGTTAGTTGGCACAGTGGGTCCACACTAACTGTCTGTAACAGTAAGCTCTGGCCATGGATTCTGCTGGCCCACCCCAAATGGGTTTGAAGTGATTCAGAAGCTGGCTCTACATAATCACTGCCATGATCATATACTGGACTTTATGCATCACATGTCCACCCACTTGAACGGTCTGACAACTGCCACAGTGGTACTGCAACCACCGTCTGCAGCCATAGCACCAGTACCACCTCCCCAAGCTACTGTACTCCCACAGGGGAATCTAGCCTTCATCTGTCAACTTTCCCACACTTTGAATTTCGTGGGTTCATAAATTGGAGAGGGTTTTCATCTGTAAGTCCTCTTCACCGGCAAGAGCTGTTTTTTTTTTCTTTGTGAGAAATGATGGATCCCTCAGACCCCGCATAGTTTATTGTGGTCTAATTAAAATTGGTATAAAAAAAAATCCCTTACCATTGATGCCTGAAGTCTTCGATGGGCTACGTGGTGCTATGATCTTCTCTAAACTGGATTTACATGGTTCCTACCGCCTAATATGGATCTGTGAAGGAGCTGAATGGAAAACCGTTTTTAATACCTGTGACGGCCATTTTGAATACCCGGTCATGCCATTCAGGCACAGCAATGCCTCAGCAGTCTTCCAAAAATTTGTAAATAATATTTTCCAGGATGTCCTTTATAACTGTCTGTATAGATGACATCTTGATATGATTGGCTGATATAGTTTCCCACCGCAACGTCCGTACAGTAATAAAGCGATTGATGAAGAGCAGGCTTTATGTAAAGTTTGAGAAATATATCTTTGAAAAAACTTCCTTCCTATTTCTGGGCTATGTAATATCTGATGAAGTCGTACAGATGAATCCACTTTTCAGAACCTTAAGCCAGACCAGCCGTCTAGACATTTCTTTTTGAATGTGGATGCCTCCTCCATAGGAGCAGAGGCAGTACTAATGAGAGTATTAAAGGTTATGTACACCTTTTTGGAGCTATTGCATTGTACTTAATTAACAATATGAAATTGAGTACAGAGCTGACATGCTCTACTAGCTGTCTGTGGATTTTTTTTGTCTTTTCAGTAATCTGAGGAGCAGAGTGACTTATCTCTGCTCTCACATTAAAAACACTCATTGTAGCTCAGTTATTATCTTGCTGATAGGAACCTAACTTAAATAAGTATTTATGACTTAATTGTTTAGTGATAAGGGTAATTAAATGACCAGCACAAAGTGAAAGTACCAGTCACACAGTTAGAAAAACAGTTAACCCTTTGTGACAGAATTGCTCACTATTTTAATAAGCCCAACTGAAAATATGATTTTTAGCCAAAAATATGTTAAATGCAATAATAAAACAAAAAGTGCCTCCAAAGGTGTACATAGCCTATAAGGCAGATGCTTTGGTTCCTTCGACCATGCTGAGGGGAGATCTAATAACTATGTATAAATATATCAGAGGTCAGTACAGAGATCTCTCCCATCATCTATTTATCCCGAGGACTGTGACGAGGGGACATCCTCTGCGTCTGGAGGAAAGAAGGTTTGTACATAAACATAGAAGAGGATTCTTTACGGTAAGAGCAGTGAGACTATGGAACTCTCTGCCTGAGGAGGTGGTGATGGTAAGTTCACTAAGAGAGTTCAAGAAGGGCCTGGATGTATTTCTGGAGGGTAATAATATTACAGGTTATAGTTACTAGAGATGGGTCGTTGATCCAGGGAGTTATTCTGATTGCCTGACTGGAGTCGGGAAGGAATTTTTCCCCCTAAAGTGAGGAAAATTGGCTTCTACCTCACAGGGTTTTTTTTGCCTTCCCCTGGATCAACTTGTAGGAAAACAGGCTGAACTGGATGGACAGATGTCTTTTTTCGGCCTTACAAACTATGTTACTATGTAACTATGCTGACCAGAAGAAGATTTTTCAGTACATTATTCACCTTGTCATATAGGGCCAGTCACACCACTCCAGTTGAAAAACGTTCCACCAGGTAAAACATTTGCACCATTGTCCAAGAGGCGACAGATCCTGTCCTGGGGACATCATTCTAGGCTCGCTGATCATCCTGGCCTCTGCAAGACAACAGTTTTGTTGCCGCATGCTCCAGCTGTGCTCAAAACAAGGTACCAAAACTAAAGCCTTCCAGACTCCTCCTTCCTTTACTTTGCCATGGACTTCATCACAGATCTGCCTCTGTCCTTTGTAATGTGCCACTGTAATCTGGTCCGTGGTAGACCAGTTTTATAAAATTACCCACTTAATACCTCTATCTGGTTTCCCCCTGCTGTCTGGCAAAATGAATTGACCATATTTTCCAACTTCTTGGATTACCTGCTCAAGTTATATCTGACTGGGGGTACAGTTTAGCTAAAAAAGACATTGTAAGTTCCTTGATGTGGTTTTGGATTTCTCCTCCGTCTATCATCATCAAAATAATGGACAAGTGGAGCTAGCAAACAAAGTCCTAATCAGCTATCTTTGTCATTTCATGTCTGCACTCCATGATAGTTGGGTCACCTTACTTCCCTTGCCATCTCTCTCCTACAATAATCTTGTCAGTGAATCCTCCAGTATGACACTGTTCTTTGTTGTCTATGGATGACAAGTAAGAATTCCACTACCTGTGCCCATCTGCTCTGAGGTTCCTGCAGCCAATGTTACTGTATGGATTTTTTCCAGATTTGTCATGAGACTCCTCATTACAGTTCTCTGCCCATAAGAAAAGTGTCAGATTGTAAACACAGAGCTCCTCCTTGGTATACTCCGGAGATAAAGTCTACTTTTCTTTTCAAGAAACATCAGGCTGAAGGTACCCTCTTCTTTTTTTAAATCAAATAGTTTTTATTGGTTTTTAGAAAAAGTAAAACAGGTGAACAATATACCCAACTTAAATCCCACCTCCCTCCCCCAGTTCCCTCCATGTGCAGTCCATGCAGTACATTAAAGCAGATTGTCCAAGATGTTTCGTAGTCTTCATTTCAGTCCCTGATGTAAGTGGGACCTTCCATCCAGAATGACAGCCCTCTCCCGGGCTAGGCTTCTCAGACATATTACTGCCCCAAAATACCATACATAAATTCTAGAAGGTACCCTCTTCTAAGTTGGCACCTCATTTCATTGGACCTTACAGCTTCCTTACAGATTCACAATTCATTTCATGTATCTTCCCTCAAGCCTTTTATTCTCAACCAATACTCCAAATGTTCTGAGGGTATGTACAAAGTAAAGTCCATCTCGTCTGCAGAGACAAAAAGTACTACCTAGTGAACTGGAAAGGCTATGGCCTCCAAGAGGAGTCTTGAGAAGCCACTGAAAACATTAAGGCTCCTACAGTCTTCCAGATCAAAGAGGAGCTGGCATAAGTGGGTGGGGTGGGGGTGGGGGGCGGTTACTGTTGCATCAGCAGTCCGTGTCTGTTGCTATTAAGAAAATTATTCATTGAGTTACTACTACTCCCACTTCTACCACCATCACTCCTCTCATTGCTGTGTGCAGTTCCATCGCTCACTCTCTCACTCTTTGCCAGAAGGTTCCTACTTGTCTAGTTAACCATTGAAGTGAAGGTGTGAATTCTTTGTCTGCCGTGTATCAAACTTTACCCTGTTTACCCACTCTGATTCTCTGCTGCCCTGCCCATACTCACTGTTTGTAGAATGGGGTATTTTACTTCAGACGCATGCATTTCTTCATACATCAGGCTCATCCTCTGGCAGTGCAGGTCTATGATAAATCTCCCCACAGAGTTACCAACACTAAAGGTTTCTTTTTAGTTGTGGGTCTTGTAAGAAAGTAGGATATAAGTTATTTTTTTATTGTAAGGGGCTATTCTCATCTTTAACATTGGTACCCAATGTCTGGTACCTGCACCAATACTTAAAACAGGCCCGCAATGTGCCAGAGGGTGCACTGCGCATGCGCGGCTGCCCTCCGTTCATTTTGATGGGACTGACGAATATAGCCAAGCGCACTGCACGCACTCCCATAGAAATGAATGGAGGGCACCTGCACATCCGCGGTGCGCCCTCCAGCACTTTGCATGTTTCTTTCTAAGCTTAGGTGTGGGTCCGAGAGGTGCGACCTGCACATATCAGACATTGTGGGCATATCCTAGCAATATACTCCAAATGTCCAAGATGGGCATACCCCTTTAATGTTAAGGGGAAGAACCATATAATTGGTATATTTCATATGAATCCAGAGGATTTATATATGCACTTCAGTGCCCGTGTGGGCTTATATATATGGGGAAAAAAACTGTCGAAAATTAAATACACTTATCAGAAAACACTAAAATATTGGTAGGGTACATATACTTCATTTACGTCATGTGAAATTTATGTTGCAGGGGGATCCTGTTTAAACTGAGTCTTTCACCTCATTTTCACCTGTATAACTAACAGCAGTGCCCCACAGAAGATTGCAAACACATCCCAAACATACCTGTGTACACTGTGTGTCTGCATTACATGTCCCATGTCCCATGTGCCCAGCTCTGCTGCTGCAAGTGCTCAAAGCAAACCAGACTGAAGAGGGGAGGCCTGCTTTAGCTGCTCATATCTTGGGATTGGTAGCAGATTGAAAAATGACGTTCTTTGAAAGCTGGCATTCCAAGCTTTCAAATGATACCAAAATCACAGCATTATATCCAGTATATCAGAAGATATAGGTGTTAGAAATCGAGTCGGGAGAGAAAGCTGTTTTGAATTTCACTTTCAGCTGGGCACTTGGGAGCTGTTTTCCTGCAGAATAAAAGTGCTTTTTCCAAACATGGAATACAGACACAAAGTGCACACAGGTATGTCTGGGATGTGTATGCAATCTTCTGTGGGGCACTGCTGTTAGTTATACAGGTGAAAATGAGGTGACAGACTCCCTTTAACTTTATTTGCCGAGTCACTACAATTACAGCAATACCATATTTTTTTTTAGTTTTCCTTGTGTTTTTTAATACTTTAATTTCTTTTGCATCATCATATTTTGACCCCATAACTTTTTTATATTCACTGAACTGTGTGAGGGCTCATTTTTTGAAAGGCGATTTGTAGTTCTTATGAATACCATTTTCACTTTTTGATCACTTTTTATCAATGTTTTTGAGGTGAACAGGCCAAAAATGAGGTGAAAGACTCCCTTTAAACAGGATCCCCTTGCAACATAAATTTCACATGACGTAAATGAAGTATATGTACCCTACCAATATTTTTAGTGATAAAAGTTAATGATTGATGCACATTAAGTTTATTGTTTGTTTTATGTTTTGTTAATGAAAAAAAAATTAATCGAAATAATACTAAATAAACATATGGACACAATCGTCATTTGTTCAATCAGGGGGACATAACCTTCACTCGATCCCACAAACATTATCATAATAAACAGGATATGAGATTTTGGGGTATTGAGCTGGAGGAATTGACAGGAGGAAGTTTGGCTTCTTCATTTGAAATCATTGCATACTTATGGGCTTAATATATATTTTGAAATTAAATGTTTTTTAAGGGACTAAGAGGTATAGTACTCTTCTATCAGTGTAGTAGATATCTGAAACTATTTGTGTGGGTTTATTGTATGTTGGCAATTATTGTTAGATTTAGATTTATTTTATTTTATGAATTATACATTTTACCGTATATATGAATAGCCATCTTGTAAATGATTACTTGTGGCTGTTCCATTTCGAACAGAAAATAAATTACACAGTTTGTTGTATTCGGATCGTGTGCACATTTTAATAGTTCTCTAATACTATTTAACTGCCAGATGAAAATTTTGTAGCAACGTGGGGTATTATTCTTCATTATGGTAGTTTATAGGGAGTGCAGATCCTGTGTACATTATTATGATGGACAGATGCTCCATGTATGTGTGTTTTATACATCTGCATATTTTTAAATGAGGATTAAGATGCATTGCATATGATAGGAAGTGTTTAAGTACGTTTGTGCGCTCCAAACGATAGGACTTACTCTCCAGGTCTGGATGGTTTAGGGTGTTTAATTTTATTGGTGCAAATATGGAATATTTGTGCTATAGATGTTGTGTGTGTGTGTTTAGTGAGTTATTTAAATAATAATTCATATGTGTATGTAAGAATATATAAAGTGGAAGTTAGGCATGCTGTGCACAGCCCCAGAAAAAGCTGTGATTGGCGAAAACCAGTGGTCGGGCAAAGCAACATGCTGTTAATCTTTGTTTTATGTGCACACTGTTATTTCACACATGAGTATAATAAACCATTTTCATCTTTTTTGGTGGAAGCAGTCTGCACTATACAGTATGTCTGTTGAATCGACTGGATAATCACAAACTGATTAAAGACTGGAGTTCACCCTGCATGTTATGTGGAATGGACGTCTGCGTTTCCAAAAGCCCATGGATTTTCTCTGATAATAGCCAGGGGTATCTAAATATCAACCGGAGAAAGCTATATGACCAACTAAGGAACAACTGATTTTAAAACAAGTGTGACAAGCGTATATTTTCCATTTCTTCAACACTAAACTATTGAAGTACTTATGCGCTGTATTTATTTTTTATCTTGGATATTGGTGCTTTGAGCTGCAGGTGTGTGCATAGGCTTGTCTTAGACATTACCCCCTGCAAGATCAGGGGTGTAGTGGTGGTGGGTTGTAGCAGGCTATAAAAGCACATAGAGAAGCTGGTGGCCATTTACAGAAATGAAGATGGGGCAGGGAGTTGGAGGAGCCACAAAAGAAAGATTGAAAAGTAAGAAGGGTGTATTTTAAAGGGGTTCTCCAGCCCTACCTAAAACATGAGGCCTGAATATAACGTGTGGAGAGCAGCAGCGTTTCCCTGATCCTCTTCACAATCACGTAACTGCTCCGTCTGCGTTTTTAGGTCTTCCGTTCCCTCGCTGTCTTCTCCTCTTCCTCACTTCTGCAGGAGATGGCACGCCATCATTGACATCACCGCCTTCTGCGGACCTTTCTTGGTCCCAATGCCTGCACACTGTCTTCTCAGTGTACAGGTTTCTGTGTGAAGCCTGTAATGACTTATGCACAGTACGATGTTAGTACTGTGCATAAGTCATAACATAGCGATCAGCCTCTATGATGTCGCTATGCTGGGGCACTGTGGCTGTCACATGGGAACACTAAGGCTGTGTATTGTAATGCATTGACTGTCAGTGTAATACTGACGGCTGGATTTTATAGGCTTCCGTAGGAGGCAAACTCTGATGCCTGTGTAAGGCGTCGGGCTGCCGTTCCAGCCATCGGGTCTCTGTCACTGCAGCACGGAGACCTGATGGTGTTAGGGAGGGTGCCCGTACCCTCCGCAAACTCCGTGCATGCCACAGTCTATGTTGAACTCGGCATACAAGGGGTTAATACGGTGACATTGGGTCTTCTGAAAGCTCTGAGGCCTGCCATAGTTAAAGGGGTATTCTCATCTTGGACAATGGGGGCATATTGCTAGGATATGCCCCCATTGTCCTATAGGTGCAGGTCCCGCCGCTGGGACCCGCACCTATATCGAGAACGGGGCCCCCAAAGTGAAGAAGTGCGCACCGCGCAAGCGCGGCCCGCTCTCCATTCACTTATATGGGGCCGCCGCAAATAGCCGAGCGCCGGCTCGGCTATCTTCGTCGGCTCCATAGAAATCAATGGGAGCGGTAGCCGTGCATGCGCAGTGCGCTCCCATTCATTTCTATGGAGCCGACGGAGATAGCCAAGCCAGAGCTCGGCTATTTGCGGTGGCCCCATAGAAGTGAATGGAGAGCGGGCTGCGCTTGCGCGGTGCGCACTTCTTCACTTTGGGGGCCCCGTTCTCGATATAGGTGCGGGTCCCAGCGGCAGGACCCGCACCTATAGGACAATGGGGGCATATCCTAGCGATATGCCCCCATTGTCCAAGATGAGAATACCCCTTTAAGTTCCTAACAGGCCCTGAGTGCGACAGGGCTTGATAGAAGTACACAAATCTCACATAGATTTCTATGTAAAATTTTTGCAGTCTATGGGAGAAGCAACCACACAATCGCATATTATGTTAAAGTTCCCTAGGGGGTAAACAAAATATAAAAAATGAAAAGCTAAAAATTCTAATACCCCCTTTCCCCATTTAAAAAAAATATAAACAATAAAAAAACAAAGCTCATGGGCATCAGTGTCCCAAATGCCCATACTATAAAAATATCCTGAACAGCATAATGATAAAAAAATTATATAGCCGATATATGCCAGTTTTTTGGCCTGTTCACCTCAAAAACATTAATAAAAAGTGATCAAAAAGTGAAAATGGTATTCATAAGAACTACAAATCGCCTTTCAAAAAAATGAGCCCTCACACACTTCAGTGAATATAAAAAAGTTATGGGGTCGAAATATGATGATGCAAAAGAAATTAAAGTATTAAAAAACACAAGGAAAACTAAAAAAAAAAAATATGGTATTGCTGTAATTGTAGTGACCCAGCGAATAAAGTTAAAGGGAGTCTGTCACCTCATTTTCACCTATATAACTAACAGCAGTGCCCCACAGAAGATTGCATACACATCCCAGACAGACCTGTGTGCACTGTGTGTCTGTATTACATGTCCAGAAAAAAGCAGGAAAACAGCTCCCAAGGGCCCAGCAGAAAGTGAAACTAAAAACAGCTTTCTCTCCCGACTTGATTTCTAACAGCTATATCTTCTGTATACTGTGATTTTGGTATCATTTTAAAGCTTGGAATGTCAGCTTTCAAAGGTCAGAATTTTTCTATCTGCTACCAATCCCAAGATATGAGCAGCTAAAGCAGCCCTCCCCTCTTCCACCTGGTTTGCAGCAGCAGCAGAGCCGGGCGCTTGGGAGCTGTTTTCCTGCAGAATAAAAGTGCTTTTTCTGAACATGTAATATAGACATACAGTGCACACAGGTATGTCTGGGATGTGTGTGCAATCGTCTGTGGGGCACTGCTGTTAGTTATATAGGTGAAAATAAGGTGACAGAATCCCAATAACAGGTCAGTATTACCACATAGGGAACAGTGTAACAATGAAACCCATAAAAGTATGGAAGAATTGCATATTACATTTTTTTTCTCAATTCCACTCCATTTAGAATTTTTTTACAGCTCTTCACTACATCATATATAGTATAAATTGCCCAGACCAGAATATTACATGTTCTATAATTTGCTGAACAAATATGCAGATGCACACGGATATCACCTGAAAAGTTCCTGGATGGAATAAACAAGGGTTTGAGATTTTTTTTTTTAAGATTAATGCTTGACAGTCAGGCTTGGATTTTTTTCCTCCTGTTGCAGATCCAACAAAACACAAAAGTTTGAATTTCATATGTTAATATGTTTCTATAAGTTGTAACAGCAGCACAACAATGGGGTAATTCTGCCCCTGTGAACTACCATCCCACTCACAGTGTGTAGTTATAAGTTAAAATATAAAACTAAAAATGGATACTTGTGCTGCTGTTAGGACTATGGGAAACAGATTAACATAGGAAATCCTTACAGCAGCACAACAATGAGGGTTTATCAAGAAGTAACCCCATAGGGAGGGACCTCTTGATTGGATATGAACCACAATCTACAGCTTTGTGAGGAATAAATACTGGCCACTGTGTTAGGATCCCATCTAGATGGGCTCCTCCGCAACCCACTAGGGATGCATGTGTAGTCAACAGGATTCAGGATGGCTGAACCAAGGACATCCCATTTGCAAGATAGTAGTATCGGCTGAGAGAGCGATGGATCAAAATGGACAGAGAGAACTTGCTGTCTACTGGCTATGGTCCCCCCTGAACAAGATGTCCTCCTGTAAGAGACAATAATGCCAATGGGAGAAAGAAACCATATCTACAGTTGCTGACATGAGACCCATAGCTCTCAAAGGCATTCAGTATTGTTTGTTGAGGTACCAACAGAAATCTTGTAGCCACGACAATCCCTTCTCACCTTGTGGAAGTTGTAGAAAGACATTTAGGGAGTCTATAACAAACTAGAACTTTTCTTGGTGGCTGGCTGCACATCTGATTTTTCTAGAACCTTGAATAAAGGAGGAGAATGATTTGAAGATCTTCTCTGAAAAAGATCTTCTGCTGATGCAAGCCAGTCGTTGAAGTACTGTATGGCACTATAGATAAACCTTGAATCTGGAAAGATGCCACTACCACCGCCATTGTAAATCCCAAAGGGAAGGGCAGTGAACTGTAGCTGTTTGACTCTCCCCTGTACTTGACTGCAATTGTCTCTTATCTTCTGTGAAGATCAGTAATTAAAGGTATGCCTCTGAGATCCAGAGTGACCATGTAATCTCCGATCTGGTAGCTTCCATACGAAACTTCCAAATGTGCCAATTGAGGTATCTTAGATCTATGACTCTTCTGACTCTTTCAACACCAGAAATATGGTAAAGTAAATGCTTATGTCACCTTCAGGCTTTAGAATCTCTAAGACATTGGATAAATGTATCCAATTTGGAGCCAAAGAGCCATCTTTGATCATACGGAAGGCCACAAAGATGATGTCGGCAGGGATTGTCAGCAACCCAAGGTTTAAACCAGACGAATGTTTGGCAGCAGCAGACAGGGTTATAGCTTTGGGGGAGAAGCTTGACCAGATGAGTGGCCACATTGTAAAGGAAATGAACAGCTAAGTTAGACTACTAAAAGGTAGCCAGGATGTCATTACTGAATGCTCAAGAATCTGTGTCCCTTCTTATTTAAAATAAAGACTTGTAATCCTCAAGTTCAGGAGGGAGAAGTTCTTTGCATTTACAGCTAGACAGCTCATTTGCCCTTCATTGAGGACAGGCATGATCTCTTATCCTAGACAGGGCCTGCTTAGCTTCCATTATGAGCCAGGGTCGATGCAACACTTTCTGAGAATACTGTCAGCACATCTGTCCATTGAGTCCTGCAAATTGGATCCATCCTCTGTTGGGACTAGAATGCATCAAGACAATTTGGCCATTGGCATATTCACTTTTGGTGGAGGACCGTGGGGAGAACTGCTGCTGTATAATGGAGAACATAAGTTTCAATCTTTTAGAGAGAACAGGGCCTTTCTCTAGATGTTCCCAATCCTATTAGAGAACACAGACCCAGGGATTCCAAGTCAGTCTTGTATGCTGGTACATGCCAGGTCTTAAACTGTGTAACATCTGTAATCCAACAAATGCAGGCACATTCGGCTTAGCATGGTCATTGATAAGTGAATCATCCACTTTGAAGGCCCTAGGCTCCCTGGAGGTTGATTCGAGATCTTCAACTTGATCAACATCCTGATCCCCTGACCAGATGGATCACAACAATTTTAGGGTCTTATTCACATAAGTATTTCTTTGTATCTCCTCCTCTTCATCCTGTAAAGAAGAATCATCCGTTAGAGTACAGAAAGAGGAGACTGATTACGCTTTTTGAAACTGATAGCTGGGAAATCAACTTGTATCTCTTCCTCTTCATCCTTTTGAAGAAGAATCATCCGATAGGAGTACAGAAGGAAGAGACTGATTACGCTGTGTGGAACAGATAGCTGGGAAATTGACTCCTTAATTTGTTTCTTGGAATCCTGGATATAATCCTTCAGCCAGATTACTACTTCAAATAGGTAAGGTTCTCCTGAAGGATCCTGTGGACTACTCTGACGACAACTGTTAAATTTATAGGCATCTGGGAGAGGGATGTTACAATCCCTGCACCTCAGGTGTCTACGCTTGGCTTCCTGGATTCCTTGTCACCAGATCCAGTGGAAGACATGAAAAAGGTAAGAGAACTCTTTAGTAAAAAGAAAGAAATAAAGCCAAGTATCATCAGAGGTTTCTCACTCTCTACAGGTGGCGAAGCCCATTGCCACCCTCATACTTTCTCACCAGAAAAGGGTATGACCTCACGACATACTGGAAGTGATGCGACGTCCCAGCCGTGCTCCCCACTCTATGCTCAACTTTCTCCAGCACTGGCGCTGAACAAGCAAGGCAGCCGAACACAAAATAGAGCAGGCAGAAGAGACACTTGTATAGGAATGGGCCATCCCATTGAAGTGAATGGGACAGCTTCTTGGCATTACACCTGCTCACCGCAGCAATGCTGACGACAAGCAGGTAAACAGTGAAGGGAAGGCTACGCTGGCATGGTGCGCGGCCTTCTCTTCAACCACCTGATTGTCGGGGGTGCCAAGTGGCGGATAGGTAATCAATAAAAACATCTCAGAAAACCCCTTTAGGGCTCATTCACACGACCGTATTAATGAGACCGCATCTGTTCCACAATTTTGCGAAACAGGTGCGGGCCCATTCATTTCAATGGGGCCGCAAAGGATGTGGACAGCACACAGTGTGCTGTCCACATCCGTTGTTCTGTTCCGCAGCCCCGCAAAAATATAGAACAGGTCCTATTCTTGTCCGTGATTTCTGTAATGGGCCGCCCGTTCCGTGTTTTGTGGATCCGCAATTTGCGGTTGTGTCAAAGTGGCCTTAATGTAATTAAATACTAAAGCAACAGTGTGCAATTGAGCAGTTAAAAGAAAATACACAGATTGTTATTAAAATTGAAAATAAAGGAGCAGCAGTGGTGGTGAATAGTGAAGAGTATTGCTGTCGAAATACTAAAGTGTTGGCAGATAACGGTATGTACATAAAGCTTTCATCTGACTCCATAAATGCATTTCATCCAGGAACTATCTGTGCTACTGTCCTGGGGATTTACACCAGGTTTATTATCACAGAAACAAAAGGATCATTCATTTTTTGTTGATGAACCTGAAATTTCTTTGCTTCATGTCTTGCCTAAGGTTCACAATGGAATTAAACCCCACCTATGCATCCTATAGTCTCTGGCAGGGCTCCCATCAGGAATTTCAGGGCCCCATACATGCAATCCATATGCCCCCTACCCTTCTCATTTTCGGAACCATAAAATTATCTTTTTTTTTTTTTTTTTTGCATCAGGCCATTTTGCCATACAAATAAGGTTTTAATTTCTATAAACTTTTTTATGGGTTAAAATAAGGAGGAAAAGGTAAGTGACGAAGCAAATTATTATTGCGATTTGAACCTGTGAAAGTAAATTAATTTTTATATATGAACACAAGTGTTGCTGCTGTCAGCTGTGTTATGTCAGCAGTTTCGGACAAATTACCTTATTTTAAATATAGACCTCTTTAGGTCATTCTCTGTATACAGCTTGGACTCTGCTAAGACATCCCATTCTTTTTGACACGTGGTAAAGTGTTCACAGTAAATTTAGACTGTAAAGGGGTAAACCCAGGCTTTGTTGGTATAAATAAACCATTCTTAGACACGGGAGTCAAGGGACTCTTTTGAACACCATTCACATGTGTGTGCATTTTGTTTTCTCCTGGCCGGTAATTCTCCCGAAGGGTAATTCTCCTTAAGATCCAAGAAGGAGATTTCAACCTTAATTTGGCACCTACAGACAATGATGTTATCCTAACTTTAGGATATCAAAAATATTTGCATTAACAAACCCAAGACTTTCTGTATGGCAGACAGAAAACTTAACTCTAAATCTGCCATATAAAGAGCCCTTGTTTTTCTGTGCTTAGAAAGCTAATACAGAATTACTGGTTTCTCCACAGGCATAATATTGAATAATTAGTATATCAATAAATTGAAGGGAAAAAACATCAGCCATTTTTATTTCCAACCGTTTACTGCTCACAGTAAATATTGTGTTCTCTATATTATACAGGTTATTATGATTACAAGGATATCAAATTCTCTTCTGTGATATTTAATAGTATGTTACCAAAATGTATTTATTGTATTTATACATGTAACTTGCTCAAAAGAAAAAGGCTGTTCCATTTTCCTGCCAAAACTTTTGATAAGTACCTTATTTTTTCAGACTAAAAGATGCACTACCCCCCCCCCCCATCCCCCCAAAAGCAGGTGAAAAATTGCAGTGCGTCTTATGGTGCCAATGCTAATGACCACTGCCATTATGGAAGCAGTCATTAGTATGCAGGAGATGCGGGGAGCAATGAGTGAAGTGCAGCGCTGACTGTACTCACTACTTCCTGGTCTTCTTCCAGGTGCCGCACTGAATTTGTCCTGACTGTGTACAGTGTCAGTACGTATTACACATAGGCACACATTATGACTTGACCTGTGAGAGCTGGATGAAGATCATGGAACAGTCTTGGTGCATTCCAGAGCATGAACGGTAAGTTCATTTACTTTTTTTATGGAGTTTGGGGTCTGATACAGAGGTCCAAGGAGGAATGGGGGTCTGATTGGAGGTCTGAGGGGGGGGGGGGTTGATGGAGTTCTGATCTGAGGAGGAATGGGGATATTATGTGATAGTCTGACAAAGGTGTCTGATGGGATTCTTACTTAAGGTCTGATGGAGCTTGGGGATCTGATCTGAGGTCAGATGGGGTGTCAACTGAGGTCTGGGGAGGAATGGGGGTCTGATGGTTTAAGTAAAAGTCTGTGAGATGGTTGAAGGCTCCTTGCCTAACCCACATTGATCCCAAGGCCCCACAGTTTCATTAAAGGGGTTGTCCGGGTTCAGAGCTGAACCCGGACATGCCCATAATTTCACCCAGGCAGTCTGGCTGACAAGAGAACCGGAGCATGTCATGCTCCGATGCTCTCCTTTGCCCTGCACTAAATCGCGCAGGGAAAAGGTATTTTGCCCAGATCCAGTTATAAACCGAGCTCTGCCAGGCAGAGGCTTCCGCCCAGCAGTGACCCCGGTCATGTCACCGGCACTGAAGGGTGGGCTTTAGCGCTGCCCTAGCCAGTAAAACCGCTAGGGCAGCGCTAAAGCTGGCCCATCAGAGCCAGTGACGTTACCGAACTCGCTGCTGGGCGGAAGCCTCTTCCTGGTAGAGCCCGATTCATCAATGGAACTGGACAAAATACCTTTGCTCTGCGCGATTTAGCGATTTAGAAAAAAGTAACTCATCAGAAAAGGCAACCCTTTGCCAATCAGCGGAAGTCCAATTCTAATACTGCTATGAAAATTGAAGCCTTTTCTGCAAATGCAACTAAGTCAGCAGAGTAGCAGTAACCATCTGTCAGCATTGGATCCCCGTACACAGTAGAGTTCGCATAACTTTTTTAGACACACGTCTGGCAACCCCCTGGTTCAATTTGGCAGGGAGCTGCTTCACCCTAGTGTGTCAGTGCACACCTTTGTAGCAGACATTCACCTCTCACTTCTTTGGAACGTGATGCTCCACAGTTTTTCACATTGCTTATTTGCAGTTGTGCCATTTGTCCACTCACGAACACATTCAACACAGCAGCACGCGAACAGTTCACAAACTGCGCAGTTTCAGAAATACTGGCATCATGGGCCTGAAAGCCAATAATCATCCTTGCAACTCTGATAAATTGCTCTTTTTACCTATGACAGCAAGGAGGAATATGTATGCAGACAGCCTATCGCACACCTTACATACTCACCAAGTCAGCTTGCGACACCTGACTTCATGATGTACGCGCTGCCAAAGAAGGGAATGTTCATAATAATGCAACTTGACAGGTATATTTGCCTGTGCAAATATACAAAGTTTTATGCAAAAAAAAAACTGTTATGATTTATGCAAAATTGTGTGAAACGACAGTGACCATTTTAGGTTAGAAAAGAACTACTAGAGACATATGTTTTTTTACACTAAAGTCACTGAATAAATGCCCTAAAAATGTGATATCACAATGAGAGCTGTGCTGGGTATAGTTGTCTACAAAATGACGTGTCCACAGGGACCAATTAACTGGTACTCACTGTGTGCTGATCAAATGCAGAAACCGTAAATAAAAAAGACACGTCTGTCTTTACTGGGTGCAAGGATTCTCTGTGTAGCTGCTTTTCTGAAGCACCCTGTTTTCATGATGCTACAGAATAAATCGTCTATTTGGCATGAAGGCTCAAAGTTTGCAAGTAGATTTCTGCAGTATCTTGATAACCAAAAAGATAATTCCCTGTAGGTAGATAATTTATTGAAATAACATTTCAAATACAAATCAGCAATAAATTACACTAATCATGCACAGCTCAGTACAACAGTGTCCTTATAGGGTTTCAACTTGGCTTCTGTTAGAAATGTCTGGCAAAACCTTCCTGAGTCAGTTCATGGGCTTTGGCATCTAAATATAGAAAAAAAGAAATCATTTAGTAAAAATAGTTAATGCTAGATGTTATTGTAAATAGGCATGGTATACATTCTATTAGTATAGAGCACTTTAACCCCATACTGCAAACTGCAACCCAATGCTGTACATGTATGGTGCAAGAAGGTGAACGGAAATGGCTATACACGTACAGCACAACTTTTACCCAGGATCAGCTGGGCTCCCAATGCAATGGCCGAGATTGGAGCCAGTTGTGATCCTAGACTGACTATAGCGATTGTGGCATCTAGGTACAGAGGGACCTCTGGGGATGCCATGTACAGAAATCTATTAGGCCACCTCAGCAGGGAGTAGGCAAACTGTTGGTGAAATACTGACAGGTAAAGTGTAATACAATATAGAAGTAATGTAATTTTACCAGTGACTGGACTATTATAAGTTAAATTTCAAGTAAAAAAAAAGTAGTTTTTACTCCATATCCAGTCCTTTATTATTGGCAAAAATGAACAATAAAGTACACATAATTGGTATCACTTAATCTATAATGATCTAATCTACAAAATTATCTCGCTACTTATCTTTTATGGTAAACGCTGTAAAATAAATAAAGAAAGAATGCCATAATTGCTGTTTTTGTTCACCTTACCTCCCAGTTTTAGAATAATGGGGGGTTTCTAACATATAAAGCCCTGCAAAACCACTTCACATCTTCTTGAAATGTTTGAAAAAATTGCTGCGAAACTTAAGTCCCCCAAAAACAAAAAAGTTTTGTTTTTATGTTGCCAATGTATCTGTCTTAAAGGGGTTGTCTCACTTCACCAAATAGCATTGTTATTATCCATATTGCATCCTTTGCTGGCTGGATTCATTTTTCCATCACATTATACACTGCTCGTTTCCATGGTTACAACCGCCCCGAAATCTATCAGTGCAGGTCGTGCTTGCACACTATAGGAAAAAGCACCAGCCTATGTGAGCTCCCACTTTCCCAACCACCAAATAGGCCACCACTTTTTCCTATAGTATGCAAGCACGACCACCACTGATGGATTTCAGGGTGGTCATAACCATGGAAACGGGCAGTGTATAATGTTATAGAAAAATGAGTGCAGCCAGCAAACAAAGCAATATAGAGAATCAGAATAAATTAGTAAGTTGCTTGTATTAACTTCCTCTAGAGCCCTGGTGGAGACAATGAGTGATGATAATGTCTGCAAACAGGTGTGGAATAGTGTGATATAAGCAAGTAAAATAAATATGAGCACAGAAATTATAATTCTGAAAACCACAAATTTTACAACATTTGTTAAATCTTTTTTTTTTTTTTTAATAAAAACTAAAATTCATTCTGACCAAAATTTCCCATTAACAATGCATCAAGAAAAAATAAATCTTAGAACCACTTGGTAAGTGTTGAATGGAAAAAGGGATGAAGAATGAAAAGCTACAGCAGTATTTCTTCCTCATAGTCTGTGTGCGACTAATTCTGAGGGAAGACATCTGATTAGCTGAGAGAACACCATACTCCTGACATCACACTAGTAGTATGCAGAACAGAGAAAATGATCTGCATTGACTTCTCAGTAAAGATCGTACAGTCAAGAAAGTATGTGTCATATACAATATCTGTGAATAAGTTACATGTTTCGGTGTACTCCAGCCCAGGGCTGGACTGACTAAAAAGCAGCCCTACCACACAAACCCCCATACGTCCATATACAATATCATACCCTTCACCCACACACAGTTATGTCACTAAAACATGGCATGCAACTAGAGATAAGCGAATCATCCAAAATTCAATTCGCCGAATATTTGTCGAACTTTACAAAAGATTCGTACCTCATACGAATCTATTCGGCGAAGCTGCGTACAAATCATACGTTATTATGTGGTGTTTTGCGAATATTCGCGCACTAATAACGAACGTACAGTTTTTAAAGGTATGCCACTTATGAGAACACGTACGCATGAGCGTATAAATTGCGTCCGAAAATTTGCTGGAGCGGAATGGTGACTCTGAGTCTCACCCCTGGCTACATGATACTGTATCAGCAGATGACAGCAGATCATCCGGCTGTGATTGAAATGAGTGTGCCATCCACTCCACTACCTCATCCACTTTCTCCTCCTCTACAATTTTGCGCCTTGGTGGGTTAGCCTGGTGGAACAGTGGCCAACTATTGTGAATTCTACAAGTAGAAGCCACAGGTACAGGTACTTTGGCACTGCTGCCGTGTGCCACCTTCTCCTTTTTTTTGGAGCTCGAGGTTTGGCTGGAACCCTTTTGCTTATCCATTCCAGACATTTTTCACTTGACTGTGGCCCTGCAGCTGGTCTTTGTCTCTCTCCCTATCTCTGTCCCTGCCTGATTAATTACTAGCACTGCGCTGGCCCTGCAGTATCCCTGATATGTGCAATATCGATTCCCAGAACAATTACACCCCAATTTTAACAAAACAGTTCTCTGTCTCTCAGAACTTCACAAACAGTGCTTCTGCTCGTCTCAGCAGTCGCAGCACAACTGATGCGTCACTGGCTTACCGAGCCTGAGCCAATAAGAGCAAGCCCTTCCCACTAGGTCAGGTGACCGCTTTCTTCCCGGGCTTTTTGCCGCACGAATAACGAAAAGTAAAAGTTCGCTAATTAACTGAATTCGTACGGCTCAGCGTATAAAGTAACTTATATGTAACATTAGCGTACAAGTACGCTACGCTACATACAAGTACGTAGCGAATGCGTAGAAAGCTTTAAGAACATTTTCAAATCAAACAAAGCGAATCTCAAAAGATCCGGATTCGCTTCGCAGTGGAAAATTTCCAAGATTCTACGGTACTACTTCGAATCTACGAAGCGGCGAATAGATTCGAACATCTCTACATGCAACATGTGTGCAAATTTTGCTGCACACACGACCCTCATTACTTCATCAGACCAGATGAAACATTTTTTATTATTATATTTTTTCTAAATATAATATTTTTTTCGTAACATACCTTTCAAGTAAAGATTATACCTGCTACGTCTGTACCTCAAAGGCTGCTGCAGATGAAATGCCTGGCTACAAATTACCACTACAAAATTAACAGTTTAACCTGAAGTTTGGTGTCAGCTGTTATATGAAATGACTTTTTAAAGATGAGACCCCGCCTTTACACATCACAGTGGAGTCAAAGGACACTACAAACAACTGACAGTTACAGTATTTCAAATGGAAATATGCTCTGTCTTATGAGATCTAAACTGAGTTTTCTCGCCATCAAGAAATGAGTTTGCTGGTGAAAGGAAAGCAACCACCAATATAGTAAAAATACATAGCAACCAGATTTCATCTTAGTTGCGTTGTTTATTTTGTGAACTAATTAGTACGTAAAAATTAAATGATTGCTATAGGCAATTATTTTTAGGTCCAAAAAGTTCAATCTCACCGGTAACGAAAGTCGAATTTCATTGAGCTGTGAATACACACGACCACCCTCTTCAGGGCAAACAGCCTTCAGGTCATCACGACTCAAGTCCAATAGCTGATGCCCTCTTAAAACTCCAAGGCACCTTACTGTGCTGTAAAGGAAGAGTGGAAAAATGAAGAAAATCATTAATCTGAAAACAGCAAACATACATGCTTTTTGTTAAGTTCACTTAACGGAGACACAAGCTTCTCTAGTCTCTACTACCTTTTGAGTGTTTATGTGGGACTATAACAATGTCAACACTGATCCCAGCTCCTGGCTACTGTCATCCATTTGTATCTACATGTATCTGCTGAATATCCATCTTCAAACATGAAGTACTTCCAGGCTATATACAGTATATTGCAGAGGGCCAAGTATCTCATTTTCTGCTGTTGAAGAAGCGCTATCTTTAGAATCAAAGTTCGCTGAATGGAATTTTTTGTTACCTCTCTTAATAACCTAGTAGAATGATTCAATCTCATTTGGGTTCCCTGGGATGATTATGTTGGTTTGGTCAATTTATATAGTTCAGCATGAAATCCTTTTTCTCCTCTCACCGAGTTGTATGATACCAATGCTTATCAAATGTTCCCTTTGACCTGTTTATTGTTTAGTATGTCTATTTTGATGTCCTCACTATCTCCAAGTCCTTTGTTGGGTCTTTTACCCCTGGCTCTACCCTGCTTATGTTTATTTTTTGCATCACCATTTGGTCTTATTAAGCCTTTCAGCCCTAGAGGGGTTTTTTTTGTTTGTGTTTTCGTTTTTTACTTGCTGCCCTACTGAGGTGATAACTTTTTATACCAAAAAAACATTTTACATAGACGTATGAGGGCTTGTTTTTTTGCGGGACAAGTTGCACTTTCTATTTCCACAATTTAATACTACATATGATGCAGTGGGAATCTGGAAAGAAATTCCAAATGGGGTGAAGTTGGAAAAAAATGCAATTCAGTAACAGTTTTATGGGTTTTGTTTTTACAATGTTCCATATACGGTAAAACCTGTGTGGGAGTTTATTTTTTGTGGGGCCATCTGTACTTTTTATTGATAGCATTCTGGGGTGTGTGATTTTTTTATCACTCATTTTTTGTGGGAGGTAAAGCAAACATAAAACAGCCATTTTGACTTTTCCGTTTCACCGTTTGCCATATGGGAAAAATATATTTTATTTTATTATTTTAATAGTACGGGTGTTTTCACACTCTAAGAAATCCATGATGTCTTTCTTATTTACATTTTGGGAAAAGGGGAGGAGAGGTGACTTGAATTTTTATTTTTTTAAATATTTTTATTTTGAAGTGTATGACAATTACATTGTATTCCTATGGAGCCCTGCCAGAGGCAGAGGCTCCATGGGAACTAATGCATCGCAGCTTCAGTTCATGCCGGAAGACTGTAGCTGCCACACAATGCATCCAGTTCCCCCCCATCTCCGCTGAGGGGAGCCAGAGCACACCCGGAGGCTTGTGCTTCAGGGTTTTAACACTTTAAGATGCCAGGGTCACATTTGACTGAGGCATCTGAAGTCCGCGATCAGCATTACCACCAGTTGTGGACTTTAGCCATGGATGTCTGCTGTATGAAACAGCATGCATCCGGTGGCTAAGATGCCTGTTGCACGTGCATACATCAAGGGGTTAAAATGTGATTGTGGATTCACTGTGCATAGGCTATCAACTTTTTTATCTAATTTTAAAAAGCAGGTAAATAAGTACTATGAAAATGTTGTCAATAAGATTACCAAAAAATATGTTAACTTACATCCTTGAAAAGCCTTTATCTTGTAGCCATTTAGTCACTTCCTGTGGTGTAGATTTTTCTCCCAAAGTTACTGCTTGTATTGGAACCTGCTGCTACAACAATAGAAATCTTTTTAATTCTTTATTACCAGCCATTCTAAGATTTTAGATTTTTATCTGTTGCTTTTATTACCTGGTTATTATTTGTACTCTCCAATATGTTGTTTGGTACAAATCCTCTCTGCTTCTGAGAGTTCTCAACCATCCACCATTGCCGGCTCTGATCTAGAACCTGAAGGAAATCATTAGAAGACAATTTCTTAATTTTAAAGTCACATGAGGATGCAGTACCCTGAACCTGGGAGTATCTGCAATTGTTGTATATTGTTTTGTATTGTGTATGGTATTATATCATTCATATTTTGCCTATAACTACCAGTAAGTTCATGGTTGGCATCAACCCTGTTCCTCCCCTTCTTGGTAGGAGTGGACTGGTCTTGCTTTCTGCCAGGAGGGGGAGTTCCTATGTAACCTCAGAGGGGAGAGGAAGGACACTGCAGAGCTCCTGCTCTGAAAGGATCCTCCAGAGAGAACAACAAACTTCCTCAAGAAAGCAGAGCGACCAGCTAACACCTGCATCAAAGACACTGCAGGTTGGTTAGGGACCACTGCCAAGACACCCATCACCCACAATACTACTAAGCCAGTTACTATACAACTGAACATTCAACCGAAGAGAAGAGCGTACCGTAGTACGATGGACAAGCTTGTATCTTGTGCGAAGTAAGTTTATTCAGCAATACTCACAGAATACAGGGTGAGGGGGCGAGCAACACAATGCACATGTAGAGGTCAGCGGTAACTTTTCTATATTGGACTGAGCACCTCCTGTTTGCTGAATTGCCGGTTCCCACTCTTTATTTTACTCCATATAATGCTCGGAGCAGTGCCGTCATTGTTACATTTTTTTCTTTTCTTCTTTTATTGACTATACAACTGAAGCCTAGACCTGATAGTGGATATCTACACTCAAAAGTGCTAAATTGCAGCAATCCAACCGGCTTCCACATTACTTACTGGCGCAAGAAATTGCACTTGGAATTTGCTGCTATTGAATGTTTCTGAAGTTCTACTTTGCACTTAGTAAAATAGACTTGTTATATGTTTACTTCTGGTCTCATTCTTTAAAATTTCATTTTACTGCACCAATCCCCAGGGAGCAATGGTACTGAAATGTATAGGGTTATAGGGTCCGATGACCCGAAGTTAGTTATTCGCAATGTTGCAAATGACTTCATTTAGTAACCACTTTAAAGCTTGAAACTAAACTTGACTTTGGGTCTGAGGGATCACTCTGTTTCAAGTTGTCTCAGAGGGACTAGTTCAGTTTCAAGTCACGCGCGACTTTGCGAATAACGAATTTCGGCTCATCGGAACACATATATTTTAATACTGTACAGAGATGGATCTCTGTACAGTGTTAATTTAAAGTTTTGAATTAAGTGACTTCAAATGTAAGATCCAAAACTCGCTTCACTCATCATTAGTCAGACCCAGACTAGCTACGCAGTACCAAAACCTGAGAGAGAATGGTCAGAAGACAAGCTGGGGTCAGGATCACTGGGAACAGATAGCAATATAGGAACAAGGGAACCAGCTACAGCCAACAAAGACTATCACTGGCAATGGTGTATGACCAGGAAAGGATTTAAATAGAGCACCAAGTCCCTGGATCAGAACCTGATGGGTCCATTGCTTCGGTTGGAATTGGCTCTGATGAGCCGAAGTTATTACTTTGTGAAGTCTGGCGAGACTTCGCATATTAACTTCATAAATTGATTTCTACTGTAAAAAAAACATTTCCTGAACTCGGGTTCGGTTCCAAGGGATAACTTCGGCTCATTAGAGCCAATACATTTGCTCCGTACAGTACTGAAACGAAGTTTTATGCAAATCGACTTCGGATGTTACATCCGAGGTTGATTCGCTTATCCCTAGTAGCATCACACCATGGAACAGACAAAGCAGTAGATGTGTGTGCAGCTCTTTAGGGGTAGAAGTATTGACAGCTGTGTCATGATAATGGTAATGGCAGTAGGGGGATTAGCAGCAGGGAATAGCACCTGTGGTAGTGGTAGCAGCTGTCATATGGTATAGAACACAATAGTAAGCAAGCAGACAGTTGCAGTGGCATGATGGCAGCAGCGCCATAAGATACAGAAAATGATGGCAGCAGCAGTGACACAGTATGGAACTTGATGGGATGCAGGCAGTGGCTTAATAGCAGCAGCAGCCATACAGTATGAAACATGATGATAGGGAGGCAGACTGGCAGAACATGATTTCTGGCAGACAGTGGCATGATGGCAGCAGTCATCCAGTACAGAACATGATGGTAGACAAGACTGCGGCATTATAGTGGCAGCAGCCATACAATAAGGAACATGATGGTAGGCAGGCAGAAAGTGGCAGTGGCAAGATTGGGTACTATCAGCAAAAGCAGATCTATTCTTCAGCTTCAGCCAGAGGTCTTCACGAATCCATGCCTTGTTCATTTTGACAAAGGTGATGTTTTCTCCACTGGCGGAGGACAATTTTGTCAGTTTGGGTGTCATACTACCTTCTGCTGTACTGAAAAACCTCTGAGATGACACTGGACTGGAGGCTGGACAAGACAGTGCATAGAGAGCTTAGTGGGCCAGTTCTGGCTACTTTTCCAGTCTGACTACCTAGAAGTCCATGGGGTCAGGGAACACAGTACATGCCAGAGAAAAGCCAGATTCCAGGTAGGACTGAACCTGACTGTTTAGTCTTTGCTGATTTGCATCAGCCTGGCGCAGCTCATGAAAAAAAATATTCCATCAGAGAGGGGCCTCCCGTTCAGACAGGGCCGCCGATAGGGCAGTACAACTGGTACTGCCCTATGGGGCCCGGACTCTAGGACATGATGGGGGGGCCCGGCCCGGGCGGCCCGCCTGTAACGGGCCCGCCGGCCGCCGCGGGCCAGGGGTTAGAGGGTGCTGTCGCACTGTTGTGACGTGGGCGGCGCGATGACGTAATCGCGCCGCCTGCGCCGTTCCTTAGGAGACCGCCCGGAGGGGAGACCGCGCCAGCCGGCCTGGTAGGACAACTCTTGGGGGCACAAGACGCTAACCTGAGGTCTGAGGGGGGCACAAGACGCTGACCTGAGGTCTGAGGGGGGCACAAGACGCTGACCTGAGGTCTGAGGGGGGCACAAGACGCTGACCTGAGGTCTGAGGGGGGCACAAGACGCTGACCTGAGGTCTTAGGGGGGCACAAGACGCTGACCTGAGGTCTGATGGAGGCACAAGACGCTGACCTGAGGTCTGATGGGGGCACAAGACGCTGACCTGAGGTCTGAGGGGGGCACAAGACGCTGACCTGAGGTCTGAGGGGGGCACAAGACGCTGACCTGAGGTCTTAGGGGGGCACAAGACGCTGACCTGAGGTCTGATGGAGGCACAAGACGCTGACCTGAGGTCTGATGGGGGCACAAGACGCTGACCTGAGGTCTGAGGGGGGCACAAGACGCTGACCTGAGGTCTGATGGGGGCACAAGACGCTGATCTGAGGTCTGATGGGGGCACATTGTGTTAATTTGAGGTCTGATGGGGGCACAAGACGCTGATCTGAGGTCTGAGGGGGGCACAAGACGCTGACCTGAGGTCTGATGGGGGCACAAGACGCTGACCTGAGGTCTGATGGGGGCACAAGACGCTGACCTGAGGTCTGAGGGGGGCACAAGACGCTGACCTGAGGTCTGATGGGGGCACAAGACGCTGACCTGAGGTCTGAGGGGGGCACAAGACGCTGACCTGAGGTCTGAGGGGGGCACAAGACGCTGACCTGAGGTCTGATGGGGGCACAAGACGCTGACCTGAGGTCTGATGGGGGCACAAGACGCTGATCTGAGGTCTGATGGGGGCACATTGTGTTAATTTGAGGTCTGATGGGGGCACAAGACGCTGATCTGAGGTCTGAGGGGGGCACAAGACGCTGATCTGAGGTCTGATGGGGGCACAAGACGCTGACCTGAGGTCTGAGGGGGGCACAAGACGCTGACCTGAGGTCTGAGGGGGGCACAAGACGCTGACCTGAGGTCTGAGGGGGGCACAAGACGCTGACCTGAGGTCTGATGGGGGCACAAGACGCTGACCTGAGGTCTGATGGGGGCACAAGACGCTGATCTGAGGTCTGATGGGGGCACATTGTGTTAATTTGAGGTCTGATGGGGGCACAAGATGCTGATCTGAGGTCTGAGGGGGGCACAAGACGCTGATCTGAGGTCTGATGGGGGCACAAGACGCTGATCTGAAGTCTGATGGGGGCACAATGTGTTGATCTGAGGTTTATTATCCCTGTACTGTGACATCACTGTGTGTATTATCCCTGTACAGTGACATCACTGTGTTTATTATCCCTGTACAGCGACATCACTGTGTTTATTATCCCTGTACTGTGACCTCACTGTGTTTATTATCCCTGTACTGTGACATCACTGTGTGTATTATCCCTGTACTGTGACATCACTGTGTTTATTATCTCTGTACTGTGACATCACTGTGTTTATTATCCCTGTACTGTGACATCACTGTGTTTATTATCCCTGTACTGTGACATCACTGTGTTTATTATCCCTGTACAGTGACATCACTGTGTTTATTATCCCTGTACAGTGACATCGCTGTGTGTATTATCCCACTGCAGGAAGAGGTAAGTGGTCCGTGTTTGTGTGTTTGTTTTCTATTTTTCAGGGTCGTGAATGCAGAGGACTACGTCGGATTCGGTGGACTACGTCGGACCAGCTTTTTTTTTTTTTTTTAATAAAATGGTCAAACAGGGGTCTGGGGGAGTGTTTATTTCAATAAAATGTTTTATACTTGTGTGCGTGTGTATTTTTTTTTACAATACTACAGTTTTAGTAATTACGGCTATCTACAGACGGCCCTGATTACTAATACTGGGCTTAGTACTTGCCGGTATGGCAGGCCAGCACTAACCCCAACATCTATTACCTCGGCACCCACCGCCACCAGGGGTGCCGGGAAGAGCCGGGTACCCGCAGGACCGGACCTTCTAAATTGAGGGTCTGGCTCTGGGGCGGCTGCAGGCTGGTACCATTAGGCTGGGAAGGGCCAATAACCGTGTCCCTTCCCACCCTGGTAGTGCCAGGCTGCCGCTGCTGGTTGTATCTGGCTGGCGAAGGAAAAAAGGGGGGGACCCCACGCCATTTTTTTAAAATTATTTAATTATTTTTTTTAAAAAATGGCGTGGGGTCCCCCCCTTTTTTCCTTTACCAGCCAGATACAACCAGCAGCGGCAGCCTGGCACTACCAGGGTGGGAAGGGACACGGTTATTGGCCCTTCCCAGCCTAATGGTACCAGCCTGCAGCCGCCCCAGAGTCAGACCCTCAATTTAGAAGGTCCGGTCCTGCGGGTACCCGGCTCTTCCCGGCACCACTGGTGGCGGTGGGTGCCGAGGTAATAGATGTTGGGGTTAGTGCTGGCCTGCCATACCGGCAAGCACTAAGCCCAGTATTAGTAATCAGGGCCGTCTGTAGATAGCCGTAATTACTAAAACTGTAGTATTGTAAAAAAAAAATACACACACACCAGTATAAAACATTTTATTGAAATAAACACTCCCCCAGACCCCTGTTTGACCATTTTATTAAAAAAATAAGAAAAAAAAAAAGCTGGTCCGACGTAGTCCACCGAATCCGACGTAGTCCTCTGCATTCACGACCCTGAAAAATAGAAAACAAACACACAAACACAGACCACTTACCTCTTCCTGCACTGGGATAATACACACAGCGATGTCACTGTACAGGGATAATAAACACAGTGATGTCACTGTACAGGGATAATAAACACAGTGATGTCACTGTACAGAGATAATAAACACAGTGATGTCACTGTACAGGGATAACAAACACAGTGATGTCACTGTACAGGGATAATATACACAGTGATGTCACAGTACAGAGATAATAAACACAGTGATGTCACAGTACAGGGATAATAAACACAGCGATGTCACAGTACAGAGACAATAAACACAGTGATGTCACAGTACAGGTATAATAAACACAGTGATGTCACAGTACAGGGATAATACACACAGTGATGTCACAGTACAGAGACAATAAACACAGTGATGTCACAGTACAGAGATAATAAACACAGTGATGTCACAGTACAGAGATAATAAACACAGTGATGTCACAGTACAGGGATAATAAACACAGCGATGTCACTGTACAGAGATAATAAACACAGTGATGTCACAGTACAGGGATAATAAACACAGCGATGTCACTGTACAGAGATAATAAACACAGCGATGTCACAGTACAGAGATAATAAACACAGTGATGTCACAGTACTGGGATAATACACACAGCGATGTCACTGTACAGGGATAATAAACACAGCGATGTCACTGTACAGGGATAATAAACACAGTGATGTCACTGTACAGGGATAACAAACACAGTGATGTCACTGTACAGAGTTAATAAACACAGTGATGTCACAGTCCAGGGATAATACACACAGTGATGTCACAGTACAGAGATAATAAACACAGTGATGTCACTGTACAGGGATAATAAACAGTGATGTCACTGTACAGAGATAATAAACACAGTGATGTCACAGTCCAGGGATAATACACACAGTGATGTCACAGTACAGAGATAATAAACACAGTGATGTCACTGTACAGGGATAATAAACACAGCGATGTCACTGTACAGGGATAATAAACACAGCGATGTCACTGTACAGGGATAATAAACACAGCGATGTCACAGTACAGGGATAATAAACACAGCGATGTCACAGTACAGGGATAATAAACACAGCGATGTCACTGTACAGAGATAATAAACACAGTGATGTCACAGTCCAGGGATAATAAACACAGTGATGTCACTGTACAGGGATAATAAACACAGTGATGTCACAGTACAGGGATAATAAACACAGTGATGTCACAGTACAGGGATAATAAACACAGTGATGTCACAGTACAGGGATAATGAACGCAGTGATGTCACAGTACAGAGATAATAAACACAGTGATGCGACTTGTTAAGAAAAAAAAATTAGCCATTTTGCAATCTGTAAAGTTTACCCGAAAGGGGGGGGGCCCGCGAAATTTGCCTGTAAGGGGCCCCGAAATTCCTGATGGCAGCCCTGCGCTCAGACGCACGTGCAGCAGGCACCTGCTTGCTGAAACCTGCTGCATTCTGCATACTAAGTATATCCTGGCAATTCCCCTATTGTGCTTTGATAGCAATGGTCTAAAAGCATGGCTATCCAGTAATCTTCAATCGCTAGTGTGCCTGAGGGTCCATCGTTATCATTGGCTTCCTGTACCACCGACTTTGACTCCTCCTTTGACTATATGGGTCCCTAACAACTACAGTGCAGCCAGCAAGATGTGGAAGCTGTTCTTTCACGATTCCATGCATCAGCTTGAACATTTGCTCTAATATCTCAGGAGGGTGACATTGTTGATGGCCTTTTTTTTAAAAAATAATGGTAGCTACTGTAGGTATCTTTCATCTAAGCTGAGCAGATGGCATCAATTGCCTAAAGGAATTAGAATCCACTAAGTGGTATAGCAGCAACTACACCACCAGCAACTTTGCCAGGTGGGAGTTCACTTAAACACCAGCATCCAAACTAGAGATCGAGAGATTAATCGCCAAAGAGAGTAAAACTAACCCTAAAATGTTCTTCAATTATATAAATGCTAAAAAGTATAAACCTGAAAGTGTCGGCCCCTTACAGAGTAATGAGGGGGGAGTTGCAGAGAGCGATGAGGAGAAAGCAAAGCTACTAAATATTTTTTTTCTCGACTGTATTCACTGAGGAAAATAAACTGTCAGATGAAATGCAGAATATAAAAGTAAATTCCCCATTAAAATTGCCCTGTCTGACCCAGGAAGAAGTACAGCGACGTCTTAAAAAGATTAAAATAGACAAATCGCCAGGACCGGATGGCATACACCCCCGTATCCTAAGAGTATTAAGTAATGTCATAGCCAGACCCTTATTTCTGATATTTAAGAACTCTAACTCCATATCAGCATGGCTTCATGAGGGATCGGTCCTGTCAAACCAATTTAATCAGTTTCTATGAGGAGGTAAGTTCTAGACTTGACCGCGGCGAATCAATGGATGTCGTATATCTGGACTTCTCCAAAGCATTTGACACTGTACCGCATAAAAGGTTAGTATATAAAATGAGAATGCTTGGCCTGGGAGAAAATGTCTGTATGTGGGGGGTAAGTAACTAGCTCAGTGATAAAAAACAGAGGGTGGTTATTAACGGTACATACTCAGATTGAGTCACTGTCACTTGTGGAGTACCACAGGGGTCAGTATTGAGTCCTATTCTCTTAAATATATTTATTAATGATCTTGTAGAAGGCTTTCATAGTAAAATATAAATTTTTGCAGATGACACTAAACCGTGTAATGTAAGTAACACAGAAGAGGACAGTACACTGCTACAGATGGATCTGGATAGATTGGAGGCTTGGGCAGAGAAGTGGCAGATGAGGTTTAACACTGACAAATGTAAGGTTATGCACACAGGAAGGAATAATGCAAGTCACCAGTACATACTAAATGGTAAAACACTGGTTAACACTGACATGGAAAAGGACCTAGGAATTTTAGTAAACAGCAAACTAAGCTGCAGAAACCAGTGTCAGACAGCTGCTGCCGAGGCCAATAAGATAATGGGTTGCATCAAAAGGGGCATAGATGCCCATGATGAGAACATAGTCCTGCCACTTTACAAATCACTAGTCAGACCACACATGGAGTACTGTGTACAGTTCTGGGCTCCTGTGAACAAGGCAGACATAGCAGAGCTGGAGAGGGTTCAGAGGAGGGCAACTAAAGTAATAACTGGATTGGGTGGACTACAGTACCCAGAAAGATTATCAAAATTAGGGTTATTTACTTTAGAAAAAAGACGACTGAGGGGAGATTTAATAACTATGTATAAATATATCAGGGGTCAGTACAGAGATCTCTCCCATGATCTATTTATCCCCAGGACTGTGACTGTGACGAGGGGACATCCTCTGCATCTGGAGGAAAGAAGGCTTGTACACAAACATAGAAGAGGAATTAGTGAGGCTATGGAACTCTCTGCCTGAGGAGGTGGTGATGGTAAGTTCACTAAAAGAGTTCAGGAGGGGCCTGGATATATTTCTGGAGGGTGACAATATTTCAGGTTATAGTTACTAGGGATGGGTCATTGATCCAGGGAGTTATTCTGATTGCCTAAATGGATTCGGGAAGGAATTTTTTCCCCTAAAGTGGGGAAAATTGGCTTCTACCTCACAGGGTTTTTTTGCCTTCCTCTGGATCAACTTGTAGGATAACAGGCCGAACTGGATGGACAGATGTCTTCTTTCGGCCTTATAAACTATGTTACTTTGTTACCATCAGATTGATGGGCACGTATAATTGTTTCATGGCTGCCACAAAGAAGACTAGGAGAAGAAGGACTAGAAGGCCAGTTCTATTTTCCCATATGATTTGGTGACTTCATGTACAATAGAGCTGCAGTCTCTGTGTTTGAACGCCCACAGCTTATTTTCATTCTGTAGGTCTTACACATGGCAGTGGTTTTGTCTGTTGGCATTTTGGAGAAAAATTTCCATATGGGAGATACTTGTACAAAACTAGCAGCAGCCGAGCTTGGCCTAGGTTTTGGCACATTTTGAGTCTGTGCACATAGTATCAGCAACATCACCAGGTTCCGACCTAACCATAACAGAAGCAGATCTGGCCCTCAAGGTTTTTTGTGTGTTTTGGCTATATATTGCCTCTGCTCTTTATTGCTGCCACAGCAACCACCAGATCCTGTCCAACACACAATTATGATCATAGTTTTCACCTGCCCTGCCACTTTTATCAGACTATGTCATAATTTACTACTTGGCTCTTCTCACAATTCCTTCCTCTGTATTAGCTCCAATTGCCAATGCTGGCACAGCTAACACTGCCACTATCACCGTGGCTACAAGTGCCTCTACTACTGCACCACCACCACATCTATACATTGGGTCCCCCATCTCCTCATTGCAGTCCAAATGTCTGTTCTCACACAGCTCATCAACAGTAATACTCTCTTCAATATCCTTAATAGCACGTTAGGTGTTTTGTTTCTTCTTAGGGTTAAAAACACTAGGAGGGGGCAATGAAGACATAGATGGTGCAAGTGAAAGGCTTCTCTGGTGCTTCAAGGAGCAGGAAGAGTAAGATGACCCCTGGCGTGGTGTTAGACTCAGAGGTGACATAAGGTGAGTAAGCTATAAAGTCCACAATGTCATCCTCTTTGTCCTCAATAATCTGTCGCCTATCAGAAGTGAAGGAGAACCTGTGACCTAATGTTACTACTACTACTACTACTACTGCTGCTAGTTGTGCTACTACAGCCACCCGCATTCTGAGTCGCAGATGACAAGGCATAGGGTTTTTTGTTTTCCACTGTGTCGTTTAACACATATTTTATTATGAGAACTATTTGGACAATGACAAGTCATAGGGTTAAAACACTGATTATTAACTAGTAACAAAACGCAACTGGATTTTTTGGGAATTAAAAGGGTTGTCAGGGTTATTTTTTTGTTCTTTGTATATTTCTAACTAGGCAAATGTAAGGGCTTTACCATGCACTTACTTTATCTACAGTGGCTGCTTTCTCAGATCTCACTGAGGGTCACATGACCTGTGATGTCAGCTTGTGTTATTGTATACCTGGGACTTGTATTCCTACACACACATACAACATGCTGCTGAGTATCCTAGCAGTCAGACATGTCACTCAAGGCAGCACTTGTATTCACTCCCTTTGCAGAGCGAGGGGAAGGGCACAAATATTCATGAGGAAAACCTCAGAGATTGTTGTTATTGCAGGTAAACAAAGGGCCAGAAGAGAACCGGGGAAATGAGGAAATAGAATTTTTTTTTTTGCCTAAAACTTGCTAAGCTTATGTATATATATTGCTGACCATTAGATTTACAGTGTTATACATTTTTTTCATAACTCGGACAACCCCTTTAACATACGTGAAAATAAACCTCCCCACCTATGAACACACTACACTGATACTGAAATGCTAAAATGCTCTAAATTGCACAATTATAAATCTTAGCAAAATAGCAACTACCGTATTTTTCGCTTTATAAGACGCACACCCCCCCCAAAGTAGGGGGAAAATTGCCGTGCGTCTTATAAAGCGAATATTAGTGAGCGCTTCCATTATGGAAGCCCTCACTAGTATGTAGTAGGTGCCGGGACCCCATGAGACCTCAGATCAGCCCACCCAGCCACATAAGGATAAAATGAAAAAGTCTCTCACCTCTCCTGCGCCGCGGCTCTGCTCCGGGTCCAGCGCTCCTCTGTCTTCTTCTGTCGGCGCTGCACTGTCACCTGACTACGGGCAGCGTCAGGTCATAGTGCGCGCACTAGGTCCTGACGCTGTACGCTGTCAGGACAGTGCAGCGCCGACAGAAGAAGACAGAGGAGCGCCGGACCCGGAGCGGAGCCACGGCGCAGGAGAGGTGAGAGACTTTTTTTATTTTATCCTTATGGGGCTGATCTGAGGTCTGATGGGGCAGATTGGGCTGCTATTGGGGGCACAGTGGGATGATTGGGGGCTGATGGGCTAATCTGAGGTCTGATGGGGCAGAGTGGGCTGATTGGGGGCTGATGGGCTAATTTGAGGCCTGATGGGGCAGAGTGGGCTGCTATTGGGGGCTCTGGGGGCTGATGGGCTAATCTGAGGTCTGATGGGGGCACAGTGGGCTGATCTGAGGTCTGATGGGGCAGAGTGGGCTGCTATTGGGGGCACAGTGGGC
The DNA here is from genome assembly GCA_900303285.1 of Rhinella marina. Classification (NCBI taxonomy): domain Eukaryota; kingdom Metazoa; phylum Chordata; class Amphibia; order Anura; family Bufonidae; genus Rhinella; species Rhinella marina. Next base: position 100,674 of record ONZH01029684.1, on the reverse strand, counting down.
TGATTGGGGGCTGATGGGCTAATCTGAGGTCTGATGGGGCACAGTGGGCTGATTGGGGGCTGATGGGCTAATCTGAGGTCTGATGGGGCACAGTGGGCTGATATGGGGGCATAGTAGGCTGATCTGAGGTCTGATGGGGCACAGTGGGGTGATATGGGGGCTGATGGGGGGCAGAGTGGGCTGATCTGAGGTCTGATGGGGGCAGAGTGGGCTGATATGGGGGCACAGTGGGGTGATGGGGGTCTGACATGGAGGGCTGTGGGGTTCTGCATGGAGGGCTGATGTGATGTCCTGAAATGTATGGGGGGGGTCTGATATGAGGTGTGATGAAAAATATTTTTTTCTTATTTTTCTACTCTAAAATCTGGGGTGCGTCTTATAATCAGGTGCATCTTATAAAGCGAAAAATATGGTATTTTATTTTTGGAAATAACACAGGTGAAATTAAATGTCCACCTCTCCAAACACAGCGCACACAGATACTGACGCACTAAGATGTCCTAAATTTGTACTGGTACGTATATTGAGGTACTAAGACCTGCCGAATTTACAGAGGTACTGTACACTGACATCCTAAAATGCACTGAATTTACACTAAAGTAAGCACAAAATTGTAACTTTTTTATGCTAAAGAAACCAGCAAAATTAAACGTTCCCTGCTACGAACACACAGTACACTGGTACTGGTGGTACACACAGTGCACTAAAATTCACAGTATTTACACCACTGGCGTAGTTATAGGGGTCGCAGCGGTCGCTTTTGCAACCGGGCCCCTAAGCACTGGCACTGTATTTTCCCTTTATAAGATGCAGATAGTGCATCTTATAAAGGGATTACTAGTGAGCACTTCCATAATGGAAGCGCTCGCTAGTATGCAGGAAGAGGGGGAGCGAAGCGCTAGTAGCGCTGTACTTTAATTACCCCTCCTCCTGCTCGCACCTCTCAGGGCTCGCGCTGCTGTGTCCTGATTGCCTGCAGCGTACTGTGACCTGACGCTGAGAAGAAGAGACAACCAGGACCAGGAGAGTGGCAGGAGAGGTAAGTTTATTTATTATTTTACAGTCTGATCTGAGGTCTGATATGGGGGGTCTGAAGGGTCTAATGGGGGGACTGGGGGTCTAGAGAGGTCTAATTAATTGGGGGGTCTAGAGAGGTCTAATTAATTGAGGGGTCTGGAGAGGTCTAATTAATTGGGGGGTCTAGAGAGGTCTAATTAATTGGGGGGGACTGGAGAGGTCTAATTAATTAGGGGGGCTTGGAGAGGTCTAATTAATTGGGGGGTATGGAGAGCTCAAATTAATTGGGGTCTGGAGAGGTCTAATTAATTTGGGGTCTGGAGAGGTCTGACTGGGGATCTGGAGGTTTGACTGGGGATCTGGAGGTCTGCTCTGATATGGGGCTCTGGAGGTCTGCTCTGAGGTCTGACATGGGGGTCTGGAGGCCTGCTCTGAGGTCTGACATGGGGGACTGGAGGTCTGGTCTGAGGTCAGATATGGGGGTCTGGAGGTCTAATGGGGGTCTGATATTGCGGCAGGGTCTGATGTGAGGTCTAAAACTGGGGTCTTATATGAGGTCCGACATAGAGGTCTGGTTTGAGATGGGGAGGTCTCATTTAGGGTTTTAGATGGGGGTCTGATCTGAAAGGAAGGGGGTATTTTTTTGTACTGGCGCACTATTTGTGTGGTATCAGTATTTTCAGGGAGACTGTTTCTGCAGGATAGTATTGGGGAGCACAGCGGACACAGTATTGCGGGTGGCAGGATGGGCTGTTGAGAAAGTGGGAGGATGATGGAAAAGTAAGAAAGTAATGCCCCTTTCACACGAGCGGGAGACTCGCATGTCTTCCGCAACGCATCTACAGGGCTGGACTCGGCACGGACAGGGATCGCAGAGCATTATATGCGATCCCTGTCAGTGCCGAGTCCAGCCCTGTAGATCCGTTGCGGGAGACATGCGAGTCTCCCGCTCGTGTGAAAGGGGCATAAGATGTCTGTTTGTTAAACTCTGCAGAGACGAGGCATGGCTGAAAGAAGTCACCATGGCGGTCTGGTCTGAATAGAGAAGATGAAAGAGAATGTCTACATCAGAGGAGACGTCACTGGATTTAAGACGTACATACGTGGCGCTGTATTACTCTGTATGTTCTCTAAAGTATGTCTTTAAAGGCTGTTTTTTTTTTTTTTGTACGAGCGCTGCCTTCTCTGCTCCGTTTACTGCTCATCACTGCAAATGCTGCGGCGAGCAGGTGAACAGAGCGGAGAAAGCAGCTGATCTGCGGGGTTGCTGGGGTACCCTGCCGATCTTATATTGATGACCTATCCTAGGTCATCAGTAGTAAATAGAGGACAACCCCTTTAACATTAGGACTGGATGGAAGGGGTTAGGTTGAGAATTTGGCGTTGGGGGGGGGCGTTTCAGTTTTTGACTAGGACAGCAGAAAAGCTAGGTGCACCAGCGCTTATTGGGGGGCAGCCCAAGCTGAACTCTTGCACCAGGGCCCATGAGACTTTAGCTACGCCCCTGATTTACACTTTTATATTCCTGCAATAAAATGTGCTAAAGTGCACAATTAAAATGGTAGCAAAATTGTAACTGTTTTTTGGAGAGAAAAAAAGGCACACAACATATGCAGCAGAATACATGCTTCTGGTGGTGCTGCACACTTATGATCTGTAAGCTTTTTAACAGTTTTTTTAGGCTCATTTTATTGGATTTTTTTCAGGCTCATGTACAAGGAAAAAAAGTATTGCCTCTTTAAATGATCTTTGTGCAGAATCTCTATTTATGTAGGCAGTGCAAAACATGAAGTAATACGTGCTCCGGCAGCTGCTACCAGTCCCAGTACACTAACTGCACCTGTGCTCTACTGTTCAAACCAATCCTAGTTATTAAAACTAACTACAACATAAATATATCCCTACATTGTCCCTGTCTGTAATTGGTGTCTGCCAGAGAGAAATGGAAGACATGTCCTCTCACATCATTGGATAAGCTCACAATGGCATCTAGGCTACATACCTAGGCAATAACCTGCCATCTGATTTGCTTCTAGGCTGTCTGCATAGCATTGTGGTTAAGCCTGCCGGCTAGGGCCCCTCCCAGGGTCACATGATCCTTAGTCTTCATCCTCCCTACCCATTTTCTCTGATGCTGACGAATTAACTCCTTAGGTTCTGCAGTCAATGCTGACCACCACATCCCTTACCCCATTTGTTCCCTGCTATGATATTGCAAAGTTTCAATAGCTGCTATGGCAGCTCAAGGCCTTACAAAGTCCTCAGGGCCTGCCAGCAATGGAAGCCTTTGAGGCCCTTCCCCCAGGCTCGGTCTAATAGGAGAAATGTCAGTGTAAACTCTTGTACTGCATTGTAAAATAAATCAGACCCCTAAAAGTTGAAGTCCCATAGTGGGTCAAAATTAAAAAAAAGTTTTCTAAAAAAAAGTTTCAAGTAAAAAAAAGGAGGGTGCTTTCCCCTTATTTATAATAAATAAAAAATAAGCAGAGAAGAAACACTCCATTCACCATAGCTTTCAAAGACCTTCAATGATGTCATGACCATGCGATCAGTCACATGGTTTAGGAGGAGACAGGCTATTTGTGTGATCCTAACCATGTGACTGATCACATGGTCATGACATCATTGAAGGTCCTTGAAAGCTATGGTGAATGTAGTGTTTCTTCTCTGCCTGGTCCTGTCAATCAACAGAGCCTCTAGGAGCAGAGGTAACGCCCCTTGCACCTAGAAGCCTTATTAGCATAAAATAAAAGTTCATTTTATGTAAAAATGGGGGCACCAGTAAATAAAACACATATATATTTGGAATCAGGTGACATTAGCACATCTCTAATGTCAGCCTGATTCATACCGAAAAAACTGGTGACAGAAACCCTTTAAATTTCCATCTTTATTGGAAAACTTACATAAGCGGGGTGAGGGCGGACGCTTCACCATGCAGCCAGAACAGCGGCTCACGTGCTTCCTCGGCCACTATGTCATGACTCACATGCGTCTCGTCGTCTTATACCTCTGCTGCCCCAATCCAATTGGAGCGTAACCTCAGCAGGTAAGCATCCTTGCAAACACTTACTTAATAAAAACAACAAAATACAAGCCATGGGTGTTACTAATCACCTATAAAGAAACTTAAATAATTTTTGTCATTGAGACCTAGTGCCCCCATTGCATCTGACTGTATTATCCATCTGGCTTCCCTCTGTAAAAGTACTTGGTGCCTATCTTGGGGTACCAATTCAATACCTGAAAAACTCAAAACTCTGGTGTCACCCTGATGTTCATTTCTTACCATCTTACCATGTTCTATTAAACGAGGGCATCCTTTTCCAGATGTTATGGAGTTTACATGCTCCCTGAATCTCTCATACATACAGCTGATAGTCTTGCCTGTGTAGAAACGTCTACATTGGCACAGTATCAGGTATATTGCATGCTTACTTTTACATGTAATGAAATCTTTTACCTTGTGACACAAACCTCAAAATATGAGACACTTACACTGGGGATTGTACTTACAAAAGGAGCATCCTCTACATCTATAGTTACCTGGGGGCATTAAATTCTTGAACCAATTACTAGAACTCCTCTTCACAAAGCAACTCCTCAAAATCCTATCTTTTATCATGTGACTCCTTCTGAATTCTATAAGAGGTTTACTAAAAGTAAGTAAACTCAAACATGCATCTTTCTCCAAAATTGCTCAATCCCCCAGCGCTTTCTCTATGTGACTGTGATGTTATTTACATGAGACTGTATGTTGAAGGCAGCTGAGGGGGGAGTGATGTTATTTATATGGGAGTGATGTTATTTACATGGGACTGAATGTTGAGGGGGCGATGTTACTTACATGGGAAGGCGGGTATGCTCAGTCTATATCAATAGGGGCTGATGTTTGAGTAGCTTGTACAGGTCATTGTCTTGCTATTATCATATTTTTAGAAATCACAGAAAATACTTCTAATGTCTTCAATAGATTGTTTTATCTTGATACATTTTGGTTTTTCCAATTTTGTTTTGCTGCTCATTTTTGATTTAGCTGTCCAGAAGAAAAAAAAATGTGGCTGTGAACCCTGCTTGATGTGAAGATTTCACATTTATACAATGTTACAGCAGCAATATCTGTCTTATACCCTTGTCCTTTTGGGCGATTTACATTTTAAGCACTTTAGGGGTCATTTATTAAGACCGACAATCTACACACTAGTCTTAATCCCCCTGCGTTGGCGGCGGATGCACCAAAGTTTTGTAGAGGCACAGTCCTTCTCATAACTTTGGTGCTTATCCATGCAACATGTTTTAAACTATTCCAGCTCCCTTGCTGGGGCATGGAAAATGATGAAAGGGTCTGGCCAACTCACCCTCTTCCCTCTTTTTCCACCACCTCGGAAAAGTGGCATGAGCGGAGAAGTGTTGCAGATTTTGTCGCAAAACCTTTTTGTGCCAAAATCTATCAAAGATACACCAAAAAGTGTCATAAAAACAATAAATGACCCCCTTTGAGTTTTAAGTGAAAAAAGAGGTTAAATCACATTTATATGCTCATTTACTGACCTGTGACAAATCTCCTTACCTTTACATTGTCTCCTTTCTTCACTGACAGTTCACGTTCATTTCTGGCTTCAAAGTCATAAGCAACTTTCATTTGAGTTGACTGGAAATGTCTGTAAAAGATGATTGGTCTCATGTCACCAAGATTTCCGAGAAGGCTATTTGCATTGACTTGCAATGGTATGGTATGGTATGCAATGCAACAGAATTCATCACCTTTCCTCCATAGACTTTCCTACTAGATATATCCATTACAGTTTATAGCACCACACTTTCTCAAGCCTCACAGGTCAGCTGCCCTGGGAAAAAATTGAAGTAACACAAGTAACACATCCAAACCCTTCCCATTACCTGCTGCCTTCATCTCAAGAACATCTTTCGTATTTGCTCCTTCCTCACCCGTTATCTCCCGCCTGGACTACAGTACTGCAATATTCTCCTCTGTGGTCTCTCTCGCTCCCCTCCAATCTATCCTCAACTCTGCTGCCTAGTTAATCCATCTCTCCCCTTGTTTTTCTTCAGCCTCTCTCCTCTGCCAATCTCTTCACTGGCTCTCTATTGCCCAGTGAATTCAATTTAAAATACTAAAAACTACATATATGGTTGTCCACAATTTGTCCCCTCCTTACATCTCTGACCTGCCTTCCAGATACATCCCCACACAATCTTCACAGGACCGCTTGTTCTACAAGAATTAAAGGAAAATGGAGGCGAAATTTCAAAATTTTATTTTTTATGCAGATTTTTCAGGTTAATCAAATTTTTCTTGCAACACAGCAAGGGTTAACAGCAAACTAAACCTCAATATACATTACTCTGATTCTGCAGTTTACAGAAATACCATATATATGGTGGTAAACTGCTCTATGGGCACGTGGCAGTAGTCAGAAGGAAAGGAGCCCCATGTGGATTTTGGAGGCAGATTTTGATAGAATGGTTTTTAGGCACCATTTTGTATTTGAAGAGACCCTGACGTACCCCTACAGTGGAAACCCTGAAAAAGTGACCCCATTTTGGAAACTACACCCTTCAAAGAATATATTAAGGGATGTACTGAGCACTTTGAGCCCCTAAGCATTTTATGGAATTTGGAAACACTTGGCTGTGAAAATGAAGTTTCATTTCTTCCAATAAAATGTTGCTTTAGCCCCAAATTTTTCATTTTCACAAGGGCTAACAGGAGAAAAAGCACCCCATAATTGGTTGTCCATTTTCTCCTGAATACGGCAACACCCCATATGTGGTGGTAAACTGCTGTGGGGGCACATGGCAGAACTCAGAACGGAAGGACCGCCATATGAATTTTGCAGCACAGATTTTGATGGATTGGTCTGCCGGTGGCATTGGTTTTTATTTTTTGAGTTATTGTCTTATGTGGGGTCTTATTTTTTTGCGGGATGAGGTGACGGTTTCATTGGTACCATTTAGGGGTACATAAGACTTTTTGATCGCTTGGTGTTACACTTTTTGTGAGGCAAGGTGACAAAAAATGGCAAAGTTTTGGCATAGTTTTTTTAAAAAATTTTTTTTTACAGCATTCACCTGAAGGGGCAAATCATGTGATATTTTTATAGAGCAAGTTGTTACGGACGTGGCGATACCCAATATGTCTGACATTTTTATTTTTGTTAAGTTTTACACATTAGATGCATTTTTGAACAGAATTAAATCTTGTTTTTATACTGCCATTTTCAGAGAGCCATATTTTTTTATTTTTTGGGCGATTGTCTTAGGTAGGGTCTCATTTTTTGCGGGATGAGATGACTGTTTGACTGGTACCATTTTGGGGTAAAAAAGCCTTTTTGATCGCCTGCTATTACACTTTTTGTGAGCGAAGGTGACCAAAAAATGTCTGTTTTGGCACTGTTTTTTTTTTTTTTTTTACTGAGTTCACCTGGCGGGGTGGATCATGTAATATTTTCATATAGCCTGTCGATACGGACGCGGCGATACCTAATATGTCTTACTTTCTTTTTTTTCCCTTTTTTGTTTTACTATTTTTTTAAAGTTTATTTTGGGAAAAGGGCGCTTTTTAAACTTTTTTTTTAACTTTTTTTCCACACTTTTTTAACTTTTGGGGGTCTGATCCCCTTTACAATGCATTTCAATACTTCTGTATTGTAATGCATTGGCTGTAAGTGTATTACACAGTGTCATACACTTACAGCCTGCTTCTTGTGAGATCCAGGGGGCTGGATCTCCCAGGCTCTCAGGGATGGTAGCCACGAAGCCATTGGGTCCCCGTCACAGCAGAGCGAGGACCCGATGGCATCCCCTTCCCGCTCCACAGATCGCATGTGCCGCGGCCAGCGCTGACCGCGGCACATAGAGGGTTAATGCGCCGGCATCGGTGTTTTCACCGATGCCAGCGCATACAGCAGGGGTCCAGCTACTGGGCACAGCCGGTCCCCCGCAGCTGATCGGGCGGGCGCAGCTCCTGCATCCGCCTGATCAGCACGCCATAGCACTACGGCGCTGGGCGGGAAGTCACTTTCCGCAGCGCCGTACATGTACGGAGCTGGGCGGGAAGGGGTTAAAAAGCAACCAGAAAACCCAGCTCTTTCGGAAAGCCTACCACCTGCAATAAGCATGCTGCTTAAAGTACACTATGTGCAATTTGCAAATTGGATTTAAGTGTCATAAAGATTAATTTTTTTTTTGTTTTTCAATTAAACTCATTGATGGTATTGTGTCTCAGGGCTCTTTGGATCACTGAAATCAATCTCAAATACCTGTGATAATTAGTTTGCCAGGTAAGCCCAATTAAAGGAAAACTGGATGTTCCACAATATTAAGCAGGCCACTGTTTTCAAGCAAAATGGGAAAGAAAAAGGATCTCTCTGATGCCAAAAAGCATCAAATAGTGCAATGCCTTGGACAAGGGATGAAAACATTAGATATTTCATGAAAACTTAAGCGTGATCATCGTACTGTGAAGAGATTTGTAGCTGATTCAGAGCACAGACGTGTTCGTGCTGATAAAGGCAGAATGAGGAAGGTTTTTACCAGGCAAGTTCATCGGATTAAGAGAGCAGCTGCTAAAAAGCCATTACAAACCAGCAAACAGATATTTGAAGCTGCTGGTGCCTCTGGAGTCCCTCGAACCTCAAGGTGTAGGATTAGAGATGAGCGAACGTGCTCGTTACGAGCACTGTATCGCTCGTCTCCCGTGCGAACAAATGCCCGCAGGCATTGCGGATACGTCCTCAGCTGCATGTAAGTCAATAAGGACGGATCGTTTGGTATGACACTCATACCAAACGGTTCCGTCCCCACTGACTTACATGCAGCTGAGGACGGATCCGCAATGCCTGCGGGCATTTCACACGGGAGACGAGCGCTACAGTGCTCATAACGAGCACTGCTCGCTCATCTCTATGTAGGATCCTTCTAAGGCTTGCTGTGGTGCATAAACCTACTATTCGGCCACCACTAACCAGTGCAAACAAGCAGAAACGGTTGCAGTGGGCCAGACATACATGAAGACTAATTTTCAAACAGTCTTGTTTGCTGATGAGTGTCGTGCAACCCTGGATGGTCCAGATGGATGGAGTAGTGGATGGTTGGTGGATGGCCACCTCCTTGCGACGTCAGCAAGGAGGTGAAGGAGTCATGTTTTGGGCCGGAATCATGGGGAGAGAGCTGGTAGGCCCCTTAAGGGTTCCTGAAGGTGTGAAAATGACCTCTGCAAAGTATATAGAGTTTCTGACAGACAACTTTCTTCCATGGTACAAAAAGCAGAAACGTGCCTTCAGGAGCAAAATCATTTTCATGCATGACAATGCACCATCTCATGCTGCAAAGAATACCTCTGTGTCATTGGCTGCTATGGGCATAAAAGGAGATAAATTCATGGTGTGGCCACCATCTTCCCGTGCCCTAAACCCTATAGAGAACCTTTGGAGTATCATCAAGCAAAAGATCTATGAGGGTGGGAGGCAGTTCACATCAAAACAGCAGCTCTGGGAAGCTATTCTGACATCATGCAAAGAAATTCAAGCAGAAACTCTCCAAAAACTCACAAGTTCAATGGATGCAAGAATTGTGAAAGTGATATCAAAGAAGGGTTCCTATGTTAACATGTAACTTGGCCTGTTAGGATGTTTTAGATTTAAATAGCTTTTTATTTCAGTGAATGTGACCTCCTAATGCTGCAAATTCCACAAATGAGAATTTTCAGTTCTTGAAAACATATAAAATGTTTAGAAACTCTACTGTGCATAATCATTTGGAACAGTGCATTTTGAGTTTTTTTAATTTTTGAAGAATATACTGTTATCATTGGGAGGTTTATTCAATAAAATTCAATGTATACTCTAACGGGTGATGACTTTTATTATACTGACTGTCATTTGCACCGACCATTTAGGAAAATGAGAGATAAATATCATTTGCATAATAATTTGGAACATAGTGTAAAGCCTCATTCACACGTCAGTGTTTAACGGACGTGTGCTGTACGTGTTCCCCACGGACAGCACACGTCCCCATTCATTTCAATGTGTGTATTCAGACATCAGTGTTTTAGCACGGTTCGTGGGTCCGTGTTTTTAGCACGGATGCATGTCCTATCTTGATCCTTTTTCCCGGATCCCTCACACCCATTATAGTCAATAGTTCCGTGAAAACCACGGATCCCTCATGGATGCCATCCGTGTTGAATCCGTGTTTCACGGATCATTAAGAAGAGATGCTTTGAAAATTATTTTTCAGCTGTTCAGTGTCAGTGAATCACGGATGCAACACGGATGGCAAAACACGGACCCAACACGGATCCTTCATGGACAGCTTCACGGATGCCTCACTGACCACCTGCTCATGGATTTGAGCATGGACACGGACGTGTGAATGGGGCTTAATTGTGTTTTTTTTTTTGCAGAAAACAAGGAAATGATTTGTTTTGCGTACCGGTTGGTGGGTGGCGTCTTGCTGCTTTCTTGAATCTGGAAATTAAACAACAACATAAGCAACTTTAATATAACATAAAAGTAAACACATTAGCATTAACACCTTTCTCCTACATCGCCATGCATGTATAGTGCAATGGGAAGTGACTTGCGACCCAGCGCTGTACATGTATCGTGTGCTGATCCGGAGAGCAAAGATTCTGCGCTCACTTGATCAGTGGCAGGGGCCTGGTTGTTACTGACAGACGAGCCCCTTCTGTATCTGCCATCATCGGCGAGCACACAGATGCCAGCGGATTAACTCCTTAGATGCAGCGATCAATACAGACCGCGACATATAATGGGTTTGCAGAGGGAGGGAGCTCCGTCTCTGACCCCATTGGTTCCCCTCACTGTGATGTTGGGGTTCCGATGGCTTCTTAGGCAGCCCTAGGCTTTACCCAGGCCTTGGTGCCTACTAGCTACGAAAGCCTATTAGGCCTAGCCCTCAGGCTGTTTCTCATAACCGAACATTCAGTGTAAAACTGAAATGCCGTAGAAGTATGTGGAAAATTTACAGTTTTCACTTCACACAGTCAACTACACATTAATTTGTGCAAAATACATGTGGGAACAAAATGCTCACTTGACCCCTATATACCTTGATTGATGGAGTTTCCAAAATGGGGTCTTTTTTTTTTTTAGGAATTCCATTTATTATTTCACCCCAGAGCCTCTACAGTTGCCAGCACAAAATGCATAAATCATCATATTGGGCCTCAAATGCGTATGGTGCTCTTTTAATCCTGAGCGCTGGTGTATGTCCATGTTTATAAAACCAGGAAGCACAGCATAATAATAAGAGGCTGATTTTTCACACTGGTATATGCTGGACACAACATATTGGGCAGTAAAGTGGCATGTCTCTGTGAAATTGCAATTTTCATTGTAACTTACTGTATATTCTGTGAGTTAATTTTTGAAAAACACCAGTGGGGTCAAAATGCTGACTACTGCTAACTACACTGCTTATGCACTTCACCCCAATAAATTTGTTAAGGGGTGTAGTTTCCAAAATGGGGTCACTTTTTGGGAGTTTGCACTCCCGGGCTATCTCAGGGTCCCTTCAAAACCATTCCAGAGAGTCTGCCTTCCAAAAGTCATATGACACTACTTCCCTCCTAAGCCCTGCCATGTGCCCATAGAGCAGTTGACGACCACATATGAGATGTTGCTGTACTCAGGAGAAACAAATTATGGGGTGCATTTTCTCCTGTTACTACTTGTGAAAATTAAAATTCTGGGGCTAAAGGAACATTTTAAATTGTTCATTTTCACAGCCATGTGTTTCTAAATTCTGTAAAACACCTATAGGTCGTAATGATATGTATACCCCTCAATAAATTCCTTGTCGGTGTACTTCCCAAAATTAGGTCTCTTTTTACACAATTTACAACTACGTATAGGATGTTTCTGTAAACTGCAGAATCAGGATAATAAATAGTGAGGTTTGTTTTGCTGATAACCCTTGCTTTGTTACCTAACAAAAATTTAATAACACAGAAAATCTGCAAAAAAAGTGAAATTTTAGATATTTCACATTCATTTTCCTTTAATTCTTGTTCTTTAACTCTAAAGGGTTAAAAAGTTATAAATAAATAATTTGAGGGATATAGTTTTTTAAAATTGAGTCATTTATGGGTGGTTTCTATTAACCTTTTCGCTACCAGCGCCGTACATATACAGGGCTGGAGTGATGTTTTAACATGACGCCTGCTCCCGTGTGCAGCGGGCGCCATGGCAGCGGGTCTCTGCTGTTTCAAATAGCAGAGGCCCGAGCTAGTGATCGCGACCAACATCCCTGTGCTGCAAATGGGGATGCTGGCAATTCACAGTAATAGGCTGTGTCTCTGACAAAATAAAATGCAAAAACGAAAACACCTCCGGTATCCAAAGGGTTAAGTAAGCCCCTCAAAATCACTTCATAACTGAATTGGTGCTTAAAGATTTATATTTATATATATTTTTGGAAATTTTCCTGCTTCTAAAATTCTAAGCCTACTAAAAAAATAAAATAAAGTAGACATATATTGAATGTGGATCTGGGCGGATTGGCCATAGACCTTACAGGGAAATTTCCCGGTGGGCCGATGCCCATGGGGCCTCCTGGGCCCACCTCATGGCCAGCCACTGGGAGTTTTTAAGGATGTATTTTGTGCTGCTGGCAGTATTTTGTGGTGGACTGTGGCATTTGGCTTTGTTGGGATGGTACAATGTGCCAGAATATGGTATTGCTGGCCCTGCCTTCCATCATTTTGGGCCCAACTACAAAACGGCGCCACTTTTAGTATTTTTCCAGGACCACTTTAAGTTCCCAGTCTACCCCTGGTGTTGATTAATAACCAATTTATGAGGTATTATTATCTGTCTTAAAAGCAGAGAAATTCAACTTCTGAAAATTGTGAATTTTTACAAATTCTTGGTAAATTGGGGATTTTTTTTAATAAATATATTGACTGAAATTTACCACTGTCATGAAGTAAAATGTGTCACTAGAAAACAGTCTCAGAATGGTGGTCCAAAGTTATTACAACAAAGTGACATGTCAGATTTGCAAAAAATTATCTAGGCAGGAAGGTGAAAACAGGCCTGGGGTAGAAGGGGTTAAACATGAGATCAAACAGAAGAGACATAGTCCTGGACAAACAGGCAATGTAAACAGTGGCAGATGGATCACCACTGGACTAAGTGCACCAGTTTGACATGGGGACAAAATCTAAGGGCATTGTCACTCTAAGTGAACCCTTGATCACAGTACTCCTGATGGTGGGGATAGACTTTCCCGAGGGTTCACCTGGTCGCTACCTCCTGCAATGGTCCTGTTGCACTTGGCCAAAACCTGCAAGATAACCGATGCTGGTGCAACACCAGCGGGCCAAGCATAAAAACAAAACAGGAACCCAAACAATCAGAAACATAGGACATAGTTCAGACATAAAACCATACTGATACAGAGATGGATAAAGACAGATGTCCGGAGCCTGTGCAGAACAGATGCATGGCGATCATAGACAGAGCTGGTCAGACATGAGACAGGGAGATGCCTGGACCCCACGCGTAACAGATGCACGGAGGTCACAGACACAGCTGCTTGGGCATGACATTCCCAGTCAGACAAGGCCAAAGACATAGAGACATAGTGACATAAATTAATTACCAGGCGACCACCCAGGTCAGGAGAATACACCCTGCACACAGCCAAGCTGGAGACAGGCCCCTTCAAGCACATGACCAGTCAATATAGCTGGTTAACGAGAGCACCTGACCACCTGGTAATAAAGCACACAGACCAGGGAAACATTTCCATGTCCATTCACCATTCTGTGAACCATTCACTTCAATGGGTCAGAAAAAATGGAAATTACTCTGTGTGCATTCCGTTTCCGTATGTCCACATGGCCGTTGTGCAAAAAAGATAGAACATGTCCTATTCTTGTCCATTTTGCGGATAAGGATAGGCATTGTTACAATGGATCTGCAAAAAAACCCCAGAAGCAATACGGACGTCATCTGTATTTCTTGTGGATCTGTGTTTTGCGGACTGCAAAATACATGCGATCATGTGCACAAGCCCTTAATGGTAGAAAAAGGACAGTATTGTTAAAAATGTCAGGCTGTTGGGCTGTTTGGGTAACTATAGAAGGTGGAGAGTTCCTTAGAAGTGAGTGATAAAATGTCTAGGCAGCGAGCTCTCAGCCATTAGGAGTTGTCATAAAATTCTGGGGCATACATAGTGGAAAATGAAACGAAGAACTACAATTGGAGAACACATCACCTCTGAGCCATTGTACATCTACTGCTGACTTTATGACATACTGTAAACAAGCTGTATAGAACTGGTATATGACAATTATTGTAACTGTAACACATCTGTGATTGTCAAAACATCAGAAGTGTGTGCCTGTCCCTGACTCCTGAGGCGCTCCTGTATTTCTCAAATTGTGTGTACTTATTTAAGGCCAACAATAGATACACTTGCGCACTTCTGGATCCACTCATACTTCATATTTAGAAAAAATAGATTAGATTATATAATGAACTTAAACTTTGGTCTCCTTCGAACTAGTAGGGTGCCTTCACATGTTGCAACTCAAACTTAGTTCCACTCATCTAAATGGAACTTACAGAAATCCATGTGCTTCCCACCAAATGAAATCCAGTCACATGAACAAAACTGATTTTCAGTTGCAGAAACAAAATCTGCCACTTGTGAAGGCAGCCGTGGGTCAGGTTGTTTCAGCAACAGCTATAGGTGCATTAGATCAAGAATACAGCTATGCATTTTTCGTAGACATACTGAACATTAGCAGTCAGTTTGCTCCATTGTTTAGGTGTGCACAGCCACATTTCAATCAAGTCAGTTTGTCAGATTTCTTCCCTGCTAAAGCAGCCTTGGCCAGTTCTACAGGATTACAGTAGGAAAAAAAAGCCAAAATGCTAAAATACTTCCTAAACAACCTATAGCCAAACTACAAAGGTTGAGAGATACCGTGGTTTTGTTTTTCGGATTGCCGTGCTACTCCATGCCCTTATCTCAGACTTGTCTCACGGATACGCTTGTATGCTGCCTGTCCAGACCTTTGTTCGTCTCCTGACTATGCATATTGCTTGAACCCTCACTGCTTCTCTTCAGTGACTATGACCCCAACCAGATTGGGACTATCTCAAAAGATAGCAGCCTGGTGGGTTCTCCACACCGAAGTCCAGATCCCTGTATAGGGGTTAAAGGATGAATACCAGAGGACTGCCAGGATAACACCCTTAGATTTAGCCCTACGTCAAACCGGTTGGTTGGTACAGTGGGTGCACACCCACTGCCTGTAACAGTGGCATTTTTGCTTACTGAAAAAGGCCATTGAAATAACTTTTCTTTCCATACTGCATACGGTTGTCAGTTGCCAGTTTTTTCAGTTTACAAAACCAGTAGTTCATAGTTTTTCTGAAGTTATTTTTCCTATAAAGATGGAAAAATGGCATAAAAACACCTGAAGGTACAACATGCTGTGTTTTGAAAGAAAAAAAAAAGCCAGAGACAAAAAAAATGCCACCAGCTGACATCTGTAGCTGCTGTTTTAACAAAAAACACACCAAAAACTGCATGTGCAAAATAAAAATGGCACTAAAACCACAGAAGTATGGAAAAAGTCACAAAAAATCTGTGTGTGCTTTCAGCCTAACCTAAAGAAAAAGGATAGTCCAGCACAAAAACATTCACTTTAAGGCCCCTTTCACACGGGCGAGATTTGCGCGCGGGTGCAATGCATGATGCGAACGCATTGCACTGCACTGAATCCTGACTCATTCATTTCAATGGTTCTTTTCACATGATCGATGTTTTTCACACATCAGTTCGCCGTTGTGCGGATTGTGCAAGTGCGGATGCAATGTGTGATTCACTGATGGTTGCTAAGAGATGTTTTTTATCACGCGC
This sequence comes from Rhinella marina, assembly GCA_900303285.1. Taxonomy (NCBI): domain Eukaryota; kingdom Metazoa; phylum Chordata; class Amphibia; order Anura; family Bufonidae; genus Rhinella; species Rhinella marina. The sequence goes on along the minus strand of ONZH01029684.1, from coordinate 84,732 downwards.
GTGTGAAATGCATCCATACGCATCGCACCCACGCGGAAAAAACTGAACAAACGTACGCAATCGCAGTCAAAACTGACTGCAATTGTGTGCGGATTGGTGCGAGTTTTCCGGAACGCACCCTGAACGCATCCGGACTGAATCCATATCGTTCGGTGTGAAAGGGGCCTAATAGAAACATCCATCAGGCACATGCGACGCAGCAGCAGTAGCATGACGCGGTGACACACACACATCGCGTTGCTGGCTGTGAAGGAGGCTGATTCCTGGGCTTTCACAGCTCCTCAAACACAGAGAGCAATGTAATGTGTGGCCTGCTGGGGAGCGTCGGAGCTCAGCACAAAGGTGTAGCCATCCACTCCCTGTGTCACGAACGTTCCTGCAACAGGTTGCAGAAAGTCGGCTAGGCTTGCACATGTGACATAATCTGACATGTTTTCCTTTTTGTGTTGTCGCTGTTTACCACACCCCTTCCCCTCAACTGTTGCGGGTGTGGTAACTGTCCTTCCCCTATTTATTCCTGCTTCTACCACAGTTACTTGCGGTTTATAGTTTCAGTGGACATTGTGGTAGATTGGTGTGGTTCTCTCCTGAGATCCGGTTGCTTCCATTTCTTCTTAAGATAAGTGTCCTCTTTCTCTTTTGTGTTTATCCTGCTTCTCCCTGTTGTGTTATTTGGCCTTTTGGAGACTCCTGTTCGTCCTTCCTTTTGGAGGAACGGGTAGACTCAGTCCTATCAGTAGTTGCAGGGTCCATTAGGATCAGTTTGGTTTTAGGTTCCTGTGTATGAACTCTCCTACATTTGAGGCCTGTTCATACTTGAAGTCAGTAAGGATTTGTGTCAGGGTTTCCTGCAGGAGGTGACCCTTTTCCTTCACTTGTTTCCTGGCCTCATCCCCTTCCCTTCTACACTTGGTGTGGTTTTCCCCTCCACACCAGAGCGTGACACCCTGCTTCACCATGTAAATCATTGAACAGCCCGAATATGCCCCCAAGCCTCTGCATCTGGGTCTCATACCCCGGCTGCTCCACCCTTGCTACGTCACTGTTTCCAGATACTCTTAGCTATAAAGTACTTATAGCACCTACATTTAACCATAAATCTGAAAGGGCTGTGATGCTATTAAATGTTATTTTAATACAATTCAGCATGAAAAACTAGTTACTTTATTAATTTATTTCCTGATATAAAAATGCTCCAATTGTGAGATATTTTCTTTACTTCAATATAATGGTGCCCTCTATTGTTTAATCTGTATAGTGATGTGCACGTCCGCCTGCTGAGGTGGTCGCACATGCTCAGTTCCAGTTCCATCCTTCAACTGTGACCAGCTGCATCTAGTGTTAGAAGCTGTAACTGTTACAGGGAGAAAGCTGCAGCAGAGAGGAAATGTCTTTATGAGATACACATAGGACATACTCCCTGATCAGTTATAGTTTCCATATCACTGATCAGGGAGCATGTCCTATGTGTGTCGCATAGGGACATTTCCTTTCTCCTGCAGCCTTCTCCCTGTAACAGTAGAAAGGAGTGTAGTAGAAAGGAAACTCCCCCTGAGCTGCCATCCAGAAGAAAATTTTGCAGAACATTTGGGGCAATGAAATAGGAGATCTCTAGATCCATGCGAGGTACAGGGCTGGATCTAGCTTTGTTAGAAAGTGATTGTCAAGTACTGTATTAAAGTCTGATTCTCATTTTTCAAATCAATCAATCATGGTCTCACCCTTTTAAGAAGTAATTGTATACTGTATGCTTAATGTTCATCAAGTAATGGCCAGTAAATATCTGGAAAAGATGTACTGAAAACTATTTTACAAATCAGCATACCTCTGGTTGGCCATTGCTGGGTATGGTTGCTGGAGGAATCCACCCGTCATAGAAAGTTGGTATATATGGAGGAACATTCTTCCCATTAGGCCAGTCTTCTCTACAATGTAAACATATAGTAATGAGACAATATAAAGGCTATATCTTGCTTACTTATTGTATTTCATGTCAAAGGCAACTGCTTTGCTTCTGGCCATTGTTACAACACTATGGTTAAAAGGGTATTCTCATCTCCCCTGTTATTTTTTTTATTTTTTACAAAATCAGCATTTTTATCACAAATAAGGTCTCATGGCAGTATGCTGAGGATAAGTCATCAACATCAGTAGGTCACCAAGACTGGTTTCATAGTTAAAACCTTCCAGAGATATGTCTGCAGATGCTACTGTTTTATTTAGCAATGCTCTGAATAAAGCATCTGTATTAAAAATCATTCATATTGTCATTTTTAATATGAAGTGACATCTATACAGTATGTCTATTTATGACCTTGTGATCACTCGAGACCATTGTGTCCAGTGCTCTCCAGGTCAGTGTTCCATAAAACATGGACCAGCATAGCGTATGCCCAGAGTTGTGAACAGCACCATTTACTTGTATGGATCCATATACTGTACATTTGTGGTCCGTACACACAGACTTAAATTATGTTTGTGTGAATTAAGTCTGACAGAACATTAGAGGTTTAGGTATATAGTTACAGGTATACAGTTTTGCAGCAATTGAATGTATACATAGTAACATAGTAACATAGTTTATAAGGCCGAAAAAAAAGACATCTGTCCATCCAGTTCGACCTGTTTTCCTACAAGTTGATCCAGAGGAAGGCAAAAAACCCCTGTGCGGTAGAAGCCAATTTTCCTCACTTTAGGGGAAAAAATTCCTTCCCGACTCCAATCAGGCAATCAGAATTACTCCCTGGATCAACAACAACCCATATCTACAACATTGCTTTTATTGAATTACAGCTATTATATTGAAAATCACCTTTTATTTCCAAAAGGAGCTGTCAAAAATGAAAGGTGGAATATGATTGGTTGCTATAGGCAACTAAGCCAGTTCTACTTTACACCAGTTTAATAAATGACCTCATAAGCATATTAAAGTATAACGTTTTACTAATATAGTGATAAGGAACTATTCATATCAAACTGGAACACTCCAACAATCAGCTGTTTTTATGACCGATGCAGAGGAAATATACTTTTCCATTTCAACCATTGAAATGACTGACCCTGCATGTAAAACTTGGCTAGATCTGAGCAACTATTTATTCTTTCTTATAGAGGAAGATCCTGAGGAAGTACACTTGGTTTGGGTTGTATATGATACATCCCTTTCTAGTTAAAGGGGCTGTTCTATTGCAAACATTTATCAACTGTTCACATGATACGGGATAAGCATATGATCTGCAGGGGTCTCCAATCTAGAAAATGGGGGCCCTGTGTTCTCCTGTTTGAATTTAAGGCCAGTCACGTGCTGTCACTTCATTCAACTCTATGGGACTGCTGAGAGAGAGCTGAGTGCAAACACTCGTCTATCACCGCCTAAATTCAAACAAGGAAACACAGGGCCCCCATTTTCATGATAGGGGGTGAACCAGTCTTCGGACCTCCATGATAAGTGTTTCTAGTGAGAAAACCCCTTTAATGTCCCAACAGTTTTGTAGCTAGAAATAAGGTGTTTGACCTTGTTTTGACTCCCCAAAAATGTTATGATTTAAAATTGCTTCTAATAGAAACATTTCAGTATTGTATTTCTTGTACATATCTTTGCTATTCCAAATCGTAGAAACATGGGGTCATTCATCAAACTGGTGTAAAGTAGAACTGGCTAGTTCTACCTTTCATTTCCCAAAGGAGCTGTCCAAAATGAAAGGGGGAATCTGATTAGTTGCTATAGGCAACTAAGCCAGTTCTATTTAACAACAGTCTGAAAAATGACCCACATGTTCTGTATATAACTGCTCTTTTGTGCAATTTAAATGTCTTTGTTACACAAGCATTCCTATTACCTTGTTCTTAGCCATGAATCCCCTAAACTCTCCCACAGTTTCCTCTCTTTATCTGTCACACATGAGCTCAAAAGCAGTATTGCTTTTTGTGTAAGAAAAGGAGACAGCACAGAGCTGGCGGGGTTCTTCCCTGGACATTTTGCTAGGATCTGTAATAGAGCATAGTATTTATTGTATAAAGCCTTTTCTATGTTGCTGTGGCAATATAATCATCCTATAATCTTTACCTTGGGCAGGTTGTCCATCAATATGTGGACTAAATCTGGAGCAGTTGGCTGGGACATCTCGTCTTGGACTTTTGCCTGTTGGCATACAATTTACAGGAATATAATGAAGCATGTTATATAATATGTTATAAAAGGGAACTCTAGCCTCACAAAATAACAATTGTAAAGTCCTGCTCTTTCCTGTACTGCAGCTCAAATATACCTAGGCCATTGCATAGCAGTAGCAGGTGACAACCTCTGGTTAGTGTGATCCCAAATGTAGTGTATGTAGGAGATGGCTGAAAGAAGGTATAACTCCAGAATCAGACTACTCACAGTGTCACACTATTTTACTTTTAGACAGTATTAGCAAATCTGCTCAATTGTGTCAACTAAATAAAAATGGTGTACATAAACTTTAAGTTAATATGTGTTACAGGATTAGAAAATGCTAGCTGGTTTCTCCCCAAAGCAGTGCCACACCTGTCCACTGCTGTGTGTGGTCACTTCAATGGAGCTGCAACACCAGACACAATCCATGCAATGTTGTGGTGCCGTTTTTGGAAGAAAGCACCCATGTTCTTCTAATCCTGAACAACCTTTTGAAAAAAACAAAGTCACTGGAAATCTGGAACTTTGCTGAGATAATTGGAAAAAAACATGTGGATTTGCTACTCAAGGTTGTCATAACTGTCTTTACAGCATGCTGGTTGTTGTTACTTACCATTAAATTAAAACCGTATTTTATCTTCTGAAGACATTCAATAAATTCCGATTCAGGAATTGCTATTTTTTTAACAAAAAGAGAGGAATTATTGTCAGTTTACCATCACTTTATGCTTGCATGAATATATACCATATTTTATTCGCTTTATAAGATGCACTGAACTATAAGACGCAATCCCAGGTTTAGACAACAGAAAATTAGAATAAATATTTTCTAGGTCCTCTTTGAAGGGAATGTGGTTTACTGGTATTTTACTGAAGTGGAGGGGTCAAGATCAGTAACTTTAGGCTTTAGTGTAGGGGGTGGAGGGATAGTTTTGGTCAGCTCTTGTTACCCTTAGTGTGTCATCTGCTGACCATTATGCGTGTGGTCACCTGATTAAATGTACCTATCCAAATAAATGTGTCTCCTGTCACAGCACTGTCATAAACACATACAGCTTTTCTACACCCATATACAGCTCTGCTACACCCATATACACACAGACACATTTTTGTACACTCCTGTTGACTGTATTGTTTTTCTGCTCTGGCTCCTCCCATTGATGACATCATCAAAGGTCCTTAAGCTGTACTTGGAGTTTTCATTTCCTTTCAGTACAGCTATAGGAACTTCTTCTCCTTGTGCTCTCCTGTTGCCACTGATCAGTACAGCTCTCTCACTCTGCAGCTTTATCACTGATTGGGCAAAACGCTGAATATGCGCTCTGCCGGATCATTAACAAAGCAGTCACGAGGTCTGGCCATGCTGGATCTCCTTGACTGTCATTTGTAAGAAGCAGGCACTTTTTAGCAAGATTTTTTTTCTTTCTAAAAAGTGCGTCTTATAAAGCGAAAAATATGGGTAAATTCTTACTATATATACATTTTTTTGTTTGTTTTTCTTAGTTACTCACCTTTTTTCTTCTTTTTGTCTGTATTTAGTTTTCCGACAAATATCTCAATATCTGTGAGAACATGGTTCAAGACTTCCTGGGTTTAGAGCAGATGGCAGTACATTAATAAGGTGTTCAGTTCATGCCGATTGAGCTTTAATCCCACATGTACCCTGTATGTCAGTTTATAATCAATACCATATATTATAGAAGCCTCTGGGCAAAACGTCACTAGCATATTGGTCTGTGTTACCAAGTGTACCTTCAATTGCTATTTCATATATTTTTAGCTGTTTGCCACTTTATCTCTTACACAAGTTATTTATTGGATCTTTTTATTATTCAATTGTTTGGCAACATATGCTATTAATTTGGACCTGATATTTCAGCTCCTTCTTGTGTCTTCATTGGGGAGGAGGGTGTTGGCATATTGGTCTGTATTATCTATTGTACTTCCAATTGCTATTTCATATATTTTTAGCTGTTTGCCACTTTAGGCTACATGCACGCAACAGTGAAAAAAGGATGTGTGATGGACGTCTGTTTTAAGACCAATGGTAGTCTATGAGGTTATTCACACTGCAGTTTTTTTGACAGCCAGTGAATAACGGATGTCAAAAAATAGAACATGTTCTATCTTGTCCATTTTTTGCTGACCGATTGCCCCTATAGAATTAGGTCCATTTTTAATGTCCGTTACTGAGAAAGGCATCAGTGAAAAAAGTCACAGTTTATCCATTTTTAACTGACTTTTTTCACTGTCGTGTACATGCCTTGCCTTAAACTAGCTCATACATGACTTATTCATTGGATCTTATTATTCAATTGTTTGGCAACATATGATATTCAATTGGACCTGATATATGAGCGCCCTCTTGTGACCTCATTGGTCAATAACCTGTGGCCAAGAGATGTCAGCTGTGTTTGACCGTTTCTCTGTTATTCCTTCTGAAAATCTACAAATACATTGGCAACTGTGTGTTACAAGTTCCATTGTCAATAATAAAGCATGTTCCTACACACCTTGATATTATTTAAAGACTGCTGACCGTGTCAGTGACTGTTTAGGAACACACCCTACTGGCAAGGAGAATGGTAGCACGTATCTTCAGAAAGAACAGATGACTTGCACAATACACATTTTATAGATAAGATATATTATGAACAATAAAGCAAACTGAGTTGCATATGTACTTACAATGTCACGTGCTGTGTCTGCCTTTCGATTAGCCATTAATGGTGGCTGTAAGATTGGAGGTCCGGGATCATACCTTCTTTCAGAAACAGGGGTATCTGCAAGAGGAAATACTACACAATGATGTTATAAGTATGACTCTTCATATTAATAGCTGAATTTGGCCGATTTAAACACTTTTCTGATTTGGTTGCCACCGCCTTATCATTACGGTTCACTAGTTTGACTGTGGCTCGTCTTTAATGTGTGCTGCAGCCTGCCTCAATAACAAACTGATGCCAGTCAGACAATGTGGATGTTCCTACTTTATTGAGGTTGCCCTGGGCTTTCACATACTGTATTCCATACTGCAGCACAGGTTGTACTTTTTGCCTTTTTTTAGGTGTTTTGCATGTCTATGGGAATTATTATTAATATTATTACCAATACATTAGTGACATTACAGAGGAGTTTTCTATATAGAAACACAAAAGGCAAACAAAAGACTGTGCTCAAACACAATTGGACAAAAACACCACAAAGAGCACCATGTAAGGCCTCCATAGACACTTCACTATGACAGGCCTTGAAGCCTTCAAAAGGCATCTGCAGGGTTAAAAGTCAGTGATCAGTGCTATTGCCAATCACAGACAAGGCCTCGGGTGTCTTCTGTGTAAAACTGCAGGCACCTGGCGACTATAGTGCACACCCAGCTTTTGAGAGGGCACCATGTTTAAAGCGCAGATTTCCATTGTACATGTACAGCAAATGTCCTTAAGGGGTTAATATAAGAGGGAAGAAGGGTACATTACTATTATAATGGGGCACACTGGGGGACATTACTATTCTAATGGGCTGCACCATTGCTCTTGTTGTACCCTAGCCCCACTCTTTCTGTGGTTAGCTCATGGCTGCTTTGATTGACATGGTGAGGCAGTAGCAAAGCAGTGAGGGAGAGACTGGCCACAGAAAGGAGTAAAGTTTGGGTGCAACAAGAGCAATGGTGATGCCCTCATGGCACCAAAGGCAAAATTTGCATATTAGGAAAAAGTATGATAACTTGGGAACACAGCCTCAGGTTAACAAAAGAAAAACAGGATTTTAAGTCAATTGTATGTGTCTATGCTAAGAGTTTTATATGGAAGTCGCTGATGACAGACTCCCTTTAATATTCTAAAGAGGCACAGTGGGGGACACTAATATTGTAAGAGGAAGAATGGCGGACATTACTGTTTGTGAATAAATGCAGACATTACTATTGTATGGAGGCACAAAAGGTGACATTCCTACAATATTGGCACACAAAGAGGCATAAATGTTGGGGCACAAAGGCGGACATTACTATTGGAGGAACAAACAGGGCATAACTACTGAGAGTATTGGAAAGGCGAGGAACCAAACATGTCTTCGCATTAAATTTTGCAGAGTCATGGCTGGAGGAAGTCTTCATGGCGATCGTGGGCTGGTGCCAGGGGAAATCCATGGGTGTAGCCTGAGTATAAAATTTGTTCTGGGGCAATGGGGCACAAAAGATTCTAGTTATGCCCCTGCCAAAAAAAAACTGTGCGTGGCAGCATCCTTAGAAAACAATTGAACTAAAATATATTAGATTTTTTTACTGTATAGATAGAGTAAGGATAGTTTCACACTAGCGTTAAAACCATCTGGCAGGTTGAAGTTCTTTGTATCCTCATAGCATGAGTGCCGGGATACGACTGAATTAAAAATTATTGAAGCACTGATTTTTGTTCAGCCAAATACCGGCATGAGTGCCTGATACAGGCCGGACACCCTGCAGGTCCCATTATAGTCAATCGGGAAAGGCAATATCCGGCTATGAACTCCAGAACAGCCTGCTGAATGGTTTTAATGGTAGTGTGAAACTAGCTGAAAATAAAAATGAAGCTTTTTCAATTGCTGTAGGTAATATAGCATAAAGTTTAGGTAGATCCGCCCAGTAGTTCCAAAAGCACTTTTTGGTGTGAGACATTTCCAGTCAAGACTGTAAGTGGATCTTTATTACAAAAAACTGATTTCCAGAACCAAAATCAATGGTGTGCCACAGCCCCTTCAGCTTTTGAATCAGGAAAGGTCTGGAGAAATAAACCACACGGATTACATCTATGTCATATCAGGAAATGATTGCAGGTTGGATTTGCAACGCTCTTCAAAAACAACACTAACCCTGGGGAGTTTGTCTCCCTAATTTAGGGCTATCCATTGATAAAATCGGTTGTGGGGAATAACTGCGTTCATTGAATTCATTCTGAGTTAGTGTGTTCTGTAGTTTATTTCTGAAATAAAAAAACAGAAAGTGTTAATTCAGAGAAAATGTATACTTTCTTAATAGACTTCACATCACATTGCTCTACACAATGACAAACACACGTAAAATGGAATCTGTCACCACAACCTTGGGGAATGGGGGTTAGGGGGTAATAGGAAAACAAGAAATTGCCTTCTAGACTCCTTATCTGTAGTACTACTCATGTATTACTGCAGATAATAGTCCAGAATCATGGTGACAGATTCCCTTTCACTGCTATACACGTACAAATGTTTCACTAAATGTAATGCAATTAATGGATAATGCCAACAATGGTGATTCTTAGTGCTGGTATATTGTAATGCAAAAGGTTGGGACACAGTGCCTTGCGGCCAAGTGCTGCACAGCTGTGAAAATTGCATTGGGATTAAATAAAAATGGTTTTCCGAGATTTTGCTGCTAATAAATAAATTCCTGGACTGGGGGAAGGGGAGTAGGGAGGGTGTTTAGAGAGGAGGGGGATGCTCTTGTATATCTCTGTATGTTCTGTTCTGTGTATGAAATTTGGCAACCTTTAATGTCAATTTTTAAAAAAAAATCCAGTTGACAATTGTCCTTGAAACCAAGTACATGCTGACTGCAAAATACATATACATATATAAATAGATTTAGTTGCATACTCCAAAAAAATGAGAACATATAAATGAGAACTAATACTGTGGATATAATGCTATGATTCTGGTGTACACGGGTGTACATAATGTTACATAGTTACATAGTTACATAGTATCTACGTTTGAAAAAAGACATAAGTTCATCAGGTTCAACCAAGAGATAGGAGGAGATGCAAATTTTAGAAAAGGGAGTAAGGCCCAGACTTCTACTCATTTTCATAAGCATTAAAGGGGATGTCTCACTTCAGAAAATGGCATTTATCATGTAAAAAGTTAATAAAATGCACTAATGTATTGTGATTGTCCATATTACCTCCTTTGCTGGCTTGATTCATTTTCCCATCACATTATGCACTGCTCGTTTCCAGCACAGATACGAAGTGGCTGGGATCTGCTGCCCATGGGTGCAGACAACCAGAGAGGCCGACGCTTTTTCCTATAATGTGCAAGCACAGCCATCGCTGCTACATTGCAGGGAGGAAATGAGAAGTGCATAGTATGATGGAAAAAATTAAACGTTCCTCCCCTTCTATGAACAAACCGCACACAGATATCAACACTGATATTTACAATGGTATATTGATGCAGTACAATGCGTCAAATGAAACTGTTATATTAATGTACTACAATGCATTGAATTAAACTGTTATACTAATGTAGGACAATGTGTTGGATTAAACTGTTATACTAATGTAGTACAATGTGTTGGATTAAATTGTTATACTAACGCAGTACAATGCGTTCAACTGCGCATTTTAAAATGGTAGCATAATTTCAACTGGTCTCTAGAAATAAAAAAGGTTTTCAACCAATCAGGGTGGCTGTGGGCAAGCACCCCTCCCTCCCAGGGTCATGTGATCCTCCATCTTCATCCTCCCTGCCCTGTGTCCCCTGCATTTCCACAGTAGGGTGCTGTTTTGCAAGACTCATACAAAGCGAATCGCTAGAACTTCGTATTAATTTAGCAGAAGAATTTTTATGAACTTTGTAATGAATCAACTTTGTTAAAGATCTATTTGCACATTTCTACTCCTTTTTTACAGATTTCATTAAGCCTTTTGTACATTTCAAAGGCTACAGCTGATTTATTGCCTGTTTTATAGTAGCTGTAAACCATGTGGGGTTTAATTTTAGCCATTTAGATTTGTTACATGTAGGAATACATTTTGCAGTGTAATTACCCAAAGTAGATTTAAAGCTCTCCCATTTTGCATTTGTAGTATTATGTGACAATAATATGGGTGCCTTCACACATTTCAGAAAGATCTGCCAGAAAATATGCAGCATATGGGTTTGAAAAATATCAATCCCAGCCGTGTGTTCTGCTGTGGGATAACATTCTGCAGGGTACATAAATAATGATGTGTTGTGGCTTTTCTGAAGCAGTTTGTCTCCATTCATTTGAGTGGGGGGTGTAATCTGCACAGAAATCCACATAAAAATTCACAAAGAAATCTGCATCCTAATCCACTCTTAAAAATCTGCACCTGTTTATTTTTTGGTAGATTTTGTCTGAAGGCACCCTTAAAGGGGTATTCCGGTAACGTAACTTAATTTTTGATAAACTGTATTAAGGCTGCAAGCTGTGACCCAACCAGACTCCATACCTACACATATAACCAGAGCTTCATTTTACCTTGCAATCAATTTGTCTATCTCCTGTGTGAGCCTGCAACACACTGAGAGTATCATGGCTCCTGAACGTCCCTCACAAAACTACAGTTCCCACAATGCCTTGCGTTCCTGCTGTGAGTTTCTGCTTGTTCATGAGTGTTGATGATTAATGATTGGCTGCCTGACATTCCAGTGCAGACACGCCTTCTCTACTCAGTAAGCTGCAGCACACTGACATTAGCTAGAGAATTGATAGCAACACACTGAGCATGCCTGACCTGACAAAGGCTCAGAACTACAGGTCGGTGCCATGGTAACTTATGAGGAACCCAGTGGGTAGCAGGGAAAGAAAAGTACTTTATAACTATTGAACGGTAAATATGTGAAACTGACATTATATTAGGTAATGATTGATGATGAATTAGTCTAAAACAGAAGTTATATTTATGGTAACCGGAATACCCCTTTAATCTCCCACATAGAGTGAAAAGCAAGTGCATACCTGAAGCTATCTTTTTTTTGCTGGTCTTCTTTCCTTTCAGACAATGCTTTCTCCAGATTTTTCTGTAGGGTGCTAGCCTAAATGATGGAAGATTGCAAATGCATTGGTTGAGAAATGTTGACCACTAGTGATTTCTAGCAACCTGTTATATGACTTACTGGGTGCTCATCAGTCTGAAAGAGCAAAATACTTGTATTTTCTTGACTCTGGACAGTAACCACAAAAAGAGAATTGTAAGGGTGGCCACCCATCACAGAACGGCAGCTTTCTATAGTCTTCAATGGGATACTTTCCAGGCTGTCCTATATGAAATAATAGATAAGCTATTATTATTTTAAATAAAATCTATATAATAAATAGTGTAATAAAATATGGGAAAATAAAAATTAATTTAGATTTTTATATATAATAGCTATTACTTTTGTATGGCAAAGTGCAACAAGATGGAAGCACCTTTTAAAACCTAGCAAGTTTTGTAGATGGGAAAAGGGGATATGTTTTTGAAAAGTATGGTACCGTTGGCAGCCCATTTTTTTATAACAGCTCTCTTTGCACATTATAGTTCAATCATAGTAATCAGTGTTGAGCGAATCAAAGCCAAACAAATTGACTTTGATCCGAATTTCCTCCCCTTCGTGGTAAGAAATCACAGCACGAGATTTCACGCAGTGTTTTTTTTTGTGTGTGTGTTTTTTTTACCAGATTAACCCGTGAAAGCCCACAATTGTAGCATCAGATGCTATGATCAGCGATGAACGTGGCAACATCTGAAGGGTTCAATGACAGAGGATGGTGCGATTGGCATTTCCCATCATTGTTCCCACTACATACAAAGGAGTGCCCTTCATGACAATGTAATTCATCATGAATCAAATTTCTTTGTGAAATTCGGCAAAGCAGGTGAGTCGAATTTTTCATAACTTTGCTCATCACTAAGGCTACTTTCACACTAGCGTTTTTAAATTCCAGTAATGAGTATCGTTATAGGGGCTCAATACCAGAAAAAAACGCTTCAGTTTTGTCCCCATTCATTGTCAATCGGGACAAAACTGAACTGAAGACAACGGAATGCTCCTAGAAGCATTCCGTTCCGTCTTCAGACCGGAGAACAAACCACAGCATGCTGCGGTTTGCTCTCCGGTCCAGGCATCGGCACCAAGACGGATCCGGAATGACCCCCAATGCAAGTCAATGGGGACGGATCCGTTTGGTGTGGACACACCAGTAATCCGGATCTGTCCTCCATTGATTCATTGATTGCAATGGGAGATCATTCCGGATCCGGCTACATATATAGATACATACAGACAGACAGACATACATACAACACACATACATACTCGCATACTCCAGGGACGCCGGCAGCATGTCTTCACGCGCCTCCTGCGCGCAGCTATGACGTTTCCCCACTGCGCCCAGCAGAGGGCGCTGTGGGGAATCATCATCACTGCGCGCAGGAGGCGCGTGAAGACGTTCTGCCAGCGTCCCTGGAGTATGTGAGTATGTATGTATGTATGTGTGTATGTATGTATGTATGTATGTCTGTGTCTTGTTCCCATGTGTGTGTTAACATGTGTGGGGCCGGAGCGCTGCTCCGGCTCCACACATGTATCAGCGGCAGTACGGATCCGTCGGCACCCTTTAGGTGCCGGATCTGTGCTGCCGCTAGTGTGAAAGTAGCCTAATACTAATCCTTCACACATTGGCCCCTTAACAAAGACAGCCACAGTGCTTGCATTAAATCGCCAGACACTTTGCCTCCAAGAGCCAGCTACCATTGTTGTTTTACAAATCACTGGGATATCTGGAAGATATGTTCATTTATTTATTTTTTTAGTTTCAGAAAGATGAGAAGGAAGCAGCTCTTCTTTGAGAACAGTAATGTGATGTATGAACTTTATAGTATACAGCACTTGCAGCTCTAAGGCCAGATTCACACACTGAAATCTGGGACTAGATCCAAAAGCAAGAGGTAGTACAAAAGAAAGCTATATACCGCATTGGCATCCAGTACCAGTTTTGACAATACAACCAGCGTGTAAACCCGGCTTTACAATACTGAAAGAGCTTCTGTTATGGCAGAATGCACTGTGATGATGACATCCTCCTCGTGTAGTGACAGCAGCTTCCACTGTGGACCGTGGACTTTGCTATGGCCTTGCCTGTAGTCAGTGGCGTAGCTAGAACTGACTGGGCCCCACATCAAATTTTTGTATGGGCCCCCCTCCCCACCAATGACCATCCTGGCATCGCATTTGTGCATATGTAACAGTGGGTTCACATCACATTTTTCCAATCCGTTTGAAGTAAACATTGATTAAAAAAGGTACCATATATAAATATGCAGCACACCACGTTTTTGCATCCTGCAGAGTTCCGTACAAAAAATGCATACGTTACCGTATATGTTTTTTGTTTTTTTACAATGGAACTGTATGGTGAACGGAAGCCACTGTACGGATCAGTCTGAGGCATCTGTTAATGTATACATTTTTTGCATACATTAAACAGATGGTAAAAATGTGATGTGAACCCAGCCTTAGTGCCAGAATAAGCACCAGTACACAGCGGGTCAGAGAGATGAGGCCGCCATGTACTGACAGCGCACAACCTGGTCGTCAGGGGTGAGGACTGCGTTACCCAAGGATCATTTATCTATTGGGAAATACAGGCACAGTATAATACACTAGGATCTATATACTATAAAGATATAAGCCCTACCCTGGTATCATAAGACAATTAGGGGGTCATTTATTAAACAGAAATATGCCTATATTTCTAATACGCAGATTTCTGACACAGATTGTGGCGCACAGGTCCTTTGCGCTGCAATCTGCAACTTTTCCCCACTCATGCCAGGTCTAAAAAAGGTGGCGTGGGCAGGGAAGGGGATACAGTTATTACCATACAGTTATTTGATAACACCACCATAAAGTGACTAGATACTTCCATACAGTGACCGGATAAAACCGCCATACAGTCACCGAATAACATCGCCATACAGTGATTGCATAACACCACCATACAGTTACTGGTTAACGCCTCCATACAGTGACTGGATAGTACCGTCATACAGGGACTGGCTAACGCAGCCATACACTACATAACACCTCCATACAATGACCGAATAAAAGGGTATAACAGGGCACAGTACAGGGAATGACTAGGGGCACTGTACAGGGTATGGTAAGAGGGCACAATGCAGGGTATAAAGGAGCACAGTACAGGGTGGGGGCACAGTCACATGACTCTGAGACATTAGAAGGACACCACCATAATGAGAGGCAGAGGAGTGAGACAGAGGCCCAGGGCCCTGGATGGACAGGAGGGGTGGACACAGCAAGTAGGTGGAAGGGGCTCTGAGAGGGATTCATACAAGGAGGTCTGTGCAGGGCAGCAATAGGAGTTAGAAGGGTGGAACAGGAGCTCTGGATACATGAGGGAGGAAAGGAGATAGAAGGGGGGCCATGAGGATGGGATAAGAGGACAATATATGGGGGGAGGGGCAGGAGTCATGGAGGCAAAATGCTTCATGACGCAGTAAAACAACTGAATAGCATGAAGCTGCTGCTCTACTACAGCACCCAGCAGCAGCATGAAGAGTTCCCTGAGATCCCCCCTCCTGTCCCACAGAGCAGACTCACTCACAGACTGACTGTATCTGTTCACAGCGCTGCTCCAGCCCTGAGGTCTCTCTCCTCCTCAGGCAGCACGTCATGTGTAGTGGAGGCATGTCTAATGCTGGTAAGCCATGTCTTGCTCTGCTGGAGTGAAGAGGGGGCGTGTCTGAAGCTCCGCAGCACAGGAGCTTGTAAGAAGGACAGCGGCAGCCGGCCTCTGTGTGATGTATCCTGCTACTGCTCCGGGCCCTTTCTGTCCTCGTCCCCGAAGCAGTGGCTTCCCCTGCTTCTCCAATAGCTACGCCCCTGCCTGTAGTAACTCTGATGTATGTGACATCATTTTCATTAATAAAATATAGAGCTAGAAAGGGTATTAGATATAATGGTTGCCAATAAGTTAAGCCAATGGCATCTTGTAGCAGCATATTTAGCAATATATGAGCTCCTCATAACTGTGCACAGTAATATGGAGTGAAGAGGAGGGTCTGCATATCATGCATTTCATTGGAGACTCGTTTAACATGTAAGTTCTTAAAAAATAGGAGTTAACACCGTACATTGCAGTAAAGGAGTTGACAGGTTCCCTTTTAATGGTGGGCAGGGTATTTTAAGGTGGCCAGCAACACTCAATGTCAGATTCAAAAGTTTGTTAGGCCTTATTCACACTGTGTCAGTGACAATGTTTATGAAGAGGGTCAGTGTTTCCTCCATGACAGTGAAGTTTTTGGTTTGTATGCCCGTTTTTTAGCCTTCCATGTGTCATTTGTTTCCTACCAAAGGTCCATGAAAACCACTGATGACATCCATGTTTTGTGGTTTTCACAGAGCGTTAGCCTGTTTGGTCTGCAACATGGATTAAAGTAGGGCATGCTTTCATTGTTGTGGGTCAGTGGAAAATCAAAGCTGTGTGAATAAACACATTAATATCAATGTACATGTGTTTTGTCCGTGGAAAATAAGGGCATCTGTCAGCAGGTTTGTTTCTATGAAACTGGTTGACCTGATGCATGTGCGCTTGGTAGCTGAAGGCATCTGTGTTGGTCCTATGTTCATATGTGCCTGTGTGAGGGAAAGCATAAAGGCTTCCATTTTGTAGATGTACAGTATTCATTTTATGTCTATGTATAACCTGCACTTACATAAGGGGGTATTTAGCCTTGGAAGGCAGGAGTACAAATTCCACAGTAGGCCCCTAATTCACCCATGCTGACCATTCATTTTCTTATCTGAAACCAAACATAGTAACTTAAAGCTTGTCTACACTAGGACAGTTTTATTGCGTTTGTCTGTGTGTAAATACGTGTACTGCTCATTACAATAAAAAAGGCCATTACGAGAAACACATCTTCTCTGTGTGTCTTGACCTTGAACTGGCTCACTCAACTTCAGAACTACAGAACTATTAGGACACCGCATCACATCAGAAGGTCCACACCCACACAAGTATTGCTGATAAGAATGATATATTAATATATGCAAATGAGTCTCCAAGAGCAATGGGGGTGTTGTCGTTACACTTAGAGCCTCTGCTCTCTCTGCAACTGCCACGCCCTCTCCAGTTTGATTGACAGGACCAGACAGTGAAAATATCATCACATCTGACCCTGTCAATCAATGTGCAGAGGGTGCAGTAGTTGCAGAGAGAGCAGATCTTCTAGGTTTAACAGCAACACTCCCGTTGCTCCTACAGGCTCATTTGCATATATTAAAACATTCTTCTCTGCAATATGGACACATATGAACACGGGACCAACACAGATGCAACAGCTCAGCCAGTTTTATAGGTACATTGACAGATGCCCTTTAAGAGATTTAGGGGAATTAGATGCTTATAAAATGCAAGTGCAGTCCAGGAAAATATTAATAATAATACATGAATGTATATTTGTTTTAAGCTAACTGAAATGAGACTGAAACATGATTACATGATGAAACATGATTACATGCCATCATTATAGTCATAGACAAAGGAAAAACATTATTGTTTTAATCATAAACTAGAATAAACTATGTCATTAAATCTATTAAAACATATAAGCAAATATCTTACCCCAGATTCCAGGTCTGTCAGTACCAGTTCTCCATTTTGGACCTGGAGAATCATTTCCTGACCCCAGACTTTCCCCTCTGCGTCTAATAAGTGAAGGTGTTTTAGGCAATCCTGGGCATTTCGCAGCTGATTATCAAGTTCACATGTCATCAGGTGCTGGAATTGAAATGTTATCTTCAATGAATGATTATTGTGCTTTATTAGTTTTCAAATAAGATTGGTTTAGAGATGTCTTAGAGCTCAGAGTTTTAGAAACACAGAAACATAGAAGATTGACGGCAGTCCTATTCAGTCCTTTAACATATTTAAAGGTTTCAATCATGTCCCCCTTCTAAGTTCTATGCTTTAGACCTTCCACCATTTTTGTAGCTCTTCTTTGGACCCGTTCTATTTTAGCAATATCCTTTTGTAGGTGAGGTCTCCAGAATTGAACACAGTATTCCAGATGTGGTCTCACTAGAGCTCTATACAGAGGGATCACAATATCCCTCTTTCTGCTTGTTATACCTCTAGCTATGCAGCCAAACATACGATTTGCTTTCCCTACCGCCTGGCTGCATTGGTTACTCATTTTGAGGCTGTCAGAGATGACTACCCCCAAATCCTTCTCTTCTGAGGTCTTTGTTAGCACAGAACTGCCAATACGATACTCAGATAGAGGGTTTCTTCTCCCCAAGTGCATTATTTTACATTTGGAAACATTGAACTGCAGTTTCCATTGTTTTGACCACTTATCTAATAAAGATAAATCATTTTCCATATTACCGACACCTCCTGGAACATCAACCCTATTATACACTTTTGTGTCATCAGCAAACAAGCAAACCTTCCCTACCAAGCCGTCCCTTATGTCACTTACAAACATGTTAAACAGAACAGGACCCAGAACAGATCCTTGTGGCACCCCACTTGTAACCAGCCTCTGCTCAGAATACACTCCATTAACAACAATCCTCTGGTATCTGTCCTTCAGCCAACTGCAGATCCACTGAACTATCCAGGGGTTAAGTCCAATTTTTGATAACTTCTCTATCAGCTCTTTATGGGGAACCGTATCAAAAACTTTACTGAAATCCAGGTAGGCGATATCCACAGCACCACCTTCATCCAGCACTTTAGTTACATAGTCAAAGAAATCAATGAGATTAGTCTGACATGATCGGCCCTCAGTAAAGCCATGCTGGTTTGGGTCCATCAAGTTGTTTGTTGTTAGGTGGTCAATTATCCTCTTTTTTTTTTTAGAAAAGTCTCCATCATTTTTCCCATATAATCCATATAATTTTACTTAGTTTTGAAGGAAATTTGTATTTGTGGAATTTTATTTAGGCCTCATTGACACAGGCTGCCATATTTTGGAGATCATTTTTCACAATAAATAATGTATTCATTTCCTGTTGCTTATGTGACTTAAACAACATATTTCACACCCCAGTAGAAAACTTGACATCAGGCTCTGAACACATTGGGCTACACACACCAGGGGGTCCATGACATATGAAGTCAACTCACCCATCAGTATGGGCTCAGAACGTTGGAGGATATTTATCACAACTGGGGCAAAGGAAAATTGGAGCAAGCAATCAATCCCGCATTTTCTTTGCACCAGTTTTGAAAAATCTTCCTTACTGACCATGTGTGGTCTGACTAGTGATTTGTAAAGTGGCAGGACTATGTTCTCATCATGGGCATCTATGCCTCTTTTGATGCAACCCATTATCTTATTGGCCTTGGCAGCAGCTGTCTGACACTGGTTTCTGCAGCTTAGATTTCTGTTCACTAAAATTCCTAGGTCCTTTTCTATGTCAGTTACCCAATATTTTACCATTCAGTATGTACTGGTGACTTGCATTATTCCTTCCCATATGCATAACTTTACATTTGTCAGTGTTAAACCTCATCTGCCACTTCTCTGCCCAAGCCTCCAGTCTATCCAGATCCATCTGAAGCAGTGTACTGTCCTCTTCTGTGTTAATTACTTTACACAGTTTAGTGTCATCTGCAAAAATTGATATTTTACTGTGCAAGCCTTCTACAAGATCATTAATAAATATATTGAAGAGAATAGGGCCCAATACTGACCCCTGTGGTACCCCACTAGTTACAGTGACCCAATCTGAGTATGTACCATTAATAACCACCCTCTGTTTTCTATCACTGAGCCAGTTACTTACCCACATACAGACATTTTCTCCCAGGCCAAGCATTCTCATCTTATATACTAACCTTTTATGTGGTACAGTGTCAAATGCTTTGGAGAAGTCCAGATATACGACATCCATTGATTCGCTGCGGTCCAGTCTAGAACTTACCTCCTCATAGAAACTGATTAAATTGGTTTGACATGACCGATCCCTCATGAAGCCATGCTGATATGGAGTAATTTGCTTATTTTCATTGAGGTACTCCAAGATAGCATCTCTTAGAAAACCCTCAAACAGTTTACCCACGACAGACGTTAAACTTACCGGCCTATAGTTCCCAGGCTCTGTTTTTGGACCCTTTTTGAATATTGGCACCACATTTGCTATGCGCCAATCCTGTGGAACACTCCCTGTCAGTATAGAGTCCTTAAATATCAGAAATAAGGGTCTGGCGATGACATTACTTATTTCTCTTAGGATACGGGGGTGTATGCCATCCGGTCCTGGCGATTTGTCTATTTTAATCTTTTTAAGACGCAGCTCTACTTCTTCCTGGGTCAGACAGGGCACTTTTAATGGGGAATTTACTTTTATATTCTGCATTTCATCTGACAGTTTATTTTCCTCAGTGAATACAGTGGAGAAAAAGATATTTAGTAGCTTTGCTTTCTCCTCATCGCTCTCTGCAACTCCCCCCTCATTACTCTGTAAGGGGCCGACACCTTCAGGTTTATACTTTTTACCATTTATATAAGTAAAGAACATTTTAGGGTTAGTTTTACTTTCTTTGGCGATTAATCTCTCGGTCTCTAGTTTGGCTGTTTTTATTTGTCTTTTACATATTCTATTTTTTTCCTTGTAGTGTTTCAATGCTTCCTCGCTCCCCTCCTGTTTTAGTGATTTAAATGCTTTCTGTTTGTCATTTATTGCTTTCTTTACAGTTCTGTTTATCCACATTGGTTTTTTCTTGTTCCTTAACCTTTTATTCCCATAAGGTATGTACCTCTCACAATTAGTTATTAGGATGCTTTTAAAAATATCCCATTTTGTGGCTGTATTTTTATTTTTGAGGACTTTGTCCCAGTTAGTTAGGCCTATGGCCTCTCTTAGTTGGCTAAATTTAGCTTTTTTGAAGTTAGGTATTTTTGTTCCTCCCTGAAGAAACGCTCTTTTGAGTGACAATTGGAAGGTTATTATATTATGTTCACTATTTCCCAGGTGTCCCCCGACCTGCACATCTGTTGTTCTGTCAGGTCTATTGGTTAATACTAAGTCCAGTATGGCCGTCCCTCTACTCGGGTCCTGAACCAGTTGGGAAAGGTAATTGTCTTTGGTTATTTCCAAGAACCTGTTTCCTTTATGAGATATACAGGTTTCAGTTTTCCAGTCTATATCTGGGTAGTTGAAATCTCCCATAATAACGACCTCTTTATGATTTGCCAACTCGTCTATTTCGTTTAGAAGTAGATTTTCTATGGGCTCTGGTATACTAGGGGGTTTATAGTCCTGCCACTTTACAAATCACTAGTCAGACCACACATGGAGTACTGTGTACAGTTCTGGGCTCCTGTGAACAAGGCAGACATAGCAGAGCTGGAGAGGGTTCAGAGGAGGGCAACTAAAGTAATAACTGGAATGGGTGGACTACAGTACCCAGAAAGATTATCAAAATTAGGCTTATTCACTTTAGAAAAAAGACGACTGAGGGGAGATCTAATAACTATGTATAAATATATCAGAGGTCAGTACAGAGATCTCTCCCACGATCTATTTATCCCCAGGACTGTGACTGTGACGAGGGGCCATCCTCTGCGTCTGGAGGAAAGAAGGTTTGTACACAAACATAGAAGAGGATTCTTTACGGTAAGAGCAGTGAGACTATGGAACTCTCTGCCTGAGGAGGTGGTGATGGTAAGTTCACTAAAAGAGTTCAAGAGAGGCCTGGATGTATTTTTGGAGGGTAATAATATTACAGGTTATAGTTACTAGAGAGGGGTCGTTGATCCAGGGAGTAATTCTGATTGCCTGATTGGAGTCGGGAAGGAATTTTTTTCCCTAAAGTGGGGAAAACTGGCTTCTACCTCACAGGGTTTTTTTTGCCTTCCTCTGGATCAACTTATAGGAAAACAGGCCGAACTGGATGGACAGATGTCTTTTTTCGGCCTTGTAAACTATGTAAACTATGTTACTGTAAAGTATGTTTTAAATGTGACGTATCTATTGCCAAATTATATAATACCTATAAACAGCATAATTTTACCTCTACTCGATGGCGAAAGATGTGGTCGGACTTAGACAAAGATTGAGCATACTGCTTCCTCTGATCTGCAACAAGGCCAAAACATGCAATTCAGGCAAAGAATCACAAGTAATATTGTCCATAATGTAAGAACCATAATTACATTGACAGTGTGTTGATTATTATTTCAGAAGACTTTAACACATACAGTAGGTATGTGTTACTTACACCCAGGTAATTCTGAATGTATAGCACATACCATAAAATACCTTTGTACCTTGTGCTTTGACTGCACACTCAGGAATGACATAACAGACCTTACTTATCATATCTAGACAGACTCACCAGGAGGACAGCGGCCCCCTCCCCCCACCAATATTTCTATTCCTTTATTCTTCTCCCATTATACCCCCCCCCACATTCTAAGTGGCTAGAGTTCTTAGGATTGTTTTAATAGGTGGCAACCAATATTAGGCTACTTTCACACCTGTGCCTTCCCTTTCCGCTATTGAGATCCGTCAAAGGATCTCAATAGTGGAGAAAAACGCTGCAGTTTTGTCCCCATTCATTGTCAATAGGGACAAAACTGAAAAGAAGGGAACGGAATTCACCAGAATGCATTCTGTTCCGTTTCATTGTGTTCCCATGATGCACACAAAAGCACAGCAAACAGTGTTTTTGAGTGCGTCCTGGGATACGGAGCAAGACGGATCCGCCATGACTCACAATGTAAGTCAATAGTGACAGAACCGTTTTGTCTGACACAAAAGTGTCATGGCTATTTTAGAGATAATACAACCAGATCTGTTCATAACGGATGTATTATCATGAGAGAAGCGTTTTTGCAGATCCATGATGCAGCAAAAATGTAGATGTGAAAGTAGCCTTAGGGCTCTTTCACACGAGCGGATGCTGTGAGTGGAATCTGCTGCGTGAAAGAGTGTCAAGCCCCGTTCCGGAGAGCAGAGACACAGAGCATTTTTTTTTAAATCAAATCATTTTTTTTTTAAAAATTCTTTATTTATAAGAAGTGCAAACAAAGAAACACAGATCAAGTCAGTTCTCTCGAAGAGAGATAGATATCTCGGTACACATAATACTCACAAGAAAATATACATAATCAGAATATAATGAAACATTGTTCCATGAAACTTAACAGTCTGGTGTAGAAATAAGCAGGAAGACCTGTAAAGGCCAGAAGAAGTTTAAACACGATTTACTCGACTCTAATAATAAATAAAACTCAAGAGGAAGAGGACAGAATAAGTAAAGATGGAAAGGGAAAATGGATAGGGAAAAAGAGAAGGGACAAGAAGAGAAGAAAAAAAAAAAAAAGGGGGGGGGCAAATCATTTTTTTATTGATTTTCTTTTTGCAGTGAAACAACATCAAACACAAAAAAAAAGTGCTTATGATCACATACATAAAATGCATGGTTGACAGAACAGAACCCTGCGAGGGTCAATTACAACAGGATCCCAATGACCCTAACCCACCGTCAACCTCTTTCCCACTCTGAACTGCACTGTGATGCACCTATAACAATTCTCCCTCCATCAAACATAGTAGACATGCATGCATGCCTGATATATTTCTCTTTGAGCTGTGGCTCAGATGACAACCTCTTTTTATTTTAGTTTATGTGATGTTACTCCTCATTTGAGAAAACAGTAGACATCTGGAAGGCAGACCCGGTGTCTCCATCCAAGGGCCCCAGATGGAATCAAACTTTTAGAATTTTTCTTCTTTTCTGGTACACTCCCCTCTCTATGCTAATTATGATATTCATATGGGCTATGAATTCCTCTTTAGATGGTACAGTGACAGATATCCAGTGTTTGGCGATCAGTTTTCTAGCTTGATAAAGCAACCTATTTATACCTAAGCTAATTCCTTCTGCTGGTTCATCTTGTAGTATACCTGATAAACATTTTGTTGGTTCTGCTGTTAGTCTGATTTTGTACACTTCAAATATAATATCTAAAATAGCATGCCAAAAGGGCCCAGAACATGTGAAGTAAATGCGCCTCAGTAAGATCACATTTGGGGCAAGCAGATGTTTCACAGATCCCCAATTTATGGAGAAACATGGACTCTATGTATGAAATATAACTGTGATATTCTATGTGTCTCGCATAGCGAGAGTGATGGTCCTAGGGATAGGACACCTGCCCACTGCTCCTTCGTCAATGAACCAACATCTCGTGACCATTTTTACTTTACAGTTAATGGAAAACGGTCTTGATAGAATGACGGTAATAACTTATAAAATACAGAGATAGTTCCCTTTGTTCCATCCCCTTTTCTGATCTGATCCGCTATCATTGAGGCTTGTATCATCAAATCACGTCTTGCTTTGTGCCGTCATAGCATGCCTGAGCTGTAGATATTGATAAAAGAGAAAATCAAGCTCTTCCCTTAGCTGTTCAAAGCTTTTAAATGTCCCATTGTTATATAATTGTGACACCCAGTTCACTCCCTTAGTCTCCCATAGACCAAAATCTGTCAGATTCTTTATTTCCGGAAGACTGGGGTTGTTCCATAGCAGAGTCAGGGCACTACAACCCTGGATTTTGGTTATTTCTTTTAGTTCTTGCCATACTTTATGCAACAAGGTCACACTAGGTGTATTTTCTGGGGGACGGACGACGGAACCAAGTTCCAATATGTACCCTGGTGGTTTCCCTCCCATTATATATGAAATCAGAATCCCTACCGGACTCAAACTGTTCTGTGGGCCCCATTCCTTACACTGCTGGGCTTGCGCTGCCAGGAAATGTAGCCACGGATTGGGAATTGCCAAACCCCTGTTATCCTTGTCCCTTTGTAGTGTTTCCAGCTGGATTCTCGGGGACTGTTTGTTCCATATCAATGACCTAAACAACCCCTGGATTTTATAAAAGTAGCGCATAGGTATCCATACAGGGCTATTGTGCAGTATGTATAAAAATTGCGGCATCAGTACCATCTTGACTAAGTTTGCTCGATCAACAATTGAAAGTGGCAGCTTGCACCAACTAGATACCTTCCCAGCACTCTTATCCAGTAACGGAAGCATGTTCATGGATACATAATCCTGAGGTCTGGAGGTTACCTGTATCCTTAGGTATTTAAAAGAATTGGCTATTTGCAAAGGAGCTAGGAGCTGGAGCTGTCCAAGAGGGAATCTGCCACTGGGTCCAAAGGAAGCATTACTAACTTGTCCCAGTTAATGGTCAGGCCAGATTATGACCCAAAGCCTGTAATTAAGTTCATAACATAAGGTAAGGAGCGGTCTATCTGGCTCAAAAACAGCAGCATGTCGTCTGCGTAAAGTGCAATTTTTTCCACTATATTCCGATATCTGAAACCTGTTACCTCAGGACCCCTGCAAACTATTTGGGCCAAGGGCTTTATCGCCAATGCAAATAGCAGGGGTGACAACAGGCAGCCCTGCCGCGTGCCCCTTTCTACAGCGAACATTTGTTCTACATTTGTTCATATACGGGGTCTCGGATGGCTATATAGCAACTTTATCCATGATGTAAATTTAGGGCCAAAGCCCATGGCATCCAGTACACCCCACAGAAACTTCCACTCGACGCTGTCGAAAGCTTTAGCAGCGTCGAGTGAAAGAACAGCATGGCCCTCTTTTCCAGTCCTAGACATTTGTAAATTGAGATACAGCCTCCTGATGTTTATTTTGGTAGATTTACTCGGCATAAACAGAGTCTGGTCACTGTGCACTAAAGTAAGGATGACCTTCATTAATCTATTAGCCAATACTTTGGCTAGAAGTTTAACATCCGCACACAGTAATGAGATCGGTCTGTACGAGTCCGAGTATATGGGATCTTTCCCAGGCTTGGGCAGTACTGTAATGATAGCTTCTGACATAGATTTGGGCAATCTACCTTGCAATTCTGCCTGCTCGAATACTGTCAGTAACTGTGGTAACAGAAAATCTTTGTATTTTTTGAGGAATTCACCTGGGAGGCCGTCTACCCCTGGAGCTTTTTCATTTGGAAGGCCCATCACCACTTCCCCCAGCTCCTCAACACTCAATGGCTCTTCAGGGCCCTCTCTCTGTTCTGCTTCCAGAAGTGCGTTTTGTTATCCGCTACCTCCAGCAGGTGATCCTTGTACATCTGTTGCGCCTCAGTCTAATTGGACCTGTTCGCCTCTGAGGGGTCATCTACATATATAGTTTCAGTGTCCGTAACCCTGGACTGCAGCGTTTGCGTCAATTCCCTGCTTTTAGATTTCTGACGTTGAATACGTTTTATAAAATGCCCCCTAACAAAAGCTTTAAAAGTCTCCCATACAGTAAATCTGGACACTGAACCTATGCTGAATGACATAAATTCCTGCATCTCCGTTAGTAGCCCAATAGGATCTTGAAGTAATGTTAACCAAAAGGGATTTAGTTTCCATATGCCTTTTCCTCTTGTTGAGGTGGGATCTACATTTAATTTTACTCTCAAAGGGTAGTGATCAAAGATGCTCCTGGGAATAAATTCTACTGCTTGCACAAGCTGCAATAACTGTTGGTTGCCTATTGCGAGATCTACTGTATTCGAGACAGAGTGTTCTGGGAGCTGGAGTAACAGGAGAATTGTTTAACATTTGGATTGCGAGTTCTCTAGATGTCACTGAATGCTGCTTCCGTGAGAACTTTCACCATATTTGACAGTGACACCTCCCAACAAGAAATACGGGGGTATCTGTGGACGCGGCCACAAACGCTAATACTGTATATGTTTTAGTACCTCTCAGTGTACAGAGGAGGGATATATAGTACTACAATGATAAGTTACAATGTAGGCAAATATATCGACCATGAGGGTCTATACTGACTTTAATACACTGAAATGGGATCTGCGTATGGATAAGCACACTGACCCCTCTTGCATAGGTGGAATAAGTGGAGTGGTATGAATGTCCTATCCAAGACCTATTCATACGCCTACAGAATCCTTGGTCAGGTGGGTTTCAGATATACATATAATGGCTGCCTGAAAGCGCCTAAATGAGTTAAATACAGCATATTGTTTTGCCGCATCTCCCAAACCCCTCACATTCCATGCCAACACATCAACCCCCATCTTCAATTTCCAGCAATATAACTCCACAGCCCCCAGCAATGAAAGCAACACCCCGTCTGGCCTACCCGTTTATTATCATCACAACCCAGTGGCTAGAGAGAGAAGTGCAATCACGGTGCGATTCCCCAAAACAATTAAACAAATTATAACTGGAAAAACACATTCCCCGTCGAATTACAGGGATCAGGGCTTAAGAACTAAGAGATACCCAACAGCCGTGGGCAGTGTGAGCTTGCACAAGAATAAAACCTAGAAAATAATCTAAGGTACTATTAGAAAAATGCGAAATCTATTTCAGTGTTACCCCCCACATTCTGGAAACAGTATAGTGTGCATCCTGCCTCTAACTTATACACAGTACTTACGTATATCTATGTCTCAATCTAAACAAGAGAAAAAATGAAACGAATAAATCAAGGTTTGAGTCCTCTTATCTGACTTTCTCTGGTTAAAGCTGGCCGTAGGTTCCCCCACGTAGATCTATGTTCATTGTATTCCCTGGCGCAGTTCAGTCTCATTAGTATCCAACCAAGATGCTGCCTCTGCTGGTGAGTCAAAAAATTGTGTAGACCCTTTCGCTGCCACTCGTAGCCGTGCTGGGTAGAACATAGAGTAAGGTATCTGCAGGATTCTTAGGCGCCTTTTAACATCTACATATTTAGCTCTTCTATGTTGAACCTCCGCCGAAAAGTCCGGGAATATAGAGATGCTATTACCACCAAAGGTGATCTGACCTTTTTCGCGCGCCTTGCGCAAAATAATGTCCCTGTCATGCAGGATCCAGATCAGTAGAGGTCTTGGAGGCCTGCCTGGTGGTAGCTGTCTAGTGGGCACTCGATGGGCCCTTTCCCAAAGGTGTCTAGCAGCCATTTTTCAAAAAACATACTCAGGTCACCACCCTCCACTTTTTCCGGCACCCCAATCAGTCTGACATTATTGCACCTCATCCTGTTCTCAATATCATCAGATTTTGCTGTGACCATAGCAATGTTATTGATAAGCCTTTTCATGTCTCTCTTCCTAGGTGGGACAAAGTCTTCCAAAGTGCTCACCCTTCCTTCAACTTCTGACATCCGTTCAGAGACTTTTTGAAGGTCATGTCTAATTATGTTAACATCTTGTTTGAGGCTCCCCATTAAATTACTTAGGGAAGATATGGCTGCATTGCATTGGTTTACTGCAGTTAAGACGTCTTTCAATGTAGGGTCCGCGGAGCATTAGTCAATTTCATTGACCTCTGTTATTATGTTCTCCTGCGGCAGCTCCCCTTTTTCCTCTGGGTGGTCTGTGGATTGTTGAGCTCGCGGCTGTGCTGCGCTGGTGGCCATATTTGACTTGGGGCCTTGCTGTTTTATCTGCCAGTCTTCAGTGGGATCGCCTGTTGCCCCCCAGTCTTCTGTAATTGTCTCACCCCCTTGGTCTTGGCTCGTTGTTCTGGCAAATCACATGAGCTTAGAAGCCACCTCAGCTGCTTTTTCAGTGCCATGTTTCCCAGGCTAGGCTCTCCTCTCTGGTCTCTCCCTCGCTCCATCTTTGTTTTTGCGGGTCATATCGGTGCTGATGGTTGTTACACAGCCACTCCCCTCAGAGAAACAGAGCATTAACGTGATTGATTTTGTAGTAAAAAGATCACAGAGAGGCACGGAGCATTATCCATCATGTTAGTGCTCTGTGCCTCTGCTGTCCTGCACGGGGCTTGGCTCTCTTTCACGTAGCGGATTCCACGCACGGCATCCGCTCATGTGAAAGAGTTCTTAGAGAACTTACAGGGTGGTCTTTTTTAAGACTGGTCATGTAAGAAACTACTGTATTTAGCTTATACACCTTGCCTTTCTAATCATTGTACTATTGAGTTCATACGCCTTGCCTTTCTGATCATTGGACATGTTACTTTTATGTCTTAAGTGTAACCACCTACTTGTCATACTTTCTCGTAATTGTCACCATTGTTTTTGTTGCAAAATGTCAATAAACAAATATTTTAATTTAAAGAATGTATTGCACAATGCCTGAGATTTCTGATGAATTTGTTTTTTGGTTTTTTGTCACCTTCATTCTCTCCCACTTTATGTGACTTTTAGCTCAGAAAAATTTAAACAGGTGCTTCATAAAACTGGTTCTCATTCTTAAGACCATATTTCTCAATGTATTTATACCGCAGAACTAATACATTTCCTGCTTTCCTCACACAGTATATTATAAAACTGCCTGCGGCCACCACTAAGGGGAGCTCAGTCCATAGGAATGTATAATGTTACAATTGGTTGAAATAGAAGCTGTAATAATCTGTTTGGACTGAGTTCCGCCTCGTGGTAGCTACATAAAATTGCACTGTTTTTACAACAGAAAGATAAGTTCAGTGCAAGCCCCCCCTCTCCTGAGCCCAATAGCAGTCACATGGCCTGCCTTCACTATAGCTCCACCACACACCTGCATAAATTGCCACAAATAAAAGTGTGATTCCAGCCTTACAAAATGAGATTTAAGAGGTTGATGGAGTTGAATAAAAGTTGGATAGTACTAGTAGCTGTCAATTGCTTTGCTGGCACTCCACGCCCACTGCTGCCCAGCTGCAGTCTTGGATGCAACTCTCCCGCTCTCCTGCTGGTGGCACTCTCAGCTGCTAGGATCTTTGAATGCATGTGCTGCCTGCACATCTATTGTCACGAACATCCAAATGTTTCCCCAACCTATTGCTGGCTGTCCCTGGGTATTTAAGAAGTATTCTCTTCCTGTCCACTCCGTACCGTAATCTAGCCTGACTACCAGCTGCATGCCCTGACTTTAGCCTGTTTCTCGGATTGCCTTACTGCCACATACCCTGAACTCAGACATGTCTCATTAATACGCTTGTGGGCTGCTTGCCCTGACATTAGCACATAGTCTCCAGACTATTCATATTGGCCTAACCCCTTGGTGCTTCACACCTTTGTCTATGACTCCTGTGATTCATCCGCCAATTACACTGGGACTATGTTAAGAGGTAACAGCTTGGTAGCTCCCCTGTAGCAAAGTCCAGATGCCTGTATAGGCTGCCACGATAACTCCCGTAGAGTTAGCCCTTAGCCAAACCGATTGGTTGGTACAGTGGGTCTACAACCACTTCTCTTAACAGTAAGCTCAGGCTATGGACCCCTTTGACCTACCCTGAATGGGTTTACCAGAACTATTTCAGGAAGTGGCTCAGTAATGCAAATGCTTGGAAAAAATACTGGCATACTGTACATGTATAATGTATCCACCTGTCTGGTTTCACCGATGACTACCACATCAGTGCTGCAACCATCTGCTGCAGCCGCAGCACCCAAAATGTCTTCTCAAGCTACTCCCACAGGAGGTTCTGGGCCACATCTCCACGCTATAATAGGGATCCTAAGGTATGTAATGAGTTTATAAACTAATGTATGAATCATTTCGGGTTGCATACCTCTTCTGCGGCTTCCTCCCTACTGCTACTCCAAGGAACTCTCTAGTAGGTAAATATGTCATCCAGTTCTGAACTGTGGCCTTGTCGCTGGCCTAGAATAAAGAAGCGCTAGTTGCAGCCTTCTGAGAAGCCCTTTTGGGACGAAACAAGGATGAATTGATGGGTCGCAACATACCCTTTACTCTGGACACTGATCTCCAGCCTCATGTATCTACCTGCAGTTCAGAGAATGTTCCAAGGAGGCAGCTCGTGAAAAAAGACCTTTTTGATTGGCACCCAAGTTCCACAGACCACTTTCTCCATCTCCTACTTCCTCCCCAGCTACTGGACCACAGACTATGCAAATGAACAGGATCAGGCTAATGGTGAAGGAGCACATGCACAGGCATCCTAATAATCTGTGTATGTATTGTGGAGACAAAGGTCAGTATGCCCACAACTGCCCTCTCAAGACAGCAAATTACAGAGCCTAAGGTCAGTGGGAGAGGCTATCCTAGGTGAAGATCAGTCCTCTCCAAGATTGCCTGTTATATTGACCTTGTCCTTCCCTGGTACTTTGTTCACTGTATTGGCCCTCCTGGATTCTTGTTCAGCAGGAATCTTCCTGCATCAGGCTATGGTGAATCTGTATCAGGTAACTATTCAGCGGCTTGAGATCTGGTGGCATCTGTCAATTGGAGGGCTCTCTCTGAGTTCATTCAGATCACTGTGCCCATAGATTGGAAAATGGGTGCACTCCACTCTCAAAAGATCTCCCTGCTGGTTCTTCCGAAGTCCTCTAGTTCCCTGCTGCTGGGACTGCCCTGGCTTCATCTGCATAGTGAAGTCCTGGATTGAAAGTCCAGTGAGATTCTACATTGGGGGATCAACCTGCCATTCCAAATGCCTGACCTCAGTATAGCCTGTTTAATGTTCACCTGCCACTCAAAATCTGCAAGGCCTACCAGTAGCATACCGTGGTTTTGCTGATGTCTGACAAATAATAATAATCTTTATTTATATAGCACCAACATATTCCTCAGCTCTTTATAATCAGACGGTTCATGTACAGAGTCATAAATAACATAGCAACAGACAAGTCAACAATAAAAACAAGAGGAATGATGGCCCTGCTCGCAATAGCTTACAATCTATGATGAGATAAAGGCGACACAAAGGAAAACAATGCTTAATTTGTACAGTGGCCCAGGCATCTTAATGCAAGAGGGGAATGGATATAAGGCTGCATGATCCAGCCGTCATACAATATCTGTAGTGCTTCTGAGGTTGCTGAAGGTTGGTGTTAGGGGGACAGTGAATAGGGGAGAGTTAGATAAGGGGATACAAAAGGCTAACCTAAAAAGATATGTTTTTAGGGAGCACCTAAAAATGTGCATGCCATAAATTAACCTAATTGCTTGGAGTAGAGTACACCAGAGATCTTGTGCAGATCGAAAGAAGTCTTGGATACGGGAGTCGGGTTCAGATTATGGTGGATGTTAGTCGTAAATCTTTGGCTGAACAGAAAACAAGGGTAGGATGATAGATAGAAGTGAGCTGTAGGGGGTGCAGCACTGTGGAGAGCTTTGTAGGTAAGAATGAGCACTTCAAATTGAATTCTGTATTGTATGGGCAACTAGCACAATGATTGGCACACAGTGAAGGCATCGGACTAACAGTTAGACAAATAGATGAGTCTGGCTGCTGCATTCAGGATAGATTAGAGAGGGGAGAGTCTGGTGAGGGGGAGATCAATCAGTAATGAGTTACAGTAACTGGGATGGGAATGGATCAGGGCAACAATGAGAGTTTTTGTTGTTTTCACAGTAAGAAAGGGGTGGATGCATGAGCAGGCAAGCGATTGAATATAGGTGGTAAAGGAAAGATCAGTGTCAAACATAACACTGAGAAAGCTGGCATGCTGCCTAGGCGTGATGGTAGTGGCACACACTGAGATGGAGATATCAGGTTTAGGTAGGTTACTAGATGGAGGAAACACACGCAGTTCAGTTTGTGAAAGATTCAGTTTCAGTCTTTCAGATATAGAGAGGACATGATGTTAGAGACAGGGAACTGCCACTGATGTAGTACAGCAGGGGTAATATCATGGGTAGAAGTATATAGTTGTTTGTCATCAGCATAGAGATTGTACTGGAAACCAAACCTGCTGATAGTATTTCCAATAGGAGCTGTGTAGAGAGAAAAGAGGAGAGGACCCAAGGACTGAACACTGAGGTACCCCAACATCAAAGGGAAAGTAGGGGAAGTAGACACACTGAAAGAGCAGCCAAAGAGATAGGAAGAAAACCAAAAGACAATTGTATATTTAAGGCTGATAGATTGGAACATGGTGAGGAGGAGGAGATGGTGGTCTACAGTGTCAAATGCTGCAGAAAGATTGGGAAGAATTAGTAAAGAGTAGTCACTGTTGCATTTAGCTGTCAAAAGATTATTGTTCAGTTTGGTGAGGGCAGTTTCTGAAGATTGAAGGGTTAAAAAAACAGAATGTAATGGATCAAGGAGAGAATTAGCGGAGAGACAATTAGTGGAGAGACAGCAGATGAGGCAAGAGGAGACCAGACGTTTCAGGAGTTTAGAGATGAAGCGGAGATTAGAGACAGGTGGTCTGTAGTTAGTTGTGAATGATGGGTCAAGATAAGGTTTCTTTAATAATGGGTTTATAACAGAATGTTTGAAGCAACAGTGGAAGATGCCAGAAGAGAGAGACAGGTTCAAGATTTTAGTTAGGTGAGTAGTGACAGCCGGGGAGAGAGACTGGAGGAGGCACTGTATGAGGGAATAGGGTCAGTAGTGCATGTGGTAGGATGAGAAGAAAAGAGCCTGGACTGGGTCAAATGTGCAGAGTGAGCCAGAGGAGATGCAATAGGAAGGGGATTGATGACACTTAGAGGCTGGGGGATGATTTCCTGTCAGATGTTTTCAATTTACTCTTTGAAGTAGGTGAATAGGTCTTTAGCAAAAAAGGCTATACTAGGTTCCTGTGCTTTTGCACTGAGAAGGGAGTGAAAAGTGCCAAAGAGTTTTATTATTATTATTATTATTAGAAAGTGAGGATATCAGGGTTGTGAAGTAGATCTGTTTGGGGAATACGAGAGTTATAAGCATAAATTTGTAGTATGTGAGATTTCCTCCATAGGCATTTGACACTTCTGGAATATTGCTGGAGGAAGAGAGTTTGAGGTATAAGCTAGGGTTGCTTTAATCTCTGTGGAGATTCTGAGTGAAAGAGGTGCTAGTTCATCCAGGGCACTACTGAGGGTGTCATTATAATGCTTTGCAGCCAGTTCCAGACAGGGGAGGAAAGAGATTGTGGACCGTGATGAATGTAGAGAGTTTCTTATTGTCAATGGCATGTAGATTTCTGAATGTGTGACACGGGGGTGTTCTGAAATGGATAAGGACTTGTGACAGTGAAGGAGAGAAGGTTGTGGTCAGAGAGCGGGAGAGGAGAGTTAGTAAAGTCAGAAATGGAGCAAAGCCAGGAAAAGATGAAGCCAAGTGTGTTACAGTCTTTATGTGTCTGAGAGTTTGAAAGTCCAAGAGAAGATGTTATGGATAAAAGCTGGGAGGCAGACGGGAAGATATGGCTGTCAATGGGGATGTTAAAGGTTGCCCAAAATGTGAGTAGGTAGTTCTAAGGACAAGAAGTGTGGCAGCCAGGCAGCAAAGTGATCTAGGAAGTGGGTGGATGAGCCAGGGTGTGGGTAAATAACCGCCACTCTGAATAAGATAGGATGGAATAGTCTGAGAGTGTGGAACCCAAAAGATGGAAATGAGGGTGATGGTACCAGGGTAATAACCTGGAAAGTACACTGTGGGAAAAGAAGTAAACCTACTCCAACACCATGCCTGTTGTCTGGTCTGGGGGTATATGAAAAATGTAGCCCACCATAATAGAGAGCAGCAGGAGCAGTATCAGCATGCCAAATCCAAGTTTCAGTGAGGGCCAGCAGGTTAAAAGAATTAGTATGAAAGAAGTTGTGCATGTATGGGAGCTTGTTTCACAACGACTATGGATTCCAGAGCACACAGTCTAAAGAGGGAAGAGAGGACACACAACAAATGTTTATGAAGTTAGTACGGTTACTATGGGAGGTAGGGAAGGGATTGGGATTAGAAAAGGGGCTAGGAGAGATATTGCCTGAAGTTAGAAGCAAAAAAGTACAAAGAGAAAGAGCAGATGGTTGTGTGATTTGTAGGAGAGCTTATTATACTGCACCCCGGGACATGATGGGTTGAGATGATTCAGAAAGGTGAAGCTGTGAGCTGTACATGGAGGAGGGAACTAGGGAGGGGTTGATATGGAGAGAGTGAAATAGAGGTGTAACAGGTTGGTAAGTATGGAGGAAAAGAATACATAATAAAATGGACAGAGACACAAAAAGGGAGCTGAGTTGGTGCCACGCCGTCATTTTTATAATTGCTGTAACAGTGGCTGCTGTGTGCCCCTGGTCCCCTGCTTACCATGCAGTCCTGGGCGCCGTGTTCAGCAGTGATCTGCTGCCAGTGCTTATCCATTCACCGCTGCAGTCCTGGGCTCTGTCCATGTAGGTAGTGTTGTTCTGGGATCCGCTCCACAGTTTCCTTTCAGCCCTGGCCACAGTATGCTTGCTGCTTGTTTCCTGCAGCACTTCCTTAAGGGCCGGTGCGCGTCACTTCCTGTGCTTTATGGGTTAGGTCATGTGACCTCGCTGACTAATCCTAGCCCTCCTGCACATATAGAAGTGGCTCAGCCCCCTTCCCAGATGCCTCAGCGTCAAGGTCCTTGTGTCCTGCTAAGGTTGCTGTTATCGCTGCTTGTGTTGCTGTGTACCTGACTTGTGCTGGTGTTTCTGGACTCCGCTACCTATTTTATCCCTGCCTGCTTGCCTTGACTCCTGTTGCAGACCCGGATTGCCTGATCTGTACCTGTGCCGCTTGCCCTGACCCATTGTTTGTTTGACTTCGCCTCTGCCTCATCCTTCGGTCCTGCACTGTTGTTCCTGGTTACGACTCGGCCTGCTGACTACGTCTGTACCCCTGGTACCTTGCTCAGGTACCTCCTGGTCTGCTGGGACCAGCTGCCTTGTGCGCCAATCCTCCCCAAGAGGTAGCGACCTGGTGTTCCCCTTGGGAAAGCCTATCCCCACCATTAGGGGTACTGTGAAGATTAAGGGGTTCACTTAGACAACGTCCTTAGAGGCGGTAGGACACATGGCACAGTGGGTTCACAACCGCTGGAACGTGACAATTGCCTAATTGACCTGGTGTCTGGGACTACACCTCCTCCCAACATGTACACCTATTGTCTCCTCCAGATTCTCACATGATGGCAGATTATATTAAAGAAAATCTAGACAGAGCTCTCCAACTAAAGCCAGGTTCTTTTTTTGTTAAAAAGAAAAATAGATCACACCGTCCTTGCATTGATTATTGGGGCCTTAATAAAATGACTATTTAAAGTAGATATCCACTTCCATTAATCCCCGTGCTTTCTAAATGATTATGTGGTGCCAGAATCTTTTTTAAGATGGATTTACCTGGGGTCTACAACTTGATTCATATTTGCAAAGCTGATGAGTGGAAGACCCCCTTCAATACCATTGACTATCACTATGAACATTTAGTTATGCCCTTTGGACTTTAGGGACCTAATTTATGTTTGTGTGGTCATACACCTGGACAACATCAAGATTTTTTTCTTCTGACTTAATATCTTATCGCAAACATGTCCGTACTGTTATCCAGCCACTAAAGGTCATCTGTCAGCAGATTTGTACCTATGAAACTGGCTGATCTTTTGCATGTTCGCTTGGCAGCTGAAGGCATCTGTGTTGGTCCCATGTCCAAATGTGCCGTTATTGCTGAGAAAAATGTTGTTTTTATATATGAAATGAGCGTCTAGTCGTAGCCGAGTTGTCGTTACTCCTAAAGGTTCAGCTCTGTCTGCAACTTCCACTCCCTCTCGATTTTGATTGACAGGGCCAGGCATGATGAAGTGGAGAGGTTGCGGCAGTTGCAGGGAGAGCAGACCCTCTATAAATAATGCCTCCTAGAGGCTCATTTGCCTATACAAAAACATAATTTTTCTCAGCAATGCGGGCACGTATGAACAGGGGACGAACACAGGTGCCTTCAGCTGCCAAATACGCATGCAACAGGTCAGCCAGTTTCATAGGTACAAATCTGCTGACAGATACCCTTTAACGGCTGGAGAACAGTGCGGACATGTTTGCGATGAGATATAAAGTCAGGAGAAAAAAATCAAGATGTCGTCCAGGTACAGTATATGACTACATAAACATAAAGAAGGTCCCAGAAGATGTCATTCATAAATTCCTGGAAAACAGCTAAAGAATTACTTAGTTCAAAGGGCATAATTAAATATTTGTAGTGATAGTCAATGGTATTGAAGCGGGTCTTCCACTCATAACCTTTGCAGATATGAATTGGGTTGATGGCCCCAGGTAAATCCAGTTAGAAAAAGATTCTGGCACCGCATAATCGTTCAGAATGCTCGGGGATTAATGGCAGTGGATATTTACTTCAAATAGTATAATAGCTGCTGACAATGCCTTTTATGGGAAAACAGATTATGTGCAAAATTTGAAAAAGGTGTCTTTGAAAAAAATCCCTTCCTTTCCTTGGTGTTATAATTTCTGATCAAGGACTTCAAGTAGTTCCAGAAAAAGTATCTGTTGTATTGAATTGGCCATGTCCGTCTGATTTACGTGTAATCCAAAGATTCCTGGGCTTTGCAATCTATTATAAACAACTCATTCTCCACTTCTCCACCTTGACAGCACCAATCTCTGCTCTGACCAGCAAAGGGGTTGGTGCCACAAAGTGGACTCCTGAGGCAGAAAACGCTTTTCAGACATTGAATCAAGCTTTTTTCTCTGATTCAGAGCTTCATTACACAGATGCAACCAAACATTTCTATTTGGAGATGGATACATTATTCACAGGGGCAGGGGCCGTTCTAACTCAAAAACCTTGTTCGGACAGGAAGGTAACGTATGCACAGAATAAACATTCCAGTCTTTTGCTTCCTTTAATCATTCCCAAGGCTCCTTGGCAGCACATCACCATGGACTTTGTGACAGAGTTGCCTCCCTCCATTAGATACACGGTTATATGGGTAGCAGTGGACTCCTTTTTGTAAAATGGCTCATTTTATACTACAGTCAGTTAGCTAAAATGTTCATTAACTGCATCTTCCATCTTCATGGCTTTCCTATGTATATTGGGTCAGATAAGGGGAGTGAAGTTCACTCGTAAGTTATGGAGAGCAGATCTGACTATGTAACTATGTATTTTAGGTGCATACAGGGGTGGACTGGTAACTTAAAGTAACCTAGAAAAAAAACTAAAAGTGACCCCCATGTTGTAGGTACGTCCAAATTGACAGAAGGCAGGGCCAACACATGTAGGCAGGTACAAAAGAAGTAGGTGGGCCAGCAATACCATAGTGCAGAACAAAATACAGCCTTAAAAGAACCAAATACCACAGTGCTTGTGGAGGTACTTTAGGAGAGAGTAGTTGTGTATGCCTGTGAGTGGCCATGTGAGGGAGGGTCTAGTGGTGTGCAGTGCAGTTCTGCAGTGCATGCTGTATGATGACCCACTCCATTGCTGTAGCTTTTTGTGAGGGAGGGGACATGTGGCATATTCTGGGGCCATGAGGGTGCAGATCTTTGTTAGGATGTTTATGGAGTGTACTGTAACTCTGTGTGGGAGAGCCAGAATCGACAGAATGTAACTGTGTTGTTAGTACAATATTACAAGATGTGGGGCTCCACTTTTGATTTTGCCCAGGGCCATATTTTTTCTGCCTCTGGATGCATACACTGTATGAATGCTCATTACAACTGAGAGGTCTATTATGTGTCATAGATTGACCATGTTTATGAGCCCTTACAGCCAGAAAAATACAGCTTTTTCATATCCACTAAACTGTACACAAAGTATTCCACTAAACATTAAAGGGGATCTCCGCAAATTCAGAAAATGAAAATACTTAAATATTACTTCATTATAAATATATTCCCAAATACCGTTCATTAGTTATAATGGCTCCTTTTGTCTGGGAGCAATCATTAGGAGAAACAAAATGGCTGCTGTCCTATTAGTACACACAAAATCTGTCCTAAACACACAACAGGACAACTTACTTCACAACATAGAGCTATAGAGCTGTCTCGTCCTCCTCTCTGCTCTACTTGTCAGGCATTATGATCCTGAGTACAGCTGATAAGATCTTTAGCTGAATCTCTGTAGGAATTGAGTTCATGGGCAGATGTGGCTGATGAGCAGCAGCACCTGTATGCAGTCTCCATTACCAGAGCCCCACATTACCACAGTCTGTCCTGTCTATCCTCTCTGTACTTCATGTTTCCTCATTAGAGTTGAGCAAATCTATTTGCCGCTTCGTAGATTCGTATCGAATCCTCCATTTTTCCTACTCCGAAGCGAATCCGGATTTTTTCAGATTCGCTTCGTATTATTCGTAAATGTTCTTAAAATTTTGAATGCTAACGCTACGTACGCAACGTACGCATTTTTCTTGCCCCCTCCCCCGGCCCCCGAACTGGGAAAATGACGATACGCCCCCTCAAGAGCGGGAAAGTGAAGATACACCACCCTCAGAAGCAGGAAAAAACAGCCCGGCGCACCGGAAACTAACTATTTGCACCACGTATACGGAGTGAAGACTCCTCCCTCATTACTCCGCCCTCCTCTCCAGTTCAGGCCAGCGGTAAACAAGATACCACAGCATGGCGAAGCAACTGTGACCGAAGTGGGGGGGAAATGGTCTTTGGGAATGAGTACCCCGAACCACCGCCTGCTCCAGAGATCACAGTGTCACAATTGTGCAAGAAAGTCTCACCGGCTCCTGACTCGATATTCGCCTTGCCAGCTGGTGCGGTGGAGGCGGCTGGAGCATCCACTTCGCTGCCCAGGAGGAGAGCAACAACAACACCTTCCATGCGGCAGAATCCGATTGTGCCAGCATCAGTGACGGCCCACACCCAGACCCTATAGGACTACAAGAATGCGGTGGAGGACTGGGTCATCCAAGTACTGGACCATCTGAGGCCGGGAGACCCTACACTCGAGCGGCGAAAGGGAACCGTCCTGTGGTTTTCAGTGGAGCGAGGCTCTGGCTTCCTGGTGGATGACGAGGACGGCAAGGAGCACTTTGTGGGCCGCAGGCCAGTGAAACGGCCGTACCTGCCCCAACCCAGTCACAGCCTGTACGTGGGGGATTAGGTGGAATACACCCCCATGGCATCCCTGAAAGGCCCCTTTGCAACCGGGGTTACCTTATTATCTAAGCCCCTGGTACCTGCATCAGCACCAGAAGTTTGGCCGGAGGAACCACCAGGCGGAGGACGCGTGCACTGCCTACAGGAGTCACCAGATGGCACCCTCCATTTCAGGGAGAAGCCACAGCCGGAGCCTCTGATCCCTGGACTGCCACCACCACCACCATCACAGTCCTTTTAGCTGGGTCAGCTGATGACATCATCGGTTACTTTCCAGTCCACGGTGATCCACCAGTACCAACTACCCTGCAAAATGAAGTCAGCAGCAGCCAGAGGAGCTGGGGCTTTTTCCCTGGGTGCAACCTTGCCTGAACTGCTGCAGCCAGAAGTCCTTACCCCTGCTGTTCCGGCAGGAGAATTCGGAAAAGTAAAGGCGCAAGTGGCTGCAGCACTCACCAGCGTGACCATCACCTGGACCCGGTCAAGTCCGACTTCTGGAAGAAGAGGGCAGTGGGGCTCCACCACGGCAGCGAGCTTGGCCTACAGGAGGCAGGAGCATCCTCTGATCTCATTCAGTAGTAGTTCAAGCGAGGAGGACTTCAGGTCCCTCATCTGAGAAAGCCTTCTACTGGCTGAGTGATTTAAAGGACACCTCTGGAAGGACCTATGGGAGCCACAACATGGACTGCACCTCACGGGTGAGAGCTAGTTGGCACTTGTTTTGTTTGTTTAGTTTGTATTGTTTGACTCTCACCCAGATGGACATGGGTTGTCAGGACTCTCCCCCATTCTGCAGAAAATCCCCAGTCTAAGCGCACCTATTTTCCTTTTCCCCCGTTCTCAGGTTATTTGGGAGCCCCCTTTGCAAAGAGGGTTCTCTATTTGCTGCTATTTTATATTATCCATGTGGATTACACGTTACCTGTTTGGATTACAAAATTACCTCACGTGGATTACAATAGAATTTTGGATCTGTGTTCCAGTGTTTTATCATGCCAAGTAGCCACGAGGAGAGACTCAAACGTATATCTGAGCCTATTATGCTTGCAAATGTGAAATTGATTGCACTAAAATGTTTGCATAATTATGTTTGCTGTATTTTAGCAATAATGTTTTTATAGGTTCAGCAACGTTCAAGCACTTTAGCCCATTGTGTGTATTCTTTTTCAGGTACTGCAATGTGTCCTATTATACACTTATTGTACAGTGTTTTTTAGTAAATTATGCACTTAGCCGGATAGTTAGCGCCTTACTTTT
The DNA here is from genome assembly GCA_900303285.1 of Rhinella marina. Taxonomy (NCBI): domain Eukaryota; kingdom Metazoa; phylum Chordata; class Amphibia; order Anura; family Bufonidae; genus Rhinella; species Rhinella marina. The sequence continues at coordinate 43,791 of ONZH01029684.1, read as the reverse complement.
CTACAGTAGCTCATATGGACTGCCTCTAAAGACTGTACGCCACGGCCTAGCCTCGTGCGTAAGACGTGTGTATGAATTATGTTAACTTTTTCATGTTTCTTACTATTATTTGCAGATGGTTGATGGGGTATATATAATGGTAAGTAAAATGTGTCATAACATTGTAATAGTTGTACTTACTGTAGATGGATTTTGCACTTGGTCTGCTACCAACATTGCTGGATTTTGTGGATTCTACATACGGCTCTTGCCCACCCCTAATAGATTAACAGAGATGACATACTTAATAGCTGGTAGAATTTCTATTACATCATACATAGTAGCCAGAGAAATGTTTCCTTCTTTAAATATAAATTACTGGTGAAAATTCAGTTGAGAACAGGCAGGAATGAATAAGCATGTAGAGATTGCTAAAATTAAAGGCAGGTTTACATGGCCTGAGGAGCAGACGATCATTGGGAAGGAAGTGCTCCTTCTAACAGCTGTCTGCTCATATATTGGGAGGGAAGGTCTGTATTTACATGCAGCATCACCTCCACAGTATGAGCGATCACTACAGCTATTGCTTGATCTCATTTAGCTGCATTGTTTCTGGGCAACAGATCGCTGTTTAGACATCACAATCTGCTTCCCAGAAACGATAATTTACTTGCCTGCACAAATGAACGTTTCATCCAATGAACAAACATTTTACTCGTTCATCAAGTGATCGGCTACACGTTTAGATTCGTAGGAACGTTTATCCCCCATCTACAGAGGCGTAGCTACCGGGGGGGCAGGGGGGGCGACGGCTCCGGGCCCAGTGAGTCGGGGGGGCCCAGCAAGGATGACTATCAAGCGAATACAAGTGACCATTATGGAAGCGCTCACTTGTATTTAGCGACCCCTATCAGATCTCAGATCAGCCCACCCAGCCACATAAAATTAAAATAAAAAACCTTTCTTACCTGCACGCAGCGTCAGGTCATAGTGCGCGCCGGCCAGGGAAGACAGTGGTGCGCCGGACCGGAGGGCAGCCGCAGCACGGGACAGGTAAGAAAGGTTTTTTATTTTAATCTTATGTGGCTGGGTGGGCTGATCTGAGGTCTGATGGGGGCCCATCAGACCTCAGATCAGCGTATTGTGCCCCATCAGACCTCACAATACGCTGATCTGAGGTCTGATGGGGCACAATACACTGATCTGAGGTCTGATGGAGGCACAATACGCTGATCTGAGGTCTGATGGAGGCACAGTAGGCTGATCTGAGGTCTGATGAGGGCACAGTGGGCTGATCTGAGGTCTGATGGGGGCACAGTGGGCTGATCTGAGGTCTGATGGGGGCACAGTAGGCTGATGTGAGGTCTGATGGGGGCACATTCTGCTGATCTGAGGTCTGATGGGGGCACATTCTGCTGATCTGAGGTCTGATGGGGCACAATACGCTGATCTGAGGTCTGATGGGGGCACAAGACGCTGATCTGAGGTCTGATGGAGGCACAATACGCTGATCTGAGGTCTGATGGAGGCAGGGGACTGTTAGTTTAGTGATGTAAAAACTGGGTACAGGTTTCCTTTAACATAGGAGTCCCCTTGTTTTTTACTCCTATTACTCCTATATTTTACTGCATTATGTGGTAGAGTATTTACACTAGGCAGGGGCTGGCTGGGCAGGGGGGCAGAGGGGCACATGCCCCCCGGGCCAGTTGATGTCCAGGGCCACTGTGGTCCTTCAACTCATTTGTATCTGCATCCACTAGACACGGATACAACTGAGCCTGCAGTAGCACCGGCAGGACAAGGTAACCATTGGTTCCCTGCCCGGCTGTTCCCACGACACATTGATGTGACATAGGCGGCGCGATGACGTCATCACGCCACCTGCAATGTTCCTCAGGAGCAGACCCACCAGAAGAGGCGGGGTCTGCATTGTGGGACCATGCCACCACTGGGACGGGTGAGTACAAACTGCCCTAATGGTAGTACTGGCCCCTGACTCCTAATACTAATATTGACACCTAATACCAACCACTAGTACTGATGCCTAACACTACTAACCCCTATCCCTAATACTGGCCCCTAACTCTAATACTGGTCCCAATGCTAATTCTACACCATACTAACCCCTAACTCTAATACTGATACCTAATCCTAAGGCTACATACACACGACCGTATGTGTGTTGCGGTCTGCAGATCCCCAAAACATGGATACTGGCTGTGTGCGTTTCACATTTTGTGGAACACATGGCCGGCCCTATGATAGAAATGTCTATTCTTGTCTGCCATTGTGGACAAGAATAGGACATGCTCTATCTTTTTTGTGGGGCGCGGAACAGAACTACGAATGTGGACAGCACATGGTGTCCTGTCCACATCTTTTGTGGCCCCTTTGAAATTAATGGAAATACGGTTGTGTGAATGTACCCTAATGTTGACCCTAACCCCAATATAGGCCCCTAACTAATACTGACCCTAATCCTAATGCTGGCCCTAAGGGTGCATTCAGACAACCGTATTTCTGGGTCCGCATCCATTCCGCAATTTAGCATTTCAATGGGGTCACAAAAGATGCGGACAGCTGTCCACATTCGTAGTTCTGCGGCCCCTTAAAAAAAGATAGAACATGTCCTATTCTTGTCTGCAAACGCGGATAGGAATAGGCATTTCTATATGGGGCTGGCCCTGTGCATTCCGCAAAATCCAGAATGCACAAGGCCAGTATACATATTTTGCAATTTGCGGACTGCAAAACACTTACGGTTGTCTGAATGTAGCCTTAGCTTAATACTACACCTAACTCTAATACTGACCCCTAACCCCAATACTGACCCTAATGTAAATACCAATCCTAACCCTAAAACCATAACCTTAACTACAATCCCCAATACCTCATACAGTGATCATAATATGACCGTCCACATATATCTGTACCCATTGCATCTTTTATACCTCTCACCTCACACATAGTATACACACAGAGTACTGATACATCAGGTACAAGGTATAATAGATGCTGTGTGTACGGATATATAGCATATAAAGCAGTGTACTCATATGTCAGCTACAAGGTATAATACATGCAGTGCAGGGGCGTAGCTAATACTGACTGGGCCCCACAGCAAATTTTTGTATGGGACCCTGCCAACTTAATGTACATACTCATACATGTGCTCACTGCATACATGGACAGACTCATACACACGTTCACCACGTACATGGATGCACTGATACATGCACTCACCACATATGTACATAGACGCACTCATACACAGTCACCACATACATAGACACACTCACCACACAGATGAATACACTCAAACACACACTCACCACTTACATGGATGCACTCATACATACACTCACCACATTCATAAACACACTTATACACACACCACATTCATAGACACACTTATACACGCACTCACCACATACATGGTTGCACTGATACACGCACGCAGTGGAGGGATTAATTAGTAAATTACTATGGGGGGGTCAGATAACAGGACATATGGGGAGGGGGGGGGCAGGCATCATACAACTCTGTGTTCAGAAGCAGCCAGCCTGCTCTACACTAGCTTCCTGCTGGTGGGTGGGGCCTGATCCCATGACATTCTACTATTGGCTGGCAGCAGATATCATAGAAAGCTGCCAGCCAATAGAAAACAAAAAGCAGTACTGGCAAGTCCTGTGCCAGTACTGCAGATCCCAGAGTGAGAGCGGCCATAGGAGGAGGATACAACAATTGTACTCTGTCCCCACTCATCAAGGACCTTCGGTGGGCGGAGCTCCAGCACTGCTGCTGTAAGTGGCATCCTCTTCTATAAAGTACAGCAGTACACAGGGGAAGCCTGTAGATATAATAAAAAGATTCAATACTGCTTTGGGGCCCCTTCTGAGCTTGGGCCCTGAAGCAGTTGCTTCCCCTGCTTCCCTGATTGCTACATCACTGATGCAGTCTGTTCAGGTATACAGTATACAAAGCAGTGTACTCATGTGAGATACAAGATGTAATTTATACCTCGTACCACATATACGGTATCAGTACACTGCTGTATATACTATATATCTGTACGCAGTGCATCTATTATAACTCTTACCTCACATATCAGTACACTGCTGTATATACTATATATCTGTACGCAGTGCATCTATTATAACTCTTACCTCACATATCAGTACACTGCTGTATATACTATATATCTGTATGCAGTGCATCTATTATAACTCTTACCTCACATATCAGTACACTGCTGTATATACTATATATCTGTACGCAGTGCATCTATTATAACTCTTACCTCACATATCAGTACACTGCTGTGTATACTATATCTGTATATACTGCATGTATTATAAAAGTATAATAGATGCAGTGGGTACAGATATATATTATACACAGCAGTGTACTGATATGTGAGGTATAATAGATGCGCTATGTACAGATATACCAAATATTCATGTGTACTCATATTTGGAATACAAAGTGTAATTTTTACCTAGTACCGCACATATCAGTACACTGCTGTATATACTATGTATCTGTACACACTGCATCTATTATACCTCTTACGTTACCATCAGCAACATGTGACTGGTGATGTCACACCTTCTGTTACCCACTGCATTCTAGCTTCTACTGAGTATTATTATACAGTTTGTATACACTGTACTCAGGGGCACATATAAGAGGCACTATACATAAATGGGGAGAAAAGAAGAGGCACCGTACATAAAGGGGCACATAGAAGAGGCACTATACATAAAGGGGCACATATAAGAGGCACTGTACATAAAGGGGCACATAGAAGAGGCACTGTACATAAAGGTGCACATAGAGGAGGCACTGTACATAAAGGGGCACATAGAAGAGGCACTGTACATAAAGGGGCACATATAAGAGGCACTGTACATAAAGGGGCACATAGAGGAGGCACTGTACATAAAGGGGCACATATAAGAGGCACTGTACATAAAGGGGCACATAGAAGAGGCACTGTACATAAAGGGCAATAGAGGAGGCACTGTACATAAAGGGGCACATAGAAGAGGCACTGTACATAAAGGGGCACATAGAAGAGGCACTGTACATAAAGGGGCACATAGAAGAGGCACTGTACATAAAGGGGCACATAGAAGAGGCACTGTACATAAAGGGGCACATAGCAGGAGGCACTGTACATAAAGGGGGCACATAGAAGAGGCACTGTACATAAAGGGGCACATAGAAGAGGCACTGTACATAAAGGGGCACATAGAAGAGGCACTGTACATAAAGGGGCACATAGAAGAGGCACTGTACATAAAGGGGCACATTAGAAGAGGCACTGTACATAAAGGGGCACATAGAAGAGGCACTGTACATAAAGGGGCACATAGAAGAGGCACTGTACATAAAGGGGCACATAGAAGAGGCACTGTACATAAAGGGGCACATAGAAGAGGCACTGTACATAAAGGGGCACATATAAGAGGCACTGTACATAAAGGGGCCATAGAAGAGGCACTGTACATAAAGGGGCACATATAAGAGGCACTGTACATAAAGGGGCACATAGAAGAGGCACTGTACATAAAGGGGCACATAGAAGAGGCACTGTACATAAAGGGGCACATAGAAGAGGCACTGTACATAAAGGGGCACATATAAGAGGCACTGTACATAAAGGGGCACATAGAAGAGGCACTGTACATAAAGGGGCACATAGAGGAGGCACTGTACATAAAGGGGCACAATAGAAGAGGCACTGTACATAAAGGGGCACATAGAAGAGGCACTGTACATAAAGGGGCACATATAAGAGGCACTGTACATAAAGGGGCACATATAAGAGGCACTGTACATAAAGGGGCACATAGAAGAGGCACTGTACATAAAGGGGCACATAGAAGAGGCACTGTACATAAAAGGGGCACATAGAAGAGGCACTGTACATAAAGGGGCACATAGAAGAGGCACTGTACATAAAGGGGCACATAGAGAGGCACATGTACATAAAGGGGCACATAGGAGCACTGTACATAAAGGGCACATAGAGGAGGCACTGTACATAAAGGGGCACATAGAGGAGGCACTGTACATAAAGGGGCACATAGAAGAGCACTGTACATAAAGGGCACATAGAAGAGGGCACTGTACATAAAGGGGCACATAGAAGAGGCACTGTTACATAAAGGGGCACATATAAGAGGCACTGTACATAAAGGGGCACATAGAAGAGGCACTGTACATAAAGGGGCACATATAAGAGGCACTGTACATAAAGGGGCACATAGAAGAGGCACTGTACATAAAGGGGCACATAGAAGAGGCACTGTACATAAAGGGGCACATAGAAGAGGCACTGTACATAAAGGGGCACATAGAAGAGGCACTGTACATAAAGGGGCACATATAAGAGGCACTGTACATAAAGGGGCACATAGAAGAGGCACTGTACATAAAGGGGCACATAGAGGAGGCACTGTACATAAAGGGGCACATAGAAGAGGCACTGTACATAAAGGGGCACATAGAAGAGGCACTGTACATAAAGGGGCACATAGAAGAGGCACTGTACATAAGGGGCACATAGAAGAGGCACTGTACATAAAGGGGCACATAGAAGAGGCACTGTACATAAAGGGGCACATAGAAGAGGCACTGTACATAAAGGGGCACATAGAAGAGGCACTGTACATAAAGGGGCACATATAAGAGGCACTGTACATAAAGGGGCACATAGAAGAGGCACTATATATAAAGGGGCACATATAAGAGGCACTGTACATGAAGGGGCACATTTGACTTATTGGTTTGGTTCTGTTGCTATATTTGTTGTTGATTTTGTTGCTGTATTTGACTTCTAGGCTTGGTTCTGGTGCTGTATTCATGCGATGAACTTGGTTCTGATGCTTTATTCATGCAGTGATCTTGGATAATGCTCTGTATTTGTTTGTTAAACATTCATCTGATGCTATACTCCGAACTCATACCAAATATTCACATTTGCGTTCGGGCCACTGTCACAGATTCTGTCAAAAAGACCGGACACAAGTCCTGCATGCAAACTTTTTTGTCCAGTAATGGAGCAGCATTCTGAGCAGACCCCGTTATAGTCAATGGAGTCTCTTCTGCTCTGGAGGTGGTAAATCTTGTCCGTCTAATAATCAGGCTGTTGCTACGGGATTGCACATGTACGTACAATCCCAACATGAAAACACAACCTGCTGCCGCCTTTTAATGATTTAAAGCCCAGTTACCTATACTGCCTTTATATGGTAGGTGGAGTTAAACAGGTTAAGGTGGGCTGCTACACATGGGCCAGTGCTGGGTGCTTGCCCCCCAGGCTAAAATTTGCCAGCCAGCCCCTGACACTAGGGTATGTAGAAAGTCTATTGTACTGTACTTAACAGCACAGATGATCTAGCAGTTTATACAGTCATCTTTCTAATACAATATTATAACCACAACTAGTAGTATGTGCCTGTGAAGTTGGAAACGTGCATTTGGGAAGCCACTAAGTGGGAGGCCCACTCAAGTATGTTTCGCCCCCCCTGTGCTGAACCTCTAGCTACGCCTCTGCCCATCAATTTGACCATGTAAAGCCACCCAGGGGTGGACATACTGCCTGTGCAGCAGGTTCAGCTGCACAGGGGCCCAGAGAGGGAGGGGGGGCCTTTCAGGGGGGTTGGTGTGTCCTGATTAGGACTTACTGCATACCTCCCAACTTTGCAAAGAGACAAAGAGCGACATATTGAGCGGAGCGCATAGCAAATGTTTTTCAGTGATTGGCCACGCCTCTAACTCCGCCCACTATAAGCTAATCTCACCCAGTCCCCTTACTGCACGGGGATAATAAACACAGTGATGTCAGAGATAATAAACACAGTGATGTCACCGTACAGGGATAATAAATACAGTGATGTCACAGTACAGGATAATAAACACAGTGATGTCACAGTCCAGAGATAATAAACACAATAATGTCACAGTACAGGGATAATAAACACAGGGACGTCACAGTACAGAGATAATACACCCCTTTCTGCCCCTCATAGAAAGTTAAAAAAAAATAAAAACCTTATACTTACCTTCTTAGTGGCAGCAGCATCACCAGCCGGACATCAGCTTCTCTTGTCTGGAGGGGGTGGGGCCAATACTGACTGCCGGCCCCGCCCCCCGCCTAGACAAGAGGTACAGAATGCAGCAGGAGGTACGGAGAGCTGCAGGGGGGGACGGGAGGGAGGATGGAAGAAGCAGGCAGTCGATTCCGGCTGTCTGCTTCTTCATGTAACAGACAACTGTCTCTGCGTCCCATGGACGCAGAGACAACTGCCAGAGACCGGGACATACCTCCCGCATGCCGGGACAGTGGGACAGCCACTGCAATCCGGGACTGTCCCGTTAGATCCGGGACGGTTGGGAGGTATGTTACTGTGAAACTGCTGCCTGTTCTGGCTATACTCCAAAGCTGAAGGACCTTCGATGACATCACAGTCATGTGATCTTTGCAACACTGAAGTAGTGGTAGGACCTGTGATGAGGTCAGCATCATGTGACCAGTGCAGAGAAAGGCAGCGCTCAGCAGTAGACACCTGTGGAATGAATGTGAGTGCCAGAGACATGCTGTGGTTCTCCCCATTATACCTCCTCCCTGCTTAATGAGGGGGGGGACAAATGTCATTTAACTGGGACTGTGTGTTAGAGGGGCTGAAGGGAGGGGGGGGGTGTTAGTTACATGGGACTGTATATTATAGAAGATTGATGGGAGATGACTGGTGCTATTTACATGGGACTGGATATTATAGACGTCTGGGGGTAAGGAGTGATGTTTACATAAGACTATGTGTTGGAGGGAGCTGAAGGAGGGGATTTAAGTTATTTACATGAGATTGTATGTTATAGAAGACTGGTTGGAGAGGACTGGTGTTATTTACATGGAACTGTATTGTATAAAAGACTGGTGGGAGAGGACTGGTGTTATTTACATGGGACTGTATTGTATAGAAGACTGGTGGGAGAGGATTGGTGTTATTTACATGGGACTGCATGGTATAGAAGACTGGACGGAGAGGAGTGATGCTATTTACATGGGACTGTATTGTATAGAAGACTGTAAGGAAGAGAGGTTATTTAAATGGGACTGCATCATATAGGAAACTGGTGGGAAACGACTGGTTATTTACATGGGACTGCATGGTATAGAAGACTGGAGGGAGAGGACAGGCATTATAATTTATGGGGGGCACTACAGAGAAGATTATAACTCTAGGGGGTACGGCAGGAGGAATTATAATTTCAGGGGGCACTGCAGGGAACATTAAAAATACTGTGGGCAGTGGTGGGGGGCATTACTACTGAAAGCTCCATAGGAGTGCCTTATAGATTGGCATTATTTCTATTAGGGGTGCCTTATTAGTACTGAGGGCACTGTAGGGAGCCTTATTACCATTGGGGGTAATATGGGGAGGGGGACTTCCGCCTAGCAGTGACGTCACCGGCACTAATGGTTGGGCTTTAGCGCCGTCCTAGCCTGTAAATCCGCCCATCAGTGCCGGTGACGTCTCCGCTTAGCAGTGTAAAAATTTTAACAAAACAGCCCTCGCCCTTCACTTTACAAGGCCAGGGAAGGGGGCCCAGGTACATTCCTTGCACAGGGCCCTCTGTTTTCTGTGTCCGCCCCGGAAGCCACCCTTAGTCATTTATATACAATACTGATATTGGGATCTGCAGTTGTATTGAGAGGAATAAAGATGACACGCTGATATATTCCTTTATTATATGTAGGCAAATGCTAAATAACATAGTAAAAACTAACACGTTCCCCTAATGATTGGATGTTATTATACAGAGTGGCAAATATTCTTTCAGGATAAGTACTTACTCTATGTCATTCAGGATATCTTGATCCATATTTAGTGTTTAGAATCCTAAAAAGGATAAAAATATACATTTTATAGACTGCATAATTTTGTGTAAATATGCAAATTTTGCTAAATTATGCTTCTCATTGCAAGTCACCGTGACAGCATGCTTTATACTGTATGTGAAGCTGATTGTAATCTAAAAGCTTATGCCCATTATTGACTAGAATTAAAATGGCCTACTTCACTTTTCGTCCAAATGCAAATTACTATACCAATCTAAACTGCCTTTCCCTTTTTTTCAAAGGACAAATTGCTAAGATATGTCATCAATTCCTCATCTGATTGGGTCTGACTGCTGGGAACCCCACCAATCCTAAATCTAAAAATGTATTTTTACTACACTGTGGGCAATCAGCTGTGCAGGGAAAATGTAACCAAGGGGGTGCTGCACTAAACGAACAGGAGGAGCTAGAAAGCTGAAGTAATATGTGTGCATGTGTGGTGTCTAAAAGTAATGAGGAGAACTGGCAATCGCACCTATATGAGTTTGTTGGACATTCAATTCCAAAACCATGGGTGTTAATATAGAGTTGGATTCCCTTTTATGGCTTAAAGGGTTTGTCCCATCTCAGACAATGGGGGCATATTGCTAGGACCTGCACCTATATCGAGAATGAAGCAGGGAGCTCTGTGCCTGTTGGACCCTGGGTCGGTAAGAGCAGTGAGACTATGGAACTCTTTGCCTGAGGAGGTGGTGATGGTAAGTTCACTAAAAGAGTTCAAGAGAGGCCTGGATGTATTTTTGGAGGGTAATAATATTACAGGTTATAGTTACTAGAGAGGGGTCGTTGATCCAGGGAGTAATTCTGATTGCCTGTTTGGAGTCGGGAAGGAATTTTTTTCCCTAAAGTTGGACAGATGTCTTTTTTCGGCCTTATAAACTATGTTACTATGTTACCAGGCGCAGCTCCCTGCTCCGCTCATAGAAATGAATGGGAGCGCACTGCGCAAGCGCGGCCACTGCTCCCATTAATTTCTATGGAGCCGACGGAAATAGCCGAGCCAGTGCTCGGCTATTTTTGGCGGCCCCATAGAAATGAATGGAGGGTGGCTGCGCATGCGCAGTGCGCCCTCCTTCTCTTTTGGGGTCCCGTTTTCGATATAGGTGCGGGTCCCAGCGGTGGGACCCGCACCTATAAGACAATAGGGCATATCCTTGTGATATGCCCCCATTGTCTGAGATGGGATAACCCCTTTAATGGTTTCCTCTCTTCTGAGTAGGCTTTCTACAAGATTTTGGAGTGGATCTGTAGAAAGTCAGGCTCATCTGTTGAATGAAAAGTTCTGGCTCGTAACAACATTGTAATCTATGCCAAAGGTTTTCAATGGTGTTGATCTGAGCTTTGTGCAGGACGCTCTGGTTCTTCCAAACCAAATGCCTGTACGCATCTCACTTTATTTACAGAGACACAGTCATGCTGGAAAAGGAATAAACCTTTCTGTGACAGTTGGCACTAAGTTGGAAGCATTTAATTGTGTAAAAAATATTTGTATGCTATGGCATTAAAATAGAGCCCCATACCATTTTCCATCCTCCACCAAATTAGGGGCTGCTGGACTGTGACCATCACTGGAGTCCCTGGTCAAACCAGGCTTGACATATGGGCTGGGATCATGATTTGGATATGGTTTGGGTTAGGGTATCAGGGGTTACTGTTACAGATTCCAAGGCTCATTACTATTCATTACTGTTCTAGCTTCCAAGGCTCATCAGGCTGAGCAAAGTCTGACATGATTTTATTTAAGGCATTGTCTAAGCTATTAAAAATAAGATCTTCTGATCCTCTCATCTTGGCTGTGGTAATGTATATTCTCATATACCCCGGACACCACTGCAGCTAATCACTAGGCTCAGCAGTATGGCACGTGACTGCTGAGGCTAATGATTAGCTGAAGCAGTCACATGGAGTATACAGGCATGTCATCACTGCAGCTAAAAATCAAAGCCTGGCAGGAAGGATTAGAGCAGCAGCACTGGAAGCAGTGTGGGATGAAATAGGTGAGTATATATTGCTTTACTATTTTAAAACTCGGAAAACCACTTTAACTTATATTGAGATCAGCAGTCTATAATGGTTTGGTTGGCTCTCATGATTTTTGAATTAAGGGCCGTGACAAACGGAACCTCGCAGCCCTGCCTTACGTCACTACTATGTTGGAATCACACAGTACGGTCTCTTCACTTTCACCAAAGCGTGACGTTCTGCACCCCCTGGGGGAAAGTAAGGTCCACTTGACACAGTTTTACACAGACAGCCCCTGTCCACACGGCACAGGGGGGCATGGGGAGTGATAGATGGTGGCCCATGTGACCTCCGGTGTGGCACAACACTCACTCACAACCCTGACAGGCTGAGAGAGCCCTTTCACTGCCCCAGTGAAGCTCTGCCTGCCTGGTAGACTGCCACCAGTTCCTCATTAGATGTAAGCCTGGTCCGCTAACGGGATTATATCGGGCCAGAAACCAGCCCAGGTAGAATGTAACGTTAAACAAAGACACAGACGTGTGGATTCATGGATCGAGATAAAAGAACAACCCAAGGGTAAATTGTATATTAAATCACTAGACAACAACTCTATATACACAAGGGAATAAAGGATATATACAATGGTCAGAGCTGCAAAAACATATGGTAGTACAATCAGAATTAGCAGATAACGTGAAAGTCAGTTACCGGATAGAATAGTAGGCCTTAGTACTGCAGTCACATGGGAGGCAGCAATGCCAACGGGGTTCCTGGTCTCTTCCAACACGATACCCATCATGACCTCCCTTCCAAAGAAAGTCACTGGCTACTGCCCTGCATAGGTAATTAAACCCTTAGTCAGTCACGTCCCTCCCATCCCCTGGATCATAACTCCTCCCCAGAAGGTAATAGGGAGGTGGTTCTGGTGCCTATGGTTCCGGCCGGGTCCCTGGTACATTTGGAGACCAAACACAGCATTGCAACTTGGCTTCTACTATGAGTTCTTCATATCTCCCCTTCCCTGGGTCCTACAAGTGAGGGAGGCCCAGGGGAACATTCGGCTTGTTCCCAAGATCCCGAAGATGTAACCGTTATACAGCTAAGATGTACAGTCATTTCATAAATCCTTATGAACTCAAAGTTCCAGACTGTCTGGGGGGTTTCTTTGATGCAGTTGTCCAGCTCAAGCCCCTAAGCATGGGGTTGTCCTGTCAGAGAAACTTGCTTCTAGTCCGGCTGCTGGAGGTGTGAAATGAAATCACTTTGAGGCTGGGCCACCTGTGGAGCCTATTTCCTATGCAAGATGCCCATTGGCAGGCATCAACTTAAATTTCCCCATATTCCTCGCAAGGGCTAATATAACTTTTGTAAAGGCTGAATATCAGTCCCAACAGATCCTAGTCATATTAGCCCCTAAAGATCATTTTAGCCCCTCATATCAGCCACTTTGAGTATTTATTTGACATATTCCCCTGCGGGGAGGTGCCTGAGCAAGAGTTTCTTAGCTTGTCTATTTCCTGCAAAGCCAGTGGTGGACTAGCAATAGACCCTATAGGGAGAACTTCTAATGAGCCAATTTATAATAGACCACTGGTGGCCATGTTATTAAAACTGTAATAGACCTACCAGAACAGCTGGCTGGGTACATAAGGACCTGACACTCTGAGTGTTAATTAATACAGGCAGTATCTGATGCTCGTGTACCTAGCTGAAGGCCAGTAAGGTCTATGACAGTATTAATAAATTAATACTGGCCAGGTATATGAGGACTTGACGTTACTATCATTAGGACACGTGCTGTTAAGTGTCATGATATTCAGTGTGTGGTAGCTGAAGGGTGGAGGAAAAGTTAATAAAGCTGTCCAGTGACAAGCCTTATTGTGTTCATCCCACCTCCCTCCTCTTCTGTGTTTATATCCTTGTGTGACTCCAGGGATGCTATGTAGCTATACTGGAAGGTATGTGGGGAAGTATCCATAGAGCGAACACGATGACCAAAGTGGTCCCACCGATGCTCAATTGGATTCAAGTCTGGGGAATTACTTGCAAGCCAGGGTAGTACTTGGAAATCCTGGTCATGCTCTTCTAACCATTGTTGGACATTTCTAGCTGTGTGACATGTTGCATGGAGGATTCCATCCACCCCAGGGAAGACAATTAGCATGTATGGATGTGCGTGATCTGCAAGGATGGAATATTTCATACCCAAATCAGTTGAGAGTGCCTTCCACATGGATTGATTTGGCCCAGAGAATTCCACAAAAATATTCCCCAGACCATAACATTGCCACCCACCAGCTTGTGTTTTTCCAGTAATGCAGGGTGTTTGTTCTCTGATATTTCGTGCCTGACAGGCCAATGTCCATCTGTTTGATGAAGCATAAAATGTGACTCTTCAGAGAAGGCAACCTTTTGCCAATTAGCGAAGGTCCAATTCTAATACTGGTGGGAAACATTGAAGCCTTTTCTGCCGATGCAACCTCATTAGCAGAGGTACACTAACCATCTCTCTGCTTTGGAGCCCCATAGTACGGTTCACTGAACTGTTGGTTTAGACACATATCTCATAGCCCCCTGGCTCATTTTGGTGATCAGCTGCTCCACTGTAACGTGCCAGTCTGCCATCTTGAACCTTCGTAGCTGACGTTCACCTCTCACATCAATGGTGAGTGGTGCTCTGCAGATTCCATGTCACTTATTCACAATGGTGCCTTTTCTCCACTCATAGTACACTTCCACCAAAGCAGCATGCAAACAATTCACAAAGTGCGCAGTTTCAGAAACACTGCCACCCTTGACCCAAAATCCGATAATCATCCGTTTTTTGTATGTGTGCAGACAGCCTATTACACACCTTATATACCCAACAAGAAGCCACCAAGTAAGCCACCTGTATATTCAGGGAAGCTTATATGTTTGGTTAGGTATTGGGAGAGCAGTGGTTGATTAGTATTTTGGGTCTGTATATAAAGGCCATATGTTTATTTTGTGCAACAATCCTGTGGAACAGAACCTGTCATTATAGATTCATTAAATATCAGAAATAAGGGTCTGTCTATGACATTACTTAATTCTCTTAGGATACAGGGTTGTATACTATTAGTGGTTTGTCTATTTTAATCTTTTTAAGATGCCACTGCACTTCCTTCTGGATCAAACAGGCCACATTTAATGAGAAGTTTACTTTGACACTCTACATTTTATCTGACATTCCATTTTCTTCAGTGAATACAGTGGGGAAAAATGTAATAAATTTGCCTTTTTATCATTGCCCCCGCTACAACACCTCACTCATCACTCTGTAAAGGGCCAACACTTTTGACCAATAATATAAGCTCTCCTCCTGACGAAGCTGTACACGCGAAACGCGCGTAGAGGGGACGCCAGCGGAAGCTCTCCCATTTATTAGGTATGTGGTTATCACTTGTTTATTTCCATATGCACGTTGTAACATAATCTGCATTGAATAATTATTACTATAGGACATATACTAGGGCGGTGGCTAGTGTCATTAGGCATTGTTTTGCATCACTTGTCACTTTGTTAGCTATATTGATGTATATGCATGTGATTTTCATTTAGCAGATATTAATAGGCGTTTATGTTAAGAGGGTAGAGCATCCGCATGGCGTGTTGTCATAGTTCTCCTACTGTATTATGTGGATGGTAATTATTTTATTATTATATTGGTTAATAAAAACAAATGTTTTTAAGGGGCTACTGGTTATACTCTTGTTCTTTTTGTGGAAAGTGATTATCATATGGAGTATCCCGGTCACTAGTTGTGATCTTGAGGTGGATTGTGTTGTTATCATTTATATAATTGAAGAATATTTTAGGGTTAGTTTTATGATGCATCTGAGAAGAATGTTAAGGCCTTTCAGAGGGTTGATCAGTTAAAAAAAAAAAATTAAATTGTACTTACCTTATCCATTTGAGCACGAAGAGGCCGCCGTGGCCATCTTGCTTGAAGATCCAGTGTGAAATCTTGTGCTGTGCTTGATGACATCATCACACTGGCCAGCGTGGTGACGTTACTGTATATGTCACTTCACACAAGATTTCGCTGGGGATCTTCAAGAAAGATGGCTGTGGTGGTGAGGTGAGTATGATTTTTTTATTTTCACTTCAGGAAAAATTGATTTGTGACCATGAAGCGCGAGGAAATTCGGCTTCACAGCGAATCGAATTTTCCCTAAAAATTGGATCGAAGTCCACTTCAGATACTTAATAGTAACATAGTTTATAAGGCTGAAAAAAGACATCTGTCCATCCAGTTCGGCCTGTTATTCTACAAGTTGATCCAGAGGAAGGGAAAAAAAACAAACCCTGTGAGGTAGAAGTTAATTTTCCCCACTTTAGGGGAAAAAAATCCTTCCCGACTCCAATCAGGCAATCAGAATAATTCCTTGGATCAATGACCCATCTCTAGTAACTATAATCTGTAATTTTATTACACTTCAGAAATAAATCCAGGCCCCTCTTGAATTCTTTTAGTGAATTCACCATTATCACCTCCTCAGGCACAGAATGCCATAGTCGCAATGCTCTTAAAATAAAGAATCCTCTTCGATTTGCTCAACACTACCCTTCACATTTCTATTTATCCACAATGTTTTTATCCCATTCCTAATCCTTTTATTCCCATAAGGTATGTACCTCCCATAATTAATATTTACGATACAGTACTTTTAAAAATATCTAATTTTGGGTGTAATCTTTGTGTCTGATTTTTGAGCATATTGACTAAGTAAGTGAGGTGCAGTGACCTGGTGGAGAAGCAGAGAAAGTAGGTGTAGAAATGCAGATAGGAGTTGTTGTAGTGATGGAGGCGGCTACCTCACATTCCCTAACGCTGTGCAATGAAATAGTGATGGCAAAACATTGATGAGGTCAGATCTTGGTGCAACAAATCCACTTACTTTATCTAGGCTGTTTAGAAGATAATTCATGCAAACACTGTATACATCGAATGCAGTCTTTGCAGCTGTATATACAGCTGTGTATTGATATATGAGGTATAATAGATACAGTGTGTACATATATATAGTACTAGCTGAAGGACCCGGCTTCGCCCGGGTATATTTAATTTATTTCATTTACCGTTTGGTGTGTGTGTGTGTGTCGTTAAAAGATATCGAGAGTGACCTTTACAGTGCCCGCCCCTTTAACAGCGATCTTTACATCAGCCCACCCCTTTAACAGTGACCTCTACAGCAACCTGCCCCTTTAACAGTGACTTCTACAGCTGCCCACCCCTTTAACAGTGACCTGTACAGCTGCCCAGCCCTTTAACAGTGACCTCTACAGCTGCCCGCTCCTTTAACAGTGACCTCTACAGCAGTCCGCCCCTTTAACTGTGACCTCTACAGCAGCCCGTCCCTTTAACAGTGACCTCTACAGTAGCCCGTCCCTTTAACAGCGATCTCTGCATCAGCCCAGCCCTTTAACAGTGACCTCTACAGCAACCTGCCCCTTTAACAGTGACCTCTACAGCTGCCCACCCCTTTAACAGTGACCTCTACAGCTGCCCAGCCCTTTAACAGTGACCTCTACAGCTGCCCCCTCCTTTAACAGTGACCTATACAGCAGCCCGCCCATTTAACTGTGACCTGTACAGCAGCCCGTCCCTTTAACAGTGACCTCTACAGCTGCCCGCCCCTTTAACAGTGACCTCTACAGCAGCCCGCCCCTTTAACAGTGACCTCTACAGCTGCCCGCCTCTTTAACAGTGACCTCTACAGCTGCCCGCCCCTTTAACAGTGACCTCTACAGCAGCCCACCCCTTTAACAGTAATCTCTACATCAGCCCACCCCTTTAACAGTGACCGCTACAGCAGCCCACCCCTTTAATTGTGACCTTTACATCAGCCCGCCCCTTTAACTGTGACCTCTACAGCAGCTAGAGTGGCCACTGTATTCACCCCAGAAAGCCAGACCTCACTGGCCATTCCCCCAAATGTGAAACAGTGCCCCCAGTTCCCATAAAGACACACCACTAAACATGAGGCGGAGGAGAAGCTGTCTGAGTGTGAGCTACTGAAAGGGTGGACATCCCTGTGTCTGTCCAGGCACTGCATCGGACGGAGAACAGTTAGCCAGAAAACTGGACTGTCCAGCCTAAAGCCGGACATCTGGCCACCCTAACATAAGCCTGCCCCTAGGGTGGCCAGAGGTCTTGTTTTAGGCTGGGCAGTCTGGCTTTCAGACTCCCTGTCCTCTGTCATGCACAGGGCCTGGATGGACACAGGGATGTCCTTTTGAACAGCTCACTCTCAGCAGCAGCACTGTGCAGTCTGAGCAATGAGCTGCAGGGAGAAAGTCACCCTTCCCCCACCCCTGCAGCTGAAAGAAGGTGATTTTTACCTATATTTTTAATCCCGGTCAAATGCGGCATGGAAGGGGCATGGCCTGACTGAGTCAGGGGCGTAACTTAGTGGGATCTGGGGGTGGGGCGTTTAAGTCCTTCTTTTGACGGTGGCCTGAATTACAGGTCAATGCCATAGTAATTTAGGAGGAAGGTGGGTAGCAGTGGAAGAAAACATCTTTTATTACTGCAGAACAGTAAATATGTGAAATTTACATTATATGAGGTAATGCTTGATGATGAATTAGTCTAAAACATAAGTTATATTTATGGTAACCGGAATACCCCTTTACCATTGTCATGCACAGTGCTCTGCCTCTTTAATGCAGACCTACAGCAGTGAACTGGCTAGGTTGTCATAGAAACCTGGTGTGTGGAGACTGCCTGTGAGCTTCTATTGGCTGATAAGGGTCATGTGACCAGGCTACTATTGGCTAATGCATTTTTTGGGAATATCTCAGGAACGGTATGTCCTGGAGAGCTGAAAACCTGTTCTAAAACCTTCCTGGACACCTGATGTACATGTGTACCAAATTTTGTGATTGTAGCTGCAGCGGTGCGGATTCCTTTAGCGGACATACACACACACACACACACACACACACATACACTCAGCTTTATATATTAGATATACAGCAGTGTACTGATATGTGAGGTATAATAGATGCAGAGGGTACTGATATATGTGGACCATTATACATTATGGTCACTATGGGAGGTACAGGAGGTATTGGGGGTTGTAGTTAGGGTTAAGGTTAGAAATACTATTAGGCCCTTTGCAGAAGAGCGTGTGACACGCACGTCTTCCGCATCGCATCCCCTGGACTGAACTCCCGCTCGTCTTCAAGGAGCCTTAGAGTTAGGGTTAGTATTAGGGTGAGGGGTTAGTATTAGTGTTAGTATTATGGTTAGGGTACATGGAAAGAAAAGGGGATGACCACCTTTTAACCGCTCAATTTACAGATTACAGAGGAGGCCCTCCTTTTAACCACCTCACTCTAGTCTCAACATTGCAGTTCTTCTATGTTCAGGAGGTGAAAGACCTTTGATGACATCATCATAGGTCCTGCATCTGTACCCTCTAAACCTAGGAACTAATGCTACTTTCCGTCCAGGCTCTCACAAACGGATCCGTCATGATAATACAACCGCCTGCATCTGTTCTGAACGGATCCGTTTGTATTATCTTTTACATAGCAAACAAATAGAAAGATGACACCATCCTCTTCTTATGCTGAAAAATGTGCTTTTATTGCATCACAACCTCCAAAGCACGTGTTTTGGAGGTTGTGATGCAATAAAAGCACATTTTTCAGCATAAGAAGAGGATGCTGTCATCTTTCTATTTGTATGGCATTGGAGTTCTTGGACTGGACCCCGAATAGGATGTGCATCCTGGTGATACATTTGGAGCAAGGTGCTGTACAAATCTTTTTTCTATTACTTTTACATCGCAAAGACGGATCCGTCTTGAACTCCATTGAAAGTCAATGGGGGACGGATCCGTTTTCTGTTGTGTCAGACAAAACGGATCCATCCCCATTGACTTACATTGTAAGTCATGACGGATCCGTTTGCATCAGTTTCTTCATGCAGACACCAAAACGCAGCAAGCAGCGTTTTAGTGTCCGCCTCTAAAACGGAATGGAGACTGAACTGAAGAAAAACTGATGCATTCTGAATGGATCCTTCTCCATTCAGAATGCATTAGGAGAAAACTGATCAGTTCAGGACCGTTTATGAGAGCCTGTGACGGATCTCACAAACGGATCCTGCAAACGCAAGTGTGAAAGTAGCCTAAGCCATTTCAGTGCAGTTCCTTTATTCTTACACAGGACAGGACCTGTGATGACATCACAGGTCCTTTAACTTTCTATGGCTCCAAACTTCACTAATGATGAAGGGTTCAGTGCAGTTAATATAAATTCATTTGAGGCTGCATAGCGTCCCCTTGCAGTATGACATCTGAGGCAACCATCCTTCCCCCACACTACACCACTGCATCTGGGGATTTCTTCCCTTCCAGATTCTACCACATGACCTGTCACATTTTGCTCTGGTGAATCACAGGGGAAAGGATTACCTGTGCTGTGTACTGGTGTGCTGCTGACACTAGACTCAATTTATTTCCTCCTAGAGAGGAAAGGGAGGTGCTGCCCTGCCCAACCACTAGGAAACCTCCTTCTCCATACACACCCGATGGGTTACATACAATACAATTAATCCAGTGACATTAGTGCTTTAACCATTGCAATGGGGAGACTACAGAGGTTAACAGCCCCTCTAAGATGATCAAATGTTTCTTTCCTGACAGGTGAGAGCTGGTCAAAATAATATAAAAATCTTACAGTAGGACCAACTCTAAAGCTTAAAGGGGTTGTCACACAAAAAATATTCTACAGTTTTCAAACCAGCACCTGGATCTAAATACTTTTGTAATTGCATGTAATTAAAAATTCTGTATAACTACTGAGTTATTCAGTAAAATGTGTCTGTATTGTGCCACTTAATTTCTTATTTCTTTGACCTGCTCACTGAGAAGACCACACATGCTCAGTTTAATCTTTCAACTGCCTCCTGAGCTGTGATATGTTGAGCATGGACACGCCCCCTTAGCTGCAGCACAACAGACACTCCCCTTGAGCTGTCAGCTTGATATAAATTTAGAAGAGCAATGAATGAGGAGATCTCTGGATCCATGTGAGGTACAGGGCTGGTTCTAGCTTTGTTATAAAGAGGTTGTCATCTACAGTCATGGCCAAAGGTTTTGAGAATGATACAAATATTAATTTTTACAAAGTCTACTGCTTCAGTTTTTATAATGGCAATTTGCATATACTCCAGAATGTTATAAAGAGTGATCAGCTTAACAGCAATTACTTGCAAAGTCAATATTTGCCTAGAAAATGAACTTTATCCCCCAAAACACATTTCAACATCATTGCAGCCCTGCCTTAAAAGGAACAGCTAACATCGTTTCAGTGATTGCTCCATTAACACAGGTGTGGATGTTGATGAGGACAGGGCTGGAGATCAATCTGTCATGATTAAGTAAGAATGACACCACTGGACACTTTAAAAGGAGGCTGGTGCTTGGCATCATTGTTTCGCTTCTGTTAACCATGGTTATCTCTAAAGAAACACGTGCAGTCATCATTGCACTGAACAAAAATGGCCTAACAGGGAAGAGTATCGCAGCTAGAAAGATTGCACCTCAGTCAACAATCTATTGCATCATCAAGAACTTCAAGGAGAGAGGTTCCATTGTTGCCAAAAAGGCTCCAGGGCGCCCAAGAAAGACCAGCAAGCGCCAGGACCGTCTCTTAAAAGTGTTTCAGCTGCGGGATCGGGCTACCAGCAGTGCAGAGCTTGCTCAGGAATGGCAGCAGGCAGGTGTGAGTGCATCTGCACGCACTGTGAGGCGGAGACTCTTGGAGCAAGGCCTGGTCTCAAGGAGGGCAGCAAAGAAGCCACTTCTCTCCAGAAAAAAACATCAGGGACAGACTGATATTCTGCAAAAGGTACAGGAAGTGGACTGCTGAGGACTGGGGTAAAGTAATTTTCTCTGATGAATCCCCTTTTCGATTGTTTGGGACATCTGGAAAACAGCTTATTCGGAGAAGACGAGGTGAGCGCTACCACCAGTCTTGTCTCATGCCAACTGTAAAGCATCCTGAAACCATTCATGTGTGGGGTTGCTTCTCAGCCAAGGGAATCGGCTCTCTCACAGTCTTGCCTAAAAACACAGCCATGAATAAAGAATGGTACCAGAATGTCCTCCGAGAGCAACTTCTCCCAACCGTCCAAGAGCAGTTTGGCGATCAACAATGCCTTTTCCAGCATGATGGAGCACCTTGCCATAAAGCAAAGGTGATAACTAAATGGCTCAGGGAACAAAACATAGAGATTTTGGGTCCATGGCCTGGAAACTCCCCAGATCTTAATCCCATTGAGAACTTGTGGTCAATCATCAAGAGACGGGTGGACAAACAAAAACCTACAAATTCTGACAAAATGCAAGCATTGATTGTGCAAGAATGGACTGCTATCAGTCAGGATTTGGTCCAGAAGTTGATTGAGAGCATGCCAGGGAGAATTGCAGAGGTCCTGAAGAAGAAGGGTCAACACTGCAAATATTGACTTGCTGCAATAACTCATTCTAACTGTCAATATAAGCTTTTGTTACTCATAATATGATTGCAATTATATTTCTGTATGTGATAAAAACATCTGACAAACACACATAAAAACCAGAGGGCAGCAGATCATGTGAAAATATAATATTTGTGTCATTCTCAAAACTTTTGGCCATGACTGTACTATATGATGTCTGATTTTCATTTTTTACATTATTCGTGTGATAACCCCTTTAAACTTTAATAAATTAAAGTGTAATAATAAAAGTGTAATATCAATATCGTAATTCTTTAATACAAGAGCACCTGGTCCTTTTTTCATCCCTCAGCCTTAATTCTACCTAAAAGGGGACTCCTGTCTGGACAATGATGATCCCATGTTGGAATCTAACTTAGTGTACCCAAGTTGGGACATGTGTTATACAATATCTGGTAAACATCTGAGATATTATATATATTATATATATTATATATAATATATATTATATTATAGATATCATAAGGATGGTGACTTTGCTATTGCACAATTTTCACTTGGTGGTATAACGATAGTATTCTTGTCTTCTTATCTTGTCTACTTATCTTGTCTTCTTCGTGAGATAATTCCTGTGTTTTGGAACACTTTGATCATACACATGCTCAAACCCTTACTGCCTCTACACATACATTTGAGGGCCTCATGTTCTAGGGACTAACTAGGATATAGTACATTAGGTTCCAGTGTATGATCCATTGTTTCAGGGCTGTAGACCCACTTTAGGCACGGCTAGTAAGGGATAATATAGTAGAGAGATTCCCTGTTTTTGATGTGATGTGTATAGATTTAGAAGTTTGAGATTTGGTCCTACTGGGAGACAAGTGATAAAACTGCAAGCAGAGAGCAAACCCCAAGATAAATTACTCGAGCACTAGAGAACAAACATCACTCCTGGTAGTCCTCCTTGGGACTAGAGAAATTGTAAATGTGGACTGTATTACCTTAAAGGACTGTACTTCATAGGAGAACCATTATTCATACTGTGACTGTTACTTTACATAACTCAGACAACCCCTTAAAGAGACTGCAAATGACATGTATATGAGCCTCTTTGTAGTGTAACTGCATCATGGGTGACGCTAGGGAGGCTCGTCCCTGTCGACACATGCAATTGGCTTACCCTCTCCCATTCCGGATGTTTTTATCCACACGACGGGGAGGTGCAGCAGCGGCTGTGTGGGCTTCAGAAGTGACGCAGGTTTCGGGGAGCAAGGGGTAAGTACATTGTGTGTGAGGGGCCCAGGCATATGGGGGCATTTCAGGGGTTGAATGTTTATCTGCATACTTTACTGCATGCTTTAATTTACTGCATGCTTTACTTTACTGCATGCTTTAATGTTTATCTGCATACTGTCTACATTGTAGTGGTGGTGCAGTGTAATTACAACTGTTCGTCCTATTAACTTGAACGGGAGAGGATGTTGTAATTGTTTTTGTGTCGCTGCATTCAAAGACACATAACATTTTTCTTTTTCTGTCAATGAAGTTGTGTAAGGGCTTGTTCCTAGAGGGACAAGCTGTAATATCGATTGGTGCCATATTAGGGGAACATGCAACTTATTGATCATTTCTATTGAGTTTTTTTCAGGAAGTGGAGTTAACAAACAGCAGTAATTTAGCCTTTTTAAACAATATTTACTGCAGATGATAACAAAGATGATCATTTTGTTGGATGGAAGCTAAAACACCTATAATGTATATTTTTTACTTTATTTTTCGCTTTTTTGCATAAATGCATCTTGCATCTTGTACTGGCCTAAAAAGTCACTTTTTAAATGCAACTTTTTAAATGTCAATGCAGCTACATTTAGTCGCAGTTGGTGTCTCAGTGCCTCGCTCTCCACTTTCCAAAACAGGGACATGGTGATGATGGGGCATGGTTAGGGCCACCAGCCCAGCCAGATTTATCATCTTTTACTGGAGAATGAGCTCTACGCCAGCTAGTTGAGATTTCATTAGAAGTTCAAGGACTGAACAAGGATGATACCTTCCTGCTGTTATGTGCTATTACGTCGCAAGATAAGATGGGGTAGTATTATCAGTACTTCATAATGCGGCAAACTTGTTGAGCAGAACACACCTCTTAGTAATGTAGGTACATTTTTGGCTGTCCTAAACACAGAAAATTAAATCTATGCTTGCTATGAGCAGGCGAAGAGTTGTGTTATAATTTGCAGTAACAAAAGTTGAAAAATTTTATCCTAATATAAGCTGTGCCAAAATTTGTGACTTTTTTGGCGCACGGGGTTCAACATGGGCACTTTGACTGGTCTGTGGCTATACAGCCAGTTGTAATGCTCTGTATGTTCTTCTGACACTGTGTGATCAGACCAGACAGGCTAGTATTCTCCCACCAAATACATCAATAAGCCTTTTGCCAGGTCACTTGTCCTCCCTTGGAACACTTTTGGTTGGTAGTATTATTGAGAACTCTCCACAAGAGCTTCTGTTTTGGGCATGCTCTGTGCCACTTGTTTGCATCACAATTTTGCCCTTTTTCCTGCTTCCAACACATCAACTTCAAGAAGTGACTGACTAATATATGTCAACACATCTGTTATTAAAGTCTCCTGTCAGTGGTTATATGACAGATTGACATACTGTATGCAGAAGTATTTTCTTTTTGTCTAAGCTGTTATGACCGTTGGATTGTATAATTTTTAGAAATACCTTTATTAATTTATTTATTTTTGAACAGAAAAACAAAAGAAATGTAAAGTTATAAAAAAATAGATTCCAGAATACAAACACTTTCAAACACTCTAAAACTACAGCCACTTTGGCACAACAGCCGAAGTTGGCCTCATAATACAGCTTAGACATTCACCTAGTTAAGTTCAATTTTCACTAAATTCTGAACATCATATGAGTAAATGCAATCAGAAAATAAGCACTAAAATCCTCAGTCATGCAAGTAGTCGCCTTCCAAATTTATCTACATTCTGTACTTCGATTTACATTCATGTTGTCACAAATTACTTTCTCTTCGAATGTGTACATAGCTCTGCTGTCTACGGGATAACAGGGTGGGATAGGCTTTGGATTGCTAATACCATACATGCAGACAGCTTTACTGTTGAGTCCTATGCTTTTTTCATCCAAAACTGTCATCAAAGAAATTATTGTTAGTAGATAAAAGCCAATGAATATGAAGAACTGAGCCAAGCAGTGTCACAAGGTCAAGAATTGGCCTCTTAGTGACCTCATTAAACAAAACAGTCAGCCCAGCCTGAAGAAGAACGTTGGCACCATGCCTACAGTTTTTAGTTTTTGACTGTTAAAGGGGTTGTCCAAGTGTTTAATACTGATGAGCCATAGGTCATCAATAGAGATGAGCAAAGTTATGAAAAATTCGATTGAGCTGCTTCACCGAATTTCACAAAGAAATTCAATTTGTGATGAATTACTTTGTCATGAAGCGCATTCCTTTGTATGTAGCAGGCGCAATTACGGGAAATGGCGATCGCGACGCCCCCTATCATTGAACCCTTCAGCTGCCACGTTATTATTGCTGATTGCGGCATCAGAGGCTACAATTTTGACCTTTCATGGATTATTTAGGGTAAAAAAAAATGCTCACCTTGTCCATTTACTTGCGTTGAGTCCGTCCCGGCCATCTTGATTGAGGACACCATGCAGAATCTTGTCATCATGATGACTGATGATGTCACTGTGCCTAGCCAGTGCGGCAGCATCGTGATGTCATCCTGCGCAACATTTTGCTCCATTTCTGCAATTAAGATGGCGGTGACAGACACTTCCCGTGAAAATGGATGAGGTGAGTATGTATTTTTTTTAACACCTTTTCAGGGAAAATAGATTTGTTACCACAAGGTGAGAGGAGATTTGCCTTAGCGGCTAATCAAATTTTTCCTGAAATTCGGATCTAAGTCAATTCATTTGGCTTTGATTTGCTCAACACTAGATATCAGTATCTGATCCGTGGGTGGGGGGTCCAACTCATGGCACCCTTGCCCATCAGCTATTTGAAAAGGCTGTGTGGTGATCTAGTGAGTGCTGCGGCCTTCATGCAGCTTGCCAAGGACTACGCCATCCAATGGAAAGCTTGGTGCTTGGTCTTGCAGTTCAGTAGCCATATGACCAATGAACGTGTCACTGGCCTAAGAAGAGGACACAATTGAGGCCTCATGTTAGGTCATCATTATTAGATCGGCAGGTGTTCGGGGGAACTATTTAAAGAGGCCATGGCACCCAAGGGACAAGCAGCTGTAGTTACACTTTATCTGTTCTGCATTAAAAAATGTGTAATTTTGTAAATACAGTTAATTATTTTGCACTAAAAGTTGCAGCCATTATTGAAACCCAGAAATAGAATTTACAGTTCAGCTGGTTGTCGTTCTAAAACATCCATCAGACACATTCTCTTAAGGGGTTGTCCTGCCATTTATATTGTCAGGATAGGTCATCAATATCTGATCGGCAGGGGTCCATTTGTTCGCCGCTTCCTGTTCATTACACTGCACATCGTCTCGGAAGTGCAGTGTAAAGGCAAGTACTCGCTCCATTCACTTGAGGGAGATGACGTTTTCTAGTGTTCTCCAAAGACAGCAGAAGTACCCATTGATTTTAATGTGTGTATTTACACATCTGTGATTTTGCATGGTCCAGGGGTTATACTACTGGAGACTGCCCTATTTTTGTTCGTTTATAGATACATCATGCTCATTATAGTGTAGGAGTCTGTGAAAAACACGGACACAACGCGGTTGGCATCCGTGATTGTCTGTGTTTCATGGATTGTTGCTTAAAGATGCTCTGGAAATGTATTTGCAATGTAGTATTGTCCATGGAATACAAATGACATATGGAGGGCATAAAAAACACATGGCCTAAACACAGATTCTTCACAGACATCTTCACAGATGAATCACTGACCATCTTGTCATCATGGACACAGACGTGTGAATAAGGTCTAAAAATGTTGTTCAGGTTGCCCCCTCAGCAAAACAGACTGCTGCTGACAAAGTGATCTCTTGCACAGTACTTGAAGTAAAGTTAGTTTCCCTGGATTGAACAAATGAAGAATGTGTCCCTGAGCAGTTCCTGTTTAGGATTATGCTATATGATTATAAAAAATATAAAACAAGCAATAAACTGATTGGTGCACGTTGCCACTAAAAAATACTGACACTTTGTGTCAACAAATTTACCATGAGATTATATATTTCTGATTAAACTCTTACATACATGGAAAGTACAATAAACTCCGCACAACCAGATGGGATTATGCCAAGTCTAGACCGCAAATTTGTGAGAATCCTCTCATGAACAATGAATATAAAGGAAAAGATAGTTGTTGACTCCCAAAGGGTAACATCCGCATGGGATGAATGCGCTGCAGACTGGCCGTCGCATATATGCATGCAGCAAATCCACAGTATTTTATACTACAAGAAAAGTGAAAATGATTTTAAGAAATTTCTTCAATACACTGCAAAACAATCTGCACTGTAAATTGACCTGCAATTTTAAGTCTGCAACATGTCAATTTATGTTGTGGAGTCTGCTCCATGTGGCTGGAACCTTATTGAGGTTGAGCTTTTTTTTTTTCTTTTTTAAAGGGAACCTGTCATCAACTTTATGCAGCCCATACTAACAGAATAAAGTAGAGATAGGTGAGTTGATTTCAATGGTCTGTCATTTATAAGTTAAAAGTACGTGGTTGCCGAGAACCAGCATCACAAACATTGTACACTGGGCCTGGAAAAGAGTCAAATCTTCAGGAGAAGAGTCATGGTTATTCATGTATTCCTGCTCTTCCTGCCCACATGCTGATGACCGACAATCTTCTACCTAGTTTTCTCCCTTTCTCTCTAGGAGAGAACTGCCTATCATCAGCAGATGGGTGGGAGAGCAGGAGATTATGAATAACTAAGACTCTTCTCAAGTAGATTCGACTCTTTTCAAGGCCTGTGCTGCAATGATTACGATGCTGGTTCTCGGAAACCACTTACTATTAGCTCATGAGTGACACACCACTGAAATCAGCATTTCTGTCACTATTTTTTGCTGCCCTCAGTGAGATCAGCATAAAGTTGATGACAGGTTTCCTTTAAATTTCAACCCCTGCCTGCTGTAAAGATATCCTCACCTGCTCCCTGGCTCCTCTGTTCTAGATTTTTGGCTCCCTTCACTGCTCTTCGGTGCCTGTCCTACAAAATGTCAACAGTAAGTACATCACTTGGTGGTTCTTGTGTCACTTGAGAACATGTCACCGCTGAGGTCAGTCATTGGCTGCAGTGGTGTATGTGACCCTGTCTGTCTTGAAGTTTGCAGGACAGGTTTTGAAAGACCAGTGAAGGGAGCCAGGGAGCTGGATTGGCGGAGACCAGGTGATTATGTTTTTTTTTCACGAGTACAGGAGGCTGAGGTTAAAATATTAAAATAATTAAAATTGGTCAACTCCTTTAATATCCACACTTGGTGACATAGCCTTTTTGATGACTACTGTATATGAAGACTGCATTTATTCATCTGAAATGATACATGCTTTATTAAGTGCACTTTCTAATACTCCTGCTGGAATGTTCATACTAATGATTGGCCACTTTACTGCATTTAAAAGCACCAGTTTGACTTGGCCCTCTACCCCTGATGAAACAACTTCACAAGTTATGTTGACAGTTTCATTTATTTAGTCTCAAAGGAAAAAGTTTGTAAGGTCGGCACTTGTGATTATAATCTGGGCTCTATATGGTAACACTCACTGTGCGTATGCTTCTGGTGGTGCTCTGCATTCACAGAATTGAAACACTTGCGTATCAGGAGAAGATAAATAAGAAGTGGCACTCACCCGAAATCTTCACTTGCTGCTTTATTATATCCAAAGTACATACATACCGCAGATGCGGGTACAATGCTCAATGCTGAATCGCAGCCGCAAGTTTCATTTATTTGACTATTCTGATTCTAACGTGCTGCATCCTGCCCTATTTTGCCTTTGGCATCTCTCCAATTACTGAACCAGGGCCTTGATATAGATTTTACACAGGAGCTTCAGGTAACCTTTCTAGTGACTGGTAAAGTCTAAGAGAAGATAAATCTAAACTGTATGGCATTAAACGTTAACTAAACTATTTGATACATTCAATTAAACTTGCATAACAATACAAATTCAAACACTATTCACCTGCTTACCTCCTGACTTGGTAATATGATAGGCTTCCTTTAGTCAGAAATCCATCCGCCAGAACAAACGGACTGAATCAGTAGTTTAGTTAATTCTGCTAACGTGAGTTAAGGACTATGCTAAGAGCACCCACTGACCTGAGCCTCTTGCAAGAGACACTCCCTCTGTCCTTTGCCCAGACCTAGTCTATTTACGTAATGATGCTAATGGAACTTATACCCAGCTATTTCTGCACCTCCCTGTTAGCTGTTCATTTACGTCACATCCCCACTGGTGTATGCAGCCATTGTTATTGCTGCACTGTCGCTCTCTAATATCTGTCCAATGCTGTGTAGCAGTTTAAATGTCCGTTTTTTTATTTCAATTTTAAATCTTAATTTTTCACAATCTCAGGACTGTCTTGTCTCTATACCAAGTAAATGTTTAATTGCAAGTCACTATTGTTTGTTGAACATTAACTCTCATTTATGATAGGGCTAATGCAAACTTCTAGTTAACCCGTTTTTTACAAGATGGATACAGTTACACCAGTTTAACTTATTTTAGCTGTGAATTAGGTGAATAACAATATAGTATTAGGTGCATTTAAGTATAAGGTATAGATATTGACCATGTTTCAACTAGCAAACATGCACCATGCCCTTGACATTTAAAGGTTGGAAAGAAAACAAGTCAATATATTAGTCACTCTAAATGATACTATATACCACATTTATGATAAGTGACGGTATAAAAAGGGACAGGAGATCCTCCTAGTGAATGTAACTCTGATTACGTCCCTAATAACTCATTATCTAGGGATAGGTCAGAGACATGAACACAAATTACTTTCAAGCTTTTTCCAACTCCCCACTAAACTGTATGCAATATTAAGTTTTGGAATTAGAAAGTGCAACTTATCCTGCTAAAAATAATCCCTCATACGGCTATGCAAAAATAAAAAAGTTATGGCTCCAAAAAGGCAGGGAGTGAAAAATGTAAAAGCAAAAATGAAAAAGCCTCCAGGACTGAAAGGGTTAATAATCCTGTATTTATTTATCAACTCTGTATACAATATCCTTGTTGTTCATTCTTCTTTCATTCCTTGTATTGAGGTTCTTAATTGTATACTCTTCCTAATTGTATGCTCTGCTCTTTATGCTTCCATCCTTTAATATGTATATTACTTTGCCTTCCCAACAGAAGGACACTTGTTTTTTACCTAAAATTTCCAAGTAAAATTATTCTGAAGAGGATATTTTACACATGTATAAAATCAGTCATTTCCATTCTATGGAAGGGTGACTGGATGCCCACAGTTGATCTAAAAATTTACATGTTCCAGTCCTACCAGCATACAGGAGTGGTGACAGCAACAGGGGCGGTCTTGGGCACCACACATCCTATGCATTTGCATAGGGCCCCCGACGTCCAAGGGGGCCCCCACGCTCCGCTCTTGTGCTGGTGTCCAAGACCGCCCGCCCAGCTGTCACGTACTGCATTTGTCCGAATGCGTACTCATTTTATAAATTAGTACGCTAATGCGTACTAATTTATAAAATGCATACACATTAGTGTACATACTAAAATATGCATATGAATTAGCGTGCAGATTTGAAAAAGCGCACGCAAATTCCACCCGAGCATGCTCTAGTCCCAGTCTTTGATGTGTGGGGGGGCGTGCCATTGGGGGGGTGTCATCAGAGGGCGTGTCATCAGGGGCGTGACGCATCGTTGGGGGGTGGGGGCCCCCGGACATAACTTCGCTTAGGGCCCCAGAAATGCCAAGACCGCCCCTGGACAGCAATGAACAATTCTGTCCATCGTCCTTAATTCTCTTGCCTGCATTCACCTTCTCTTCCTCATCTACAATGCAGGCTAACACAAGCAGTGGAACAGGTCCAATTAAGGCCTATTTCAGTGACTGTGTCCATCTCATCTCTACCCTGGGATGTCCCTTGGAACCCCTCAACAAGTTGTGACAGATGCACCAAACTATGGTTGCTGAGTACATCAGCTCAAACTTGGTGCCAAGCAGATAGTCAGCAATCTCTTCCAATGTGAAGAAGCTGCTTTCAGTCTGTTTAGTGTTTCACTTATCAAAATAATAATATTACCACATCGTTTATATGACTCACAGAATAGTCCACTAAGATCACTAAGATCAAATCTATGGCAGGGCAAAAGTGCTCAAATAGGTTTAGAAAATACAAAGGGAATGGGGTATTCATAAAGCTAAGTGCACTTCTGTGGTGCAGGTTTAGGCAGGAGTCCTCCGTAGCAGAATCTGGAAAAAAAGAATAAGTTCTTTAGGCAAAATTCCAGTATTCACACCAGAAACGCATTAGATTCCATTATAGTGAATGGGATCCGTTGGGCACCAGCAGTATCTGACCTATGCTGGATCTGGCAGTTCTTGCATTACCTTCCTATGAATACTAGAATCATATCCCGTGCACTAGCTTAATGTAAGATTTTATTTTCACAAATTACTTACCATCTAGGCGATTCTGACCTAGCTGTTTCAGAAGCGGTGGTTACGTGATGGCCAAGACGGAACACCAGTAGAGATGATAGAACAGCTCCCATAGTTTCATTGTGCAGCAAGTCACAGGGGCAGTGTGAAGGTTGGGAGTAGTTGTACTCACAGTTGGGATGCTCCCGTGGGACACAGTGATAGGTAGCATGCAACCTTTCTTATCTTTGCGGCACTCAGTGGCGTTGGGCCTCCTGCCTAATGTTAGGTGGGGCACCCAGGGTGGTGATGTTTTGAAGTGCAAGACAGGGTTCCCTGAAGTTCTGTAATAGCAATGCAGATGTTGGTGCACACAAAGATGAGGCCAGCTTTTAGTGCAACAAATCACTCCTTTCCCAGCCTGAACAGTGCTTTTTCTCTATCTCCAAAAGCATACATATATCCAGGCATTGGATTCAGCGAGTTCCCCCAGGTTCTCGATCCGGTTGTTAAAATGTCAGCGGCAGCTGGAGATGAGCACTTCCATTCCATAGTTTAGCTCCTTAGACATTTTAAAAGTTGGGTGGTATGTGTGTAGTGTATATATGGTGTATTTATGTATGTGTTCCATATATATGGTGTATGTATATGTAAACATGTGTCGTGAAGCCGCATGTCCACCGTTGAGTAGGGAACCTGTTAAAAATTTGAATTCCACCCCTGCATATATCGCCAGTGTCCTCAGTGGAATACAGTCTCTGAGGGCCCTTCCTGTGCTTTTAATATGATGGAAAACATAACGTTTTCTCCCATAACATGCAGAGATGTATGTAGCCTCAATGTAGGTCTATTACCTTATTAAGACAAATGATCTGCAATCCTCATCCTCCTTTGCAGAAGCTCAACCTTCTGTAGTTTCTCTAAAGGGCTGGCATACTGTATAAACTGTCACTCTTGCTGCCTGTAATCCACAGGGCAAGATGGATTCCCTGTTAGCAGTGCTCCTTAGCTATGTACTTGTCTACAGCTCACACTATACTTAACTCACTTCCTCCTAGAGAGGAAACAGTGGAGCCATCTCTGCCTTGCCACAAGGGAACCTCCCACTCCATACACAGTCTGTGGGACATATAATACATGAAATACAGTACATTAACACTTTAATCATTTGCAGTGGGGACACTGCAGGTGTCCACCATCCAGATACAGGTGACTCCTTCATTAAACACTCCTATCTCTGTCTGGACCATTTCCAGAAGGAAAATTGTGTAATGGAGCCCATCACGTGTCCTACCATTGACAGCCAGCCACCGTCTCCTTTGTTTGAAGTGATGCTGTGACAAGAAACCTGGAACTTTATCATATTAAGAGATGAATGTGCGTTCTGATTGGGATCCCACAATGGTTGAGTTCGATTATGGAGGTCTCATGGTGAGCAATCCTGCTTTTGCTGCAGTGTGACACACTGCCCCAACTGCTGGTATGATGATTTGTCATTGAAAATCATTGTTTATGACAGTTGGTCACCCCATTAGTGATATGAAGGACACTACCAGATCAGTGATATACAGTATGCAGGATATCCTGTGTTTAACCTCGTATGGCACCAGCTGGGACGCCTGCTTCAACAATCTATGAGAGTACAGGAGCTACAAGCACAGCTGCAACATCTGTGGGCAAATGTACCTTAGGATAGCATTCAAAACCTGTTAAACACAGGTTAAACACAGGATATCCTGCATACTGTATATTACTGAGCTGGTAGTTTCCTTCGTATCACTAATAGGGGTGACCAACTTTCATAAGCCATGCTGATTGAAGTGCATTCCACAGTTGCTGGAGGGTGCATTTGGTGAGGATCCATAGAGTGAACACGATGGTTGAGGTGGTCCCACAGATGCTCAATTGAGTTCATTTCTGGGGAATTAGAGGATTTGGAAGTCTTGGTCATGCTCTTCCAACCAGTGTGAGACTTTCTAGCCATAAGACATGTCACCTTGTCTTGCTGGAAGATCCCATATTCCCCACGGAAAATAATTAGCATATATGGGTGAAAGTGATTTGCAAGGATGGATTGATACTGAAATCAGTTGAGAGTGCCTTCCACATGGAGGACTGGGACCAGAGAATGCCACAAAAACATTCTCCACTACCAGCTTGTGTTCTTCCAGCAATGGTTGCAGGGTGTTTGTTTTCACATGTTTCTCTCTTGACACTCCAACGTCCATCTGTACATTGAAGCAGAAAATGTAACTAAGTGGAGAAGGCAACCCTTTGCCAATTAGTGGAGGTCCAATTCTGATACCGCCAAGAAAATCAAAGCCTTTTCTGCTGATGCAACATTATCAGAAGAGGTGCAGTGACCATTTATCTGCTTCTGAGCCCAATACGCAACAGGGTTTGTGAACTGTTGTTTTAGACACTTCTGGTAGCCGCCTGATTCATCTTGGTGGTGAGCTGTGCCACTGTAGCGTGTAGGTCCACTCTCACAAATCTTAGTAGCTGCAAACATTGCTGCAAACATTTCTTCAGAAGAACAGGAGCATTAATGTTTTCAGTCGGCTCCCAAGAGCTTTCCTCTAAACCACAACATTTGCACACCAGAAGATTATTGACTTCATACTCACTCTCTGTTCCAACAGGAGTAGAAGCAAGAACCAAACATCTGGATGTAGAGGTTGAACATAACTGGCTTAAGAATGACAGCATAAAAAGAATTAGGGATACATAAGGATAAATGTCACAAATAGATAATTAAAATGGGATTAACACGTTCCACCTGCATATTTCATTGCAAGCCAAAGAAAAGTACAATTTGACATTTAGCTGTTTACAGATGGCTCCCCAAAATTTAGAAGCAAATCATACTCCTTGGTCAGGTACAATGTGTAAGGGCAGACCATGTAGCAGGAAATGTGTTTTAGGAACAGGTTAGTCAGCTGACTGGTGGTAGTAATCAGGGCTGTGGAGTCGGTAAGCCAAAGACCCGACTCCAACTCTGACTCCGACTCCTCAATTTCCCCCGACTCCGACTCCCAGTCCGACTCCGACTCCCTCATACATGGAGCATGTTTAAGTGATAACTTTAAACAAACTTTGCATAAATCAATAGTACAGATATGTCATGACAAAAAGAGTTTGTAATATATGTTTTACTAGCTATCTATACTCTGAACTTTCAGTATCAGGCTTTTCTCTGGGTACAGCTCACTAAGGGCCTGATGTATGAAAACTGTCTAGGTCTAAGACTTTCTTTGTTGCCCATAGCAACCAATCAGAGCTCCCCTTTCATTTCTCCAACGCACTATATGAAATGTAAGGGGAGCTCTGATTGGTTTCTATGGGCAACAAAGAAACTTCTACACCTAGACAGTTTTCATACATAAGGCCCTAGGTGTTTTACATCAGAGGAAAAGCAAACTAAAACATAAAGCAGAGAGAACATGCACTGGACAAGTGATTTATGCACAGTTTATTGAAAGTTTAGATATACTAAGAAGTACTTGCCTTAAAGGGGTTTTCTCAGCACATTGATTCACTGGCTGACAGGCAGTTTGCACTTACTATGTCTCCTCAGGTCGTGGGGGATCTCCAGCAGTTGTGATCTCTAACACAATTATAGGTAAAGCCATCCTTCTCAGTCCTCAACACATTTTGCTTACTGAGGTCACTCCTGCTCTCAGCCAATCAGATAAGTCTTTCTGGTCTGCAGGTTACCATAGAAATCTGTGTACAGTGAGAGACCTGCTGAACTGTCTATAG
Source organism: Rhinella marina (assembly GCA_900303285.1). Lineage (NCBI taxonomy): Eukaryota > Metazoa > Chordata > Amphibia > Anura > Bufonidae > Rhinella > Rhinella marina. The sequence continues at coordinate 8,051 of ONZH01029684.1, read as the reverse complement.
TTCATGACTAAAGAAAAATCTACTGACCACTGTATTTAGAAAATGTCTTCTTTTAACTGTCCCTTTATGTTGAAAGCTAATCTTTGTAACTACTGAGAAAACCCCTTTAATCCTGTTTTCTCTAGTAGCTCTGAGATGAGTACAGCCATTCCTTCCCAGTGCCCTTTTCCTCTGATCTGTAGCAGAGGAGTTTCACTTCTGAGCATCTACTTGAAGGGCAGCACACAGTCATCTCAACTGAAAGCCTAGATCCTTAGTTCAGGAATAGAACAGACATTTCTAGGACATTTCATCACGTTCCCAAATTCTTATGAAAATATATTCAGCACATACTGCATTGAACTAAATGTACCAATTTATTATATATTTTAGGAGTCGGAGTCAGTCCATTTTATACCAACTCCGACTCAGACTCCACCAAAATGGTCATCGACTCCGACTCTGACTCCACAGCCCTGGTAGTAATCCCAGACAGGAGTACAAAGTGGGCCATTTTTAAAAATCATCCACCACTTTGATTACTGTGCACCCTGCAAAAGGTGGAAGATCAGTGATTAAGTGCATGGCTATATGTTACCATGGTACTTCAGAAACAGGCAAGGGAAGCAAGAGTCCTACAGGTTTTTGTTTAGCAGTCTTGTTCTGGGCACAGGTGGAATAGGAGAGTGCATAATACTTGATGTTGTTGGACATCATAAACCATCAGTATTGTTGAGAGATCAACCTAGTCATCTTGTGGAGACCTGAGTAGTAAGTTTGTAGAGATGCCCATAAGCCAATACTTATTGCCTCAAGTTCACATGAACATACATCTTGCCAAGATGAACGTCCTTAAGCTGAATTGGAGCAACAGTGCTGGGTCAAATGAACAAGAAAAGACATCAGCCTTGGTGTTTTTAAGTGAGTGGACGTGCAGAATAAAATCAAACTGAGCAAAGCAACCACTGGGTTGATTAAGTAATTAATTAAGTCACTGAGCAGTCCAAAGATATGTTCAATTCTTTTGGTCGGTATAGATGACAACAGTAGTTGGTGGCTTGTAGGAAATGTCTCTACTATTCTAAAGCCAACTTAATGGCAGGCAGTTCTTTATCCCCGATTGAATAATTGTGTTCTGCAGGAGAGACAGACTTGGAAAAGAAGCTACAAATGACAATCTTACTGGAGGAAGGGACCTTTTGGTTGAGGACAGCTCTTGTTCCTCCAGAATAACTGCCTAGAGATGTCTCAATGATGCAGAATCAAGGTTGTGAAGAAGGCCTGCTTGAGGGTCTGGAATACGATCTCTACCTCAGTCTACTTCCTGGCATTCAACACTTTGCGGATAAGTGCAGAGAAAGAGTAGAAAGTGTGGAATAAACTGCTAGTAATATTTGGCAAAGCCCAGGAACCACTGTACAGCTTGCAGACCCATAGGAAGGGGCAAGTCCAAAACCACAGTCAATTTCTTAGGATAACTCTCCATACCACAATCAGAGATTATGTAATGAGGAAAGGCAGAATGAACTTTTCAAGAAATAGACTTCTCAAACTTTGAATAAGTTTTCCCTCAAAAGATGGGAGCGGTTTGAACATGCCTTCGGAGGAAAGTCAGGTCAGTCAAGAAGACCAAGATGTCATCCAGATAGACCACTAAGCAGACATACAGAAGATCATAAAAGACATTGTTAATAAACCCCTGTAAAACCAGATATTTGTAATGTCCATCACTGGTGTTAAATTCAGTGTTCCACTTGTCTCCCTTTCTTATGGACCAACTCCTTGGAGATCCAATTTCGTGAAGACACTGGCACTACAGAGCCTATCAAAAGTTCAGGAATTAGCGGCAGAGGATACTTATTTTTCCCTTCAATCATTGATGATGCAAGGCCAAAGAGATCCATCCTTCTTCTTAAAAAAATAAACTCCCCCCACCTTCCCCCCAGGAGGAAGGATTTCTAATAAATCCTTTCTCCTGATTTTTTTGTAGTCAGACATAGCCTGGGTCTCAGGTAAGGCTAATGGATAGAAAGACTCAGCTAACTTTTTTTCAAAACATCCACATAGCTGGTATTAGCTGAAGGAAGGCCCTGTTAATTCTGAGGAACACAAGAAACATATGCTGGAAGCACTGTGGTCAGACAATGAAAATGGCACCTATTTGGAGGTGGCAGGAATGCTACTTTGGTCCAATCCAAACTGATTAGCTTGCAACTTGAAGTGATTACTATACTGGTTTACGAACCTATGGTATGACTTGAGATGCCTTGAAGTGGTGTGGCAGACACAGGGCTTGCAGGTGGAGGTATAGAATTGACTGAGGAGCAGGCTTAGAGTTTATTCGGGTACTAGAGGAGCTGCTCCTTTTGGCCATGCTGACTAGTCAGCTCCTTAAATACTTCAGGCAGTCCAATCTTAGGTGGGCCAGCAGGATCCATGGCCTGAGCAAACTGTTATGCAGCAAGTGTGGCTACTCCCTGGAGCACTATCAAAATGTCCCCTTTGATTTTTTCACATTTTAAACCCTATACAGGTATCTGGACTTCACTGCAGGGGATCCACCAGGCGGCTACATTTCAGAGGGGCTGCTGACGTGCAAGAGACACCAGTGCAGAGCACTGAGGTAGCAGGCAAAACCATAATCAAGGTCAGGCCCAGGTAGGACAGGCAGAGTGCATGCAATCCAATAAACACCCCAAGGCCATGGCAGGCAGCTCAGGTTAGTAAAAAGGTCAGGCAGAGGTAAGGCAGCAAAGGGTCAAAACAGGCAGAAGTCAGTACACTGGTAAGCAAACGTATAACAGCACTCCTTTGGAGGAAACTATTGGACTAGAACCAATTGCTCAGGGACCTTCACACAGAGGAAGGTGCCATAAGTACCCTAATACGGCCAGTCCGTTGAGGATTAGAGCGCACATGCACTGGCCCTTTAACAGCCAGAGGGATCCTGCGCCCTACAGGCAAAACGAGAAAGGCTTAGCCGGCAAACAGGCCACAGCCTGTGTGGAGGGACAGGGAACTTTTTTCTTCTCTTTCCTTGTCCCTTATATCATGAAAGCATTTGAGATGGGAGGAAGTGGGGAGATTTTGTTTCAAATAAAGTGATTAGCTTATTTAGGGTACAGCCATGAAAAGAAGTCTTATCTGTCCTTTATATTTTCTCTTCTTTTATGATCCACTCCTGATTTTGGCTTTCAAAACTGGATGCATGTGGTCATACCCTAAGTGATTTTTCTTTTTTGTATTAAAAAAAGTCCCCCAGTGGCTTGTGAGGCCCAGACCTCCATTCTCTTCCACAGCAAAGTCTCACTGTCTCTCATGTGTTTACTGTGCAAACACTCATGGCTATATGGACACACCTCTACTTGATGTTCAGACACTGCAGTGCAGTGATTCTAGCACTGCAACATCCACCATTAAATCAGCACAGGGCATATTACTGGGTGTACAGATGGGCATATTATTGGGGGCACAGCTGGCCATATTAGTGGGGGCATATAACAGGGCATATTACTGGGGGCACAGCTGGGCATATTACTGGGGACACATAACTGGGCATATTACTGGGGGCACATAACTGGGCATATTACTGGGGGCACAACTGGCATATTACTGGGGCCACATAACAGGGCATATTGCTGGGGGCACAGTTGGCCATAATTCCATAAGAGGGCACTTAACTGGGCATATTACTGGAGCTCAGCTGGGCATAATTCTTTGAGGGGGCACAATGTGGGAATGAATAATGTGCGATGGCACAAAGAGGGAATAAATACTATGTGGGGGCATTACGGGGACTGGTTAGGATTAGGTGCATAGTTATGTTTTGGGCAGAGTTAGAAGCATGGTCTAGTGGAGGAAAAATTTGCATGACGTGTCCCTCTTTGTTTAGAAAGTTGGGAGGTATGGCACTGCATAGAGGTTACTAATGCCTGAAGACTATAAGCTCACCTTAACTAAAGTAAAACTAATGCTTATGGCTGGACTGTCCCGGGCTGCAAGCAAATACGGACTTTCAGCTTTGACCTGAAGAGTGTTTACTGCTGGCTAGTTCTGGCTAATTGGATGGAGTATTGTGCGAAATAGTTACCACTTAACAACATCACACACACACACACACACACACACACACACACACACACACACACACTCAGAAACCTGTTGTGCATGTATATTTCAGACAGACATTGTTAGAAAGAGTAAAGCATTATATAGTTCTGGAAATATTAACTGGCTGACAGCCAGCCTATCGTTTGTCTGAATAAGTGCCTCCCAAACATCCTGGATCCAACAGGACAGTCCTGGACTTTGACAGTAGTTCTGTGGTCCCAGAAGGACTGTGGAATGCCCCGATTTCAATTGTATCAGTGTCCTAAGGACACAGTTATAGTTGTATACAATGGTGAAGCAGGAAGCTATCAGCTCCCTACTCCACCATTCCCCAGTCTGTGCTCTCCCCAGCATGCAGGAGAGATGCAGTGATAGCATGATAGCAGGGAATGGAGTACTCTATTCACTTGGAGAACAGGGCTAGGAAACTATTACTTCTTTATTTTATTAAAATTAGAAGGGCTTAACTATTGTGAAATGGCACTAAATATGAAACATTATTGTAAAGGGTGCACTAAGGGGTCAATATTGTTGTGAGGGGCGACTAAGGGGGCACCACTATTGTGAGGCAACAATATTGCGAGGGGAGCACTAAGAGGTCATTATTACTGTTAGGGGTTATGGCTAATGTTAAAGGGAACTAAGGGGGCAAATCTACTATGTAGGGGCACTAAAAGGGAATTCTAAAGGGGTACTAAGAAGGCATTCTTATTGTGAGGGGCAATAAGGGAGCATATTTAGTCTATGAGACCACTAAAGGGGCATATATATTGTGATGGAGGAATAACAGGACATTCTTGCTGTGAGGGGGCACAAAGGCATATCTACTGTGTAGGGGCACTAAGGGAGCATTCAGTTGTGTAGGAGGCACTAAGGGGGTGACTACTGTGTAGGGGCACTTACAGGGCATTCTTACTGTCAAGTGGCACAACAACTGTGTGGGGTACTAAGAGAGTATCATTACTGTGAAGTGGCACTAAGGGAGCATTCTACTTTGAAGAGGAACTAAAAGAGCATTACTACTTGGGGGCAGTAAGGGAGTATTCTTGTGTGAAGGGGCACTAAGGGGGAATAACTACTGTGTGGAGGTACAAAGGGGACTGGGCAGTATTCGGTGTGTATAGATGGGCATTGCGCAGAGTTAGTAGTGTGTATTAGTGTAAGAGAATCTGCCACTGATATTGTCCCTCCTTTCAAAGTTGTGAAAGGTATGTGAATGTCCTTTGAATGATACCAATATTTATAACCACAGTGTTGCTTGAAAGTTCATGAACTGTCCTCAATTTTCTATACTTCTGCATAAATTTGACCTAAAATTACATCAGATTTTCACACACGTTTTAAAAGTTGATAAAGACAACCAAATAAAAGAAATGAGAGTTTGGATTAGCTGATAAGTTGAAGGTAAACTTAGAGGCCCTGATTTATCATACCATCACTCCAGAATTCTGGCATCAAAAAGTCGCAGAATAGGGCTTTTGCGACTTTTTTGCACTCCCGTGCGCAAAATTTATGCGCTTGCGCAAAATTTTGCGACTTTTTTGCGCAAAATTTTGCGACTTTTTGCATGTGTACACCACTCACTCCAGTTTTGTAATATGGGTGGAAAAGTGGGTGTGGTTAGCTATGTTAATGAGTTTCACTCCAGATTTATCATTGCGACTTTTTTAAAAAGTCGCAAAATAGTCGCAATCTCACTCCAGGAGGAGGGTGGAGTAGGAAAAGTGGAGTAGCTTCTCTAGACAGAAGTGTTAGGTTTAAGGACAAGCCACATTTATCAAACAACCTGTGACATTTGATAAATGTGGCACAAAGTACTCCAACACAGACTGAAGCAAAACTGACTTCAAATATTCTCCTAATGATAAATTCCCCCCAGAGTGTTTTCAATGAATGGGATGACAATCAGGTGTGAGTGGGCAACCTGTTTCATATAAAGAAGAGGGATCTATTAAAGTCTGATCCTCACAACATATGTTTGTCGGATTGTATCATGGCACTTAAAAAAAACAGTTGATGCTTATAAGGCTGGTAAAAGGTTCAAAACCATCTATAAAGAGTTTGGACTCACCAATTTATGAGTGTGTACAAATGGAGAAAATTAAATACCATTATTACCCTCTGCAGAATTGGTCGACTTATAAAGATCACGCCAAGAGCAAGCGGCATGTAATAGTTACAAGGTCACAAAGGAAACCCCAGTAGCCTTTAACACCTTAAGGACCCAGCCATTTTTCACCTTAAGGACCAGGCCATTTTTAGCAAATCTGACATGTCTCACTTTATGTGGTGATAACTTTAGAACGCTTTTACTTATCCAGGCCATTCTGAGATTGTTTTCTCGTCACATATTGTACTTCATGACAGTGTTAAATTTGAGTCAAAATATTTCATTCTTATTTATAAAAAAATACCAAATTTACCAAAAATTTAGAAAAATTAGCAAATTTCCAAATGTCAATTTCTCTACTTTTAAAATACATAGTAATGCCTCCAAAAATAGTTATTACTTTACATTCCCTATGTGTCTACTTCAGGTTTGGATCACTTTTGAAAATTACATTTTATTTTTTTGGGACGTTAGAAGGCTTAGAAATTTAGAAGCAAATCTTGAAATTTTTCACAAAATTTCCAAAACCCACTTTTTAAGGACCAGTTCAGGTTTGAAGTCACTTTGTGAGGCTTCCATCATAGAAACCACCCAAAAATGACCCCATTTTAGAAACTACACCCCTCAAGGTATTCAAAACTGATTTTACAAACGTTATTAACCCTTTAGGTGTTTGACAAGAATTAAAGGAAAATGTAGCCAAAATTTCCGAATTTCACTTTTTTGGCAGATTTTCCATATGAATCATTTTATTCTGAGAATAAAGCAAGGGTTAACTGCCAAACAAAACTCAGTAATTATTACCCTGATTTTGTAGTTTACAGAAATGCCCCATTTGTCATCGTAAACTGCTGTATAGGCACACGGCAGGGCGCAGAAGGAAAGGGCAGATTTCACTGGAAAAAGTTTAAGTTGCCATGTCACATTTGATGCACCTCTAGAGTAGGAAACTCCCAAAATTGACCCCATTTTGGAAACTACGGGATAAGTTGTTTGTTAGTGCTATTTTAGGGTACATATGATTTTTGGTAGCTCTATATTACACTTTTTGTGAGGCAAGGTAACAAAAACTAGCAGTTTTGGCATTGTTTTTATTTTTTGTTATTTACAACATTCATCTGACAGGTTAGATCGTGTGATATTTTTATAGAGCAGGTCGTTGCGGACGCGGCAATATCTAATATGTATACTTTTTTTTTATTTATTTAAGTTTTACACAATATTTTTGAAGCACAAAAAAAATCACATTTTAGTGTCTCCATAGTCAGAGAGCTGTAATTTTTTTTATTTTTTGGGCGATTGTCTCAGGTAGGGGCTCATTTTTTGCGGGATGAGATGATGGTTAGATTGGTACTATTTTTGGGGGCATGCGCTTTTTTTGATCGCTCGGTATTACATTTTTTGTGATGAAATGTGACAAAAAATGACTTTTTTTAGACAGTTTTTATTTTTTATTTTTTACAGTGTTCACCTGAGGGGAGAGATCATGCTATATTTTTGTAGAGCAGGTTTTTACGGACGTGGCGATACCTAACATGTATACTTATTTTTATTTATTTAAGTTTTACACAATAATATCCTTTTTGAAACAAAAAATCATGTTTTAGTGTCTCCATAGTCAGAGAGCTGTAGTTTTTTTAGTTTTTTTTTTTTAGTTTTTTTTGGGCGATTGTCTCAGGTAGGGGCTCATTTTTTGCGGGATGAGATGATGATTAGATTGGTACTATTTTTGGGGGCATACGCTTTTTTGATCGCTTGGTATTACATTTTTTTTATGAAATGTGACAAAAAATGGCTTTTTTTAGACAGTTTTTTATTTTTTATTTTTACAGTGTTCACCTGAGGGGAGAGA
>ONZH01029683.1:0-17654 GCA_900303285.1 Rhinella marina | reverse complement strand
GGAAGATGGATGGAGCCAAATACAGGACCATTCTGGATGAAAACCCGTTGGTCTGCAAAAGACCTGAGACTAGGACGGAGATTTATCTTCCAACAAGACAATGATCCAAACAATAAAGCAAAATCTACAATGGAATGGTTCAAAAAATAAACGTATCCAGGTCTTAGAAATGGCCAAGTCAAAGTCCAGACCTGAATCCAATTGAGAATATGTGGAAAGAGCTGACAACTACTATTCACAAACGCTCTCCATCCAACCTCAAAGAGCTTGAGCTGTTTTGCAAGGAAGAATGGGCAAGAATTTCAGTCTCTAGATGTGCAAAACTGATAGAAACATACCCCAAGCGACTTGCAGCTGTAATCGCAGCGAAAGTTGGCGCAACAAAGTATTAATACAAGGGGGCACAATAATTTTGCACGCCCCACTTTTCAGTTTTATTATTACAAAAAAGTTTAAATGATCCAATAAATTTCGTTCCACTTCACAATTGTGACCACTTGTTCACCAAAAATGTTAAATGTTATATCTTTTTGTTTGAAGCTTGATTGTAGATTCACACTGAAGGCATCAAAACTATGAATTTAATACATGTGGAGTTATATACTTAACAAAAAAGTGTGAAACAACTGAAAATATGTTTTATATTCTAGGTTCTTTCAAAGTAGCCACCTTTTGCTTTGATTACTGCTTTGCACATTCTTGGCATTCCTTGATGAGCTTCAAGAGGTAGTCACCTGAAATGGTATTCCAACAGTCTTGAAGGAGTTCAGAGATGCTTAGCACTTGGTGGCCCTTTTGCCTTCACTCTGCGGTCCAGCTCACCCCAAACCATCTCGGTTGGGTTCAGATCTGGTGACTGTGGAGGCCAGGTCATCTGGCGTAGCACCCCATCACTCTCCTTCTTGGTCAAATAGCCCTTACACAGCCTGGAGCGTGTGTTTGAGTCATTGTCCTGTTGATAAATAAATGATGGTCCAACTAAACGCAAACCGGATGGAATAGCATGCCGCTGCAAGATGCTGTGGTAGCCATGCTGGTTCAGTATGCCTTCAATTTTGAATAAATCCCCAACAGTTTTACCAGCAAAGCACGCCACACCATCACACCTCCTCCTCCATGCTTCACGGTGGGAACCAGGCATGTAGAGTCCATCCGTTCACCTTTTCTGCGTCGCACAAAGACACAGTGATTGGAAGCCAAAGAATCTCAAATTTGGACTCATCAGACCAAAGAACAGATTTCCACTGGTCTAATGTCCATGTCTTGTGTTCTTTAGCCCAAACAAGTCTCTTTCTGCTTGTTGCCTGTCCTTAGCAGTGGTTTCCTAGCAGCTATTTTACCAATGAAGGCTGCTGCACACAGTCTCCTCTTAACAGTTTTGTTGTAGAGATGTGTCTGCTGCTGAACTCTGTGTGGCATTGACCTGGTCTCTAATCTGAGCTGCTGGTAACCTGCGATTGTCTGAGGCTGGTGACTCGGATGAACTTAATCACTCCGCAGCAGAGGTGACCTTGGTCTTCCTTTCCCTGGGAGGTCCTCATGTGAGCCAGTTTCTTTGTAGCGCTTGATGGTTTTTTGCGACTGCACTTGGGGACAAACTTTAAAGTTTTCCCAATTTTTTTCGGACTGACTGACCCTTCATTTCTTAAAGTAATGATGGCCACTCGTTTTTCTTTTACTCTAGGTTGCTTTTTTCTTGCCATAATACAAATTCTAACAGTCTATTCAGTAGGACTATCAAGCTGTGTATCCACCTGACTTCTGCCCAACACAACTCAGGGTCCCAACCCCATTTATAAGGCAAGAAATCCCACTTATTAAACCTGACAGGGCACATCCCGTGAAGTGAAAACCATTTCAGGTGACCACCTCTTGAAGCTCATCAAGAGAATGCCAAGAGTGTGCAAAGCAGTAATCAAAGCAAAAGGTGGCTACTTTGGAAGAACCTAGAATATAAGACATATTTACAGTTGTTTCACACTTTTTTGTTAAGTAATATAATTCCACATGTGTTAATTCATAGTTGTGATGCCTTCAGTGTGAATCTTAACAATTTTCATAAGTCGTGAAAATACAGAAAACTCTTTGAATGAGAAGTGTGTCCAAACTTTTGGTCTGTACTGTATATATATATATATATATATATATATATATATATATAGTTGTGCTCAAAAGTTTACATAACCTTCAGAATTTTGGCTGTCTTGGCCTTTTTTCAGAGAATAGAATGATAACACAAAAACTTTTTCCACTCATGGTTAGTGGTTGGGTGAAGCCATTTATTGTCAAACTACTGTGTTTTCTCTTTTTAAATCATAATAACTGTCAGCATGGGAGCCAATCAGTGCAAGCCCTACCCCACCCCCTCTCAGGGCCATGTGAGACCTCTTCTTCTTCCTCCCCAGTGTTTTTTCCCGCCAACATGTGCATCAAAATGGCACCCCCACACACACACACACACACACACACTTCCTCACAGGGACATGTGAGAACCTTTCTTCTTCCTCTCCAGTGTTTTTTCCCTGCCAACATGTGCACTAAAATGGCGCTAAGCGCCATTTTAGTTGGTTTTTGTCCAAAACACGACGGTGTAGTTCAAACTGGTCGCTCATACCTTAAAGGGGTTCTCTGGGAATTAAGAAAATGTAAATACTAAATATTACTTTGTTATAAAATATATTCCCAAATACCTTTCATTAGTTATAATGGCTCGTTTGTCTGGGGAGCAAAACATCAGGAGAAATAAAATGGCCACCGTCCTATTAGTGCACACAGAACCTGTCCTAATCACATAGGAGGACAGTTACTTCACATCACTGAGGTAAAGAGCTGCCTCATCCTCTCTCTGCTCTGCTTGTCAGGGATTATAATCCTGAATACACGATGATAAGATCTTCAGCTAAAATCTCTGTAGGAATGGAGTTCATGAGCAGGTGTGACTAATGAGCAGCAGCTCTTGTATGTAGTCTCCATTACCACCGTCTGTCCTTTTCATCCTCTCTGTACTCTTGTCTTCTCATAGACCCATTCCTACAGAGATTCAGCTGCAGATCTTATCAGCTGTATTCAGGATCATAATCCCTGACAAGCAGAGCAGAGAGGAGGATGAGGCAGCTCTTTACCTCAGTGTTGTGAAGTAACTTGTCCCCTGTGTGGTTTAGGACAGGTTCTGAGTGCACTAATAGGACGACGGCCATTTTATTTCTCTTAATGATTGCTCCCAGACAATATGAGCCATTATAAGTAATAAAAGGTATTTGGGAATACATTTTATAATAAAGTAATATTTAAAGTATTTTCATTTTCTTAATTCCTGGAGAACCCCTTTAAGACATACAAATGTTTTTTTTCTGTTCCATATTAATGAGACAGAAAAAAATCAGTTTTGTTTTGAAGATACTGTGTGATGTCGACCCCCTGAGAGGATACGATCCCTTACATATGGTGGAGGATGCGGGCATGTTGATGCCAAGAAGGCACAATGTTTGTTGCTGGGGCAACAGGAAAGGGAAAGGAAAAGTGTTTGCTAGGAGCAGCACAGCATGAACAAAAGAGCAAGGTGCTGCTGAATGTTGCTGTGTTCCTGTTAAAGAGCCGGAAGCCTGTATAGTAACATAGTTTATAAGGCCTAAAAAAGACTTCTGTCCATCCAGTTCAGCCTGTTTTCCTACAAGTTGATCTAGAGGAAGGCAAAAAAAACCTCTGTGAGGTAGAAGACAATTTCCCACTTTAGGGAAAAAAATTCCTTCCCGACTCCAATCAGGCAATCAGAATTACTCCCTGGATCAACGACCCATCTCTAGTAACTATAACCTATAATATTATTACCCTCCAGAAATACATCCAGGCCCCTCTGAATCTTTTAGTGAACTTACCATCACCACCTCCTCGGGCAGAGAGTTCCATAGTCTCACTGCTCTTACCATAAAGAATCCTCTTCTATGTTTGTGTACAAACCTTCTTTCCTCCAGACGCAGAGGATGTCACCTCGTCACAGTCACAGTCCTGGGGATAAATAGATGATGGGAGAGATCTCTGTACTGAACCCCTGATATATTTATACATAGTTATTAGATCTCCCCTCAGTCGTCTTTTTTCTAAAGTGAATAAACCTAATTTTGATAATCTTTCTGGGTACTTAGTCCACCCATTCCAGTTATTACTTTAGTTGCCCTCCTCTGAAACCTCTCCAGCTCTGGGCCTATGTCTGACTTATTCACAGGAGCCCCAGAACTGTACACAGTACTCCATGTGTGGTCTGACTAGTGATTTGTAAAGTGGCAGGACTATGTTCTCATCATGGGCATCTATGCCTCTTTTGATGCAACCCATTATCTTATTGGCCTTGGCAGCAGCTGTCTGACACTGGTTTTCTACAGCTTAGTTTGCTGTTCACTAAAATTCCTAGGTCCTTTCCATGTCAGAGTTACCTAATATTTTAACCATTTAGTATGTACTGGTGACTTGCATTATTCCTTCCCATATGCATAACCTTACATTTGTCAGTGTTAAACCTCATCAGCCACTTCTCTGCCCAAGCCTCCAGTCTATCCAGATCCATCTGTAGTAGTGTACTGTCCTCTTCTGTGTTAATTACTTTACACAGTTTAGTGTCATCTGCAAAAATTGCTATTTTACTGTGCAAGCTTTCTACAAGATCATTAATAAATATACTGAAGAGAATAGGGCCCAATACTGACCCCTGTGGTACCCCACTAGTGACAGTGACCCAATCTGAGTATGTGCCGTTAATAACCACCCTCTGTTTTCTATCACTGAGCCAGTTACTTACCCACATACAGACATTTTCTCCCAGGCCAAGCATTCTCATTTTATATACTAACCTTTTATGTGGCACCGTGTCAAATGCTTTGAAGAAGTCCATATATACGACATCCATTGATTCACCACAGTCCAGTCTAGAACTTACCTCCTCATAGAAACTGATTAAATTGGTTTGACATGACCGATCCCTCATGAAGCCATGTCTGGATAAAGCTGCTGGTGCAAAATCTGGACACTTTTGCTTCATTGCAAGAGAATATTGTGGTGGTTTAAAGGGCCAGAAGCCCATGTGAAAAGTCTGAACTGTGGAGAAATTTTTTTTTTGAAGGTTCAATATGAAGACCTATATGAAAGTTGCTGCGGCTTGGTAGAGCCCATCAGGTGCAACAAAGGATTGCTGGGAATGGTGCCAGCGAGAGATCCAAGAAATGGATAATTGTTTGATCAGGAGATCTGATAAAGAAAGTGAAAGATTCTGCGACTTGGTGATTGGGGGAATACCGCTGGGGGTTATTCTAGATTCCCGCCAACGAGTGTCTCGGGTGATGCCCGATGTACTGAACTTTCTGGAGAGGGGTACAGAGACAGAGACCGCAGTGTCTCTAACCTTTGAAAAGGACTATAGTTCTGTGCAGTGGGAGCTGCTAAAATGTGAGACCCTGGAGGTGGAATTCGTGCTGGGCACCGACTTTCCGTGGTTTCGGCAGGTATGGAATGGAGAGAGTGCTTTGAATGGTGCGACTAGAGAGTCCGAAGGAAAAGTCAGCAACCAAGGCGTTTCCCATGGCAACCACGGGATTGAGGAGTCGATATGGGATCCCATGACCAGAAACCAGGGGCTGGAGGTTCCCAAGTTCCCAAGGAAGAAGGCAGACCTCAGTGGAGATGTCCCTGGAGAGACAGCACCCTCATCTACTGGGTGTGTCGATACCGTGACAGCGTTTGGTAAGACCGTTCCAGTTTGTGCGTGTGACATACAAGATGGGATTTGTGGTGAGAGCCGGTGGCAGTCGCTACCTGCCGAGCCGGTAAGTATCATGACACTGGGACTAGAGACTGCGACAAAAATGTGTGATATTGTGATAAATGGCAGTCCAGTCCAAGCGTTGCTGATTGATAAGGTTGATAGCACAGAGCTGTGGTAAATGTGCAGGAAAGTGTGGCAGAGCTAGAAGGTGTACCACACGAACCAGAACCAGGTGTAGTTAAGCAGTTCCCACAGTGTTCTATGGTTAGTGAGCTCAAGTGTAGGGTTAACGAAAGTGTTGTAACATACAAGGTGAACTGTGCACCTGTAAGAGAGCCTGAGCAGGTTCAGGACATGAACCTGGCCAATTTGGTCGTTAGCTCATATGTGCCCCTAGAGGTCAGGAGTGAGATTGACAAGAGTGCTTTAGGTGACATAGGTGCTATGACTAATAGCAGCTCAGAGAAAGAGACTGCCGGGTCAGTTTCTTGGGAAACTAGTGTGGTTGCTAGTAGCAACCAGGGGTCAGTTCTCAGCAACTTGGAGAATAATACCCAAAGTGAAGTTCATGAGGGAGTAAAGACACAAAAGAGTAGAGGTAGAGAGTATAAGAGTATAAGAGAAATGTGAAGCGGAAAAGAGTAAGAGAGGGTCTGGCCGTTAGATGGCCACCGGAGTCCCTTAGATGCTGTCTACAGGGTAGAGAGTTGATCGTGATGATAAACCGGGCTTTGCTGGCCTGGGTGTGGCAGAACAAGGGGAAAACTATAGGTAATGTAGATGCTCTGTCATGCATCCTGTGTTGGTGCAAGTGTTCACCCCCATGGCTTTGAACAGAGGGGGGGGGGTATGTGAGGCAGTGACAGGCCTCACGCTTCATAGAGGTCTGGAGGGGGTGGATATTCCAGTCCACATCCCTATTCCACCACAGGTGAGGCCACCTGGTTGTAATTACTGCTGTGATAAACCAGCCCTCAGTGTCAGTCTGGGGAGAGGAGAAAGGCTGTGGAGGCCTGAGAGGTTAGAGCCTGCGGAGGCTCTGTGTGTGTGGTCTCAGCCAGGAGGGCTGAGGGGCCACAAGGCTCTGTGTAGCCTGGAAGTTTGGGGGGCCCAGTGACCCTAGGACAAGAGGGTCACACGGTCCTAGTCGGGAGGACTATTGGACCATTTCCCCCCAAAGGATACGGTTGGAGTCACAGCCAGGAGGCTGCTGGACTGATCGGCTGAGGAAGCTGCACTTAAAAGCTGTGTGTGAACAGCGTATGTATTTAGGTGAGTTAGCGGAACTATGTTTAGTCAGAGCCCAGCCGGGCAGGTGTTGTTTTTATGACTTGTTTTGGTGTGCTGGTGCCAATAAAACTGAGTTGGACCTGATAATCCCCGTGTTTTGAAGATACTGTGTGATGTCGACCCCCTGAGAGGATACGATCCCTTACAATAGTTATATATTTCTTAATAGTTATATATTTTGTACATTTTTTATGTAATAAAAGATAATTTGTCTTTCTATAACCTTTCTTCTGCCTCACGCATTGTTGTTTTCAAATCTGTTATTATTCTAAGATAAAATAACCAACCCACATACTTGGTAAATCGCTGAGTCTGACAAGTGCGCAAATGTTATCTGCTGCTTGATATGTACTGTAAACATTTCCAGATGTTAAAATATAGAGGTCGGTATGTCTCTAATTGTTACTACGAATTCATCATGTTAAAGAAGGCATTAAATTAGTTGAGAACTCAGAAACGTTTGTAGGAGAACCTAGAATGGCAACAGAATAAATCAGTGCTTCCACTAACATTGTATTTTGCACAAAACAACTGTTTCAAATATCTAACCCAAGTTTTATCTCTTGGTGCTGACTGCTATAGAAGGACAGTATTTTGTATTTAACTTTCAATGGTATAATAGTACCGGAATGGAAAAGAAAAAGAGCCAAAAGTTCTAAAAAATTGGTTTCTATGAATATTGAGTTTAAAAAAAATACATCAGCTGTTTGGTGGTTTCTGTATTGATGGATCGTAGCAGGCAGACTACGTAAGGGCATATCTCATTGACAATTTATCAATTTAAGTACAATGTGCCCTAGAAATGTTATTTACTAAAGCAGTCAGGAATGCTAGCAGGTGCTTTCACCTTGTCATATCCTTTAAGCTGCCCTCACAGGGTGCATAATAAAGTGGTGATAGACGTGTTGCTTTCAGCGGTCTGTCACTTATCTGGTAATGTAAACTGGTCGCTGAGAATTTACAGTTTAAGGCTCCATTCACATGTCCGTATTTGTGCACATCCTGGAAAACGGTCAGTTTTTTGCGGATCCGTAGTACCGCAAAAAACTCCAGTAAAAAACGGAAAGGATGTATCCATATGTCATCCGTTTTTTGCGGATCCGCAAAAAACAGAAGGAGTAATCAAATCTTTTTTTTTTTCTTTTTTTTTCTACCCTCCTGGAACAGAATCCGCAAATGCGGATGACATGTGGATGGCTTTCCGCATGTCTTCCGCATTTACGGACGTCCCATAGACTTGTATTGGGCTACGGACTGCAAAATCGGAGGAAAAGTAGGAACGGAGAAACGGATGCGGACAACATATGGTGCAATGTCCGCATTTTTTCGGGACCCATTGAAATGAATGGCTCCACATACTATCTGCAAAAAACATCCGAAATTGCGGAACGGACGTGGATAGGATGCGGATGAAAAATACGTGTGAATGGAGCCTAATGGTGACAGCGGGTGCTGAAGAAGAATCGAAGGAGAGGGGGGATTCATGAATAATTTGGACTCTTTTCTGGCAGCCCATGACTCTTCTGTAGTGCACAGTGTCAGCATTAAACTGTACGTTTTTGGAAACCACTTTACAATAGCAGATAAGTGACAGACCACTGAAATCAATACGTCTGTCACTACTTTATGCTGACCTCATGGAGGGTGAGCTTAAAGAATATAACAGGTTCCCTGTAAGAGCACATGCCAGCTCTTCTGACATGAAAGGTTTCCATTATACATTGTATATTATATTTCACCAATAGTTAATTAAATCAGCTCTGTCGGGTCTCCAATGCCCCCTATCTGAGATGTTAAGGGACTCATTTATTATTAGGTCTGTGAAGTTTTGAAAATTAGAGTACATTAGGAATGCGCTTAATTTTACATTTGCAAACTACAGTGTTTTCTGTGGGTTTGCTTTCTAGAATTGAACAAACCAGGGGCGTTGCTAGGCTAAAACATTCGGGGCCTGGGCCCCTGATGCTTTCTCCCAGGCCCGAATGTCTTGCCTCAGGACGGCAATACAATTGAATCTAATGCACTGCAAGATCTGAAAGACCTGTGATCAGTTCTGAATGCAATAGCTGAAAAGGACCTTGGATGATGTCAGTCATGTGACCAGTGCAGGAGAGGACGGCTCACCAGTGAAGAGAAGTCCTGGGAAGAAGCTGTGGTGAGGTCTGCTACATGAGGAGAGGTAAGTGAAGGGAGAGGCAGAGCAATGCCGGGGGTTGTAGTTATTTAACTGGGACTGTATGTTAGGGCTGAAGGGAGGGACATTATTTACATGGGATAGTGGGGTGGAGTGATGTTACTTACATGGGACTGAAAGTTGAGGGAGTGATGTTATTTACATGGGACTGTATGTTGAAGGGGGCAGGAGAAATGGTGTGATGTTATTTACATGGGACTGTATTTTGGAGGGGGCTGTAGATATAGAGGGATGTTATTTACATGGGACTGTATAGGAAGGGAACAGGGAATTGGGCCATATTCACTGGGGCCTGGGTCCCGGATCTTTTGAGACCCTAGCAACGCCCCTGGAAAAAACCCTTTAATGATTCACTAATCTTTATTTCCTTAGCTATTATTTTACTTGCTTATATAGCACTAACATATTCCACTGACATTATCATCATTTGCTGTCCCCAGTGAGGCTCACAATCTAAGTTCCCTATCAGTATGTAGGAAAAATGAGAAAAGGAGAACCTGGAGCAAACCCACAAAAACTTAAGGAGAACATACAAACTCCATGCAGATGTTGTCCATGGTCTGATTCGAACATAGGACCCCAGCACAGCTAACCACTAAACCACCATCCTGCCCTTAGCTATAAATCACACTAGCTACAGTGTTTAAGATGCATAAGACAATGCAAGATATTGGGATAGATTTTCAAATCCAAGAATCAGGGAGGAAGGAAGCATGTTGAACCAAATGTGAAATTTGGAGAACATTTCTTCAAACAGCAGTTTCACAAGTTTCCCATTGCAGCAGGTCACATTTACTGGAAAGGATAACACAAATGTCCACATGAAAATATGTATTGCTTGCACTTTGTAAAACTTTTGGCAGAGGAGTTATCTTTCATGTCACCACATTTGTTAATCTCTATGGATCCCATAAACCCGTGTCTCATATGTCCTAAGCCTTCCAATGGAAAATCTGTATTCTCCTGATTTGTGAAGGACATTGTTAACGTTCTAATAACCTCATCTTTTGGGTTAAGCCTGTTTTACTGTATGTTCTTATAATTCGGGTACTTTTCTCAGTTGTGTGGAAAACCACAAACCCCAAGATGAAGATCAGCTACTGGTAAAATCCAAACTGAGCAGTATAGGGCCCAAATGATATTAACAGAGCTGTATTGAACAAAAGAAAAAACAAATTTGAGTACATGGTGTGGCCCAGAACATGAACGTGCTTTGTACAGTTCCAAATATAATCTCTGTTTCAATAAATACTTCCGACATGATTTTCCGCTCTGCTTTTACATATGGGGATCTGAGCTTTGGCATTAAGTTTGATGTCCTCAAAAGGAAATGAATCTCCTGTACTTTGACTTGCATCTGCTGGTAGCCAGAATATCCACGTGTGTTTAACCTGTCCTAAAAAAGCCACTGTTCCTTTAAAGCGCACTTCATGCAGCACGCCTCTGAGCTAATAATTTCCAGTGTGTTCTGCAGAAAAGGAAAACAATGCTTTATGTGACACCATGGTACACAGGCCGCCAGCCATATTGGGTATTAAGGTGAAACCTTCCTGAGTGAAAACTCACAAAATGAAGATCTGTTAACAATAAAAAATATTCACCATTGATAAACTTGATTGTTAAAGGGGTTGTCCGAGTTATTTTTTTGTTCTTTATATGTTTCTAACTTGTCAGGTATAACAACTTTCCCATATACTTTGTGTTTCTAAAGCTGCTGGTTTCTCAGAGTTGACTGAGGGTCACATGACTTGTGATGTCACCTTATCTCCCTGGTCTGTGATGTTTCATGTACAAGCCTCAGTGAGTTCAGATAACAGTCTGTACACGAGATGTCACTGGCCACGCCCCCTTTCTTTGCCGGGCTCCTGCTATCTGCTCTCTCCCTGGATTCCTTCAGATAAAACATTAACCCCTTCAGCCAGAACACACTGAGGGCTCAAGGCTCAAATAGTAGCTGCAGCAGTGAGAGGAGATAAATGCTGGGCAAGGAGCTATAGAGGAATTGTACAAGAACAGGTAGGGAGAATTTCCTGTGTGTATCAGCAGTGTCATTGTACAGCTGGGACTTGTAGTCCTACACATACAACATGCTGCTGAGTACCCCAGCAGGCAGACATGTACTCACAGCACTTATATTCACTGCCTTTGCAGAGAAGGGGGGAGGGGCAGAGATTGTTATTACTGCATGTAAACAAAGGCCAGAAGAGAACCAGGGAAATGAGGAAATATAGATTTTTTTGCCTAAAACTTGCTGAAATTAGTTATATATTGCTGCCCATCAGATTTACAGTGCTATATTTTTTTTTCCATAACTTGGACAACCCCTTTAATATATCAGTGCATGTATTAGGGGAGGTTCACACCGTGGAATTTGCCGGCGGAATTTTGGCATGGAGCCAGCACCAGAATTCTGCCAGCAACAACGTGGTGTCTGCCTCCCTTTGTATTTAAAGGGGTTGTCTGGGATTTTGCCTCAGGATAGGTCATCAGTAGTAAAATCCCAGACAACCCCTTTAATAGAAGGCAGAACTGAATTTTGTTCCCTCAGTACAGTGTCTGGATGGACACCATTTGAAGGAGCAGTGGTTGTCTGCTCGCAGCTTAGCTCCATTCAAAGTTAGCGGGTCCTCAGCATAAAAAACATAAGTGAACGAACAAGGCAGAAACTGCAGTGGCTTCTGCTGCGGTATATGTGACAAATATTGACAGTGTCAAAATCCGCCGTGTGATTGGTCCCATATAATGTTTCTCCACAAACAGATAAATAAATGTGACCATATGGAGCTTTGTGATACAATAAAGTTTCTTGCGAAAAAGAAAATCATAATGGCTGCAACTGCAGTACCCTAGAAAGCAAAGTTTGTATTTGTAATCTTTGTGACATGCTATACACTGTACACCAGCAGATCGCATATGGGTGGCACTGGGAATGGAGTTAACCTCCTCCATTACTCTGCCCCCTTTTTCTTGACAGGCTGGTCCCACTTCCTGTCAGCAGGGACAGTTATCTTGGCAAGCCTGGAGTGAGGGAGCATGTCCATCTGATCTTGCTCCAAGTGTCTTTAGGACTAAAGATCCAGCTCATCTGTGAGGACTACTATTTCAGGGAGACTGCAGGGTCCTAGACCACATAAGTTCTGCAAGCTACAGTGTTTACAGTCAACAGAGTGATGATCACTACAGATATAAAGACTCCGCTGCAGGTGACGGGAAACATGTTAAGACACCAATCACCACAGTTCAGGAGAGGTTCACTCAAAATCCTGTGTTTCACAAATGGACACCTATACCCACAAGTGGTAGCTTATTGCTGTTAGCGAGAGAGAGAGAGAGACTTTTGCTGGCCAGTATACTCAGAGTGCCATCGTCCACCAGCATAGTTCATCATCTGAGGAGAAAAATTGCAAAATTATACTTTGTACAATCTACTGCTGGATGTACTACAACATAGTCATTACCATTCCCATCCACTGCATCGTCTTCACAGGTGTCATCCGCATTTGTATGTCCGTGCCGCAGTCTTGCAAAAAAAAAAAAAAAAAGAGAGAACAACATGTCCTATACTGTATGTATCCATTTTACGGACAAGGATAGGACATTTCTACAGAAGGGGGAAAGAAAACGAAGGCTTGCACATGGCTAGTATCCATGTTTTGCCAATCTGCGGTTTGTGGACCGCAAAACACATACGGTTGTGTGCATATAGCCTAAATGGGATTAGGCCTCTCTTCTTGATATAATATGCAAAACACAGATCTTCATCCAATAAACGATTAATTAGGGTGCCAGGAGTTAGAATCCCACCAATGTCATATTGATTACCTTTCCTGAGGTTAGGTCATTTCATGAATATTTAAGTCCAGAAAAGCTCCTTTACATGCAGCAGTTGAAGGAACAGAGAGGATGTGCCATTAGTTGCTAAAGAACCACATAGCCACCATATTCTTCTGTGCAGGCTCCCTGCCCCACAGGAGTTTTGACTTCTACTAACAATATAAGTTATCTCAGCAGAATATCCTGGATTCTGTTGGGTTCAACTGTTTGAAGACCCTGCGGCCTCCTTGTAGTTTACCAAGCACAGTGCCATCCATTGGATAGTGGCTGTGCTTGGTATGGCAGCTCAAGCCAATTTACTTGAATGTGACTGATCTGCGCTTAGGCCATGTGACCGATGAAGAAGCTGCTGCACTCACTAAGACACATTATTTATCCCATGACCACTTTTAAAAGAAAAATACAAACAATGACAAATGCTGCTGTTTACTCATACTGCGTACCTAAAAAAAACAGGAAAATGTGATTTAAAAAATCATATGCACCCTGGAATGTGGCAATGAACACTACATATGATATCATTCCCTGAACAGAAAAACAAAAATGTTATCATCAGTCTTTCAATGTAATGGTACAGAAACAAATTATTCTCTAAAATAGTGTTTTTACTATGTAAAAGTAGAGAAACAAAATATGCATATAAATAACTATGTAAATGTGTATGTATTGCTGTAATTGTTATTTTGTAAGGTTTTACAACGCCAACACCCCCCCCCAAAAAAAAAATCAATGCATTGTATGACCTCAGAATTATGCAGAAAAGTAAAATAGTTCGGATTTCAAAAATAAAGTTTCAGTTTAAAAGTTTTTTTTAAAAAATGCAATGAAACATCATCTACATCATAAGATTGTGTGTAGTGAAAAGCTACACTATTTTGTGTGTAGTGTAATCTGATTAATCTTATATATTGTAGAAAAGAAGCAAAAGAAGCCAACATGTATGTCCTAAATATAATTTTACTAATAATATGAAAAAAGTGGCATCCACCTGTACCCAAGGTACAGGGGCAGGACTTATTGAATGCAGTCATAAAGACAAAAAGAGTGAAGCTGCAGAACCAACTTACATTCTCTCATACCCATCTGATATGCAATATTCTTGACGCTAATAATTCTACCTAAATGTGGCAAATAAGGCCATGTTCACATCAACACTGGTTATCTCCATAGTTCTGCTCTGTTAGAGGAGCAGAAGAACAACATTAATGTTGTTCCACATTCGGACCATAACTGAAACCAACGGAGTTAAACAGACCCTATTGACTACAATGGGGTTTATTTGGTTTCTGTCTTTTTTTTTTTGTTGTCGCATTTTTAACAGAAAAAAAAATCCTGCGTGCAGGACTTTTTGTCTGTTCTTTTTGGCAAAATCTGTAGGCCCTGAATGCGGTCTCCAAAAGGTCCTTATCTCTTTAAAACGGTTTTCCAGGACTTTCATATTGATGGCCTTTCCTTAGGATAGGCCATAGGGACCACAGCGCTCTGGCAAAGTCCATGTTCCCTCTAGCACTGTACATTTTGTAATGGCTGTGCCTGGTACTTCAGCGCTTTGCAGCATAGCCCACTTTCATGAAAGGGGCATTGAGTTGCAATACCAGGCACAACCAAAGAAATTGTATGAAGCTGTGCCTGGTAAATAATGTGGCAATAAGAGAAAACTCCAGTTTCTTTTTATGTTGAAATCTTGATCATACTTTTATTGTAATTGCGGCACCATACAACATGTGACGTTTCGGCCAAATGGCCTTCTTCAGACACTGGTTTACAAAAATATATACAGAACATAAGTATAATACAAAAAGGAACCAAATTACAAGATAACCTTACTGAAGGTAAAAGAAAAAATTACAAAAGAAAGTATATACACTATATCTCCTAATTGTGCATAGTATACATTGCGTCATATTAAGGTATGCGAGGACCTAATCAGATACCTCAGTTTATCTCATACTTGTATATATGGCGATGAAGATTAAGCAAATATATCGACGGACGCATCATAATAACAAGATGAGTGAATCACCTTCCAACTAGAAATGGATTTAATGAGGCTTTTTCGCATGATTAGACTAAAAGTACACTTTTCACAACATAATGTACCCAATCGGGTGACTACACCAAGAGCCTTAGTGTTACTTTCTGAATTAGGACTTCGAAATAAAAGCACATACATACCACCGGGAGTCCATCCACCAGTGGAGACGTTTGTTAATATTGTGCGGAAAAACTTTAGAAATAGTCTTGAACAAGGCAACCTGAGATTCACTAATAATCTAAATCAGGAAGACAGGAAGGCACTTAAAGAGGACCTTTCATGGGTCCAGACAAGGACACTGTTTTGTAGGGCATCTATTGGGGATGTAGGTGTGCTTACTAGTTTTCCTGGGCGCCGCTCCGTTCGCTCGCTGCGCCCCTGTAGAGTTCTGGCGCGCGCTATGCAAATGCATAGCATCGGAACAGGGAGGAGGAGATGCCAGGGATTCTCAGTGGACGTCTCCTTCTCCCTGGCTGTAGCGCTGTCCAATCGCAGTGGAGAGCGTCATAGCCAGGGAGAAACCTTCTTTAGGGGCGCAGCGGGCGAACGGAGCGGTGCCCAGGTAAGCTAGTAAGCACACCTACATCCCCAATAGATACCCTACAAAACGGTGTCCTTACTTAAGAATGTCTGGACCCATGAAAGGTCCTCTTTAAGGATCTTATAAAGCAGAAAGAATTAATCATTAAACCAGCTGATAAAGGGGGCGCATTAGTAATAATTAGAGATGAGCGAGTAGTGAAATATTCGAAAGTTCGAAATTCGATTCGAATAGACTGCGAAATTCGACTATTCGACCGGATATCGAATCCCATTAAAGTCTATGGGGAAAAAATGCTCGCCACTTGGAAATCTCAATTCGACCACTTGGAGGTCACCAAGTCCACCCTGGAACCTCAGAAAAGGATGCCAACACTGCTGGAATGCAACTGGGACAGCAGGGGAAGCATGTCTGGGTGCATATAACGCGCCCAAGTCGCACTATTACGCCACTATCACAGCCTCTCAACAATACACTCCAAACACAATCTAACCTCTCTGTAAAGTGAGACCATACAAGGAAACCTTCTTTCCTCTACATTGCCATGGACCCCAAGCCAAACTAGACAAAAAAAAAGATGAAATTCTGCACCCCTTAAAATCACGTTGCCTATGACAACCACAGATGGCATAGGCAAGGGGGAAAGCAAATAGACCCCACCCCTAATTGTCATTGTGTGTGTGTGTGAGATGTGGTCAGACATGTCTTCTTTAAAATGTAAAAACAACTCAAACACATGCAGAAGCCTTAAAATGCCCAAATTGTTGGCGCTTGAGATGTCAGTGACCCGACCTGGCCCAGTGTCATGTCTAGCAGGTAAAGCAGTGGGGATGTTGAGGGATGCGTAGGACCGCAAAAGGCAGGAAGAGGCCGTGGGCTGGCCAGAGGCTCATGGAAAATTTTGTGGCGGCCCAAGAGGTGACACCTCTTAAAAATTATGTGGAGGCCCAAGAGGTGAGACCTCTTAAAAATTATGTGGAGGCCCAAGAGTTGACACCTCTTAAAAATTATGTGGAGGCCCAAGAGGTGAGACCTCTTAAACATTTTTGCGCAGGCCCAAGAGGTGAGACCTCTTAAAAATTATGTGGAGGCCCAAGAGGTGAGACCTGTTAAACATTTTGTGGAGGCCCAAGAGGTGAGACCTCTTAAAAATTATGTGGAGGCCCAAGAGGTGAGACCTGTTAAAGATTTTGTGGAGGCCCAAGAGGTGAGACCTCTTAAAAATTATGTGGAGGCCCAAGAGGGGAGACCCGTTAAAAATTATGTGGAGGCCCAAGAGGTGACACCTCTTAAAAATTATGTGGAGGCCCAAGAGGTGAGACCTCTTAAAAATTATGTGGAGGCCCAAGAGGTGAGACCTCTTAAACATTTTGTGGAGGCCCAAGAGGTGAGACCTCTTAAACATTTTGTGGAGGCCCAAGAGGTGAGACCTCTTAAAAATTATGTGGAGGCCCAAGAGGTGAGACCTGTTAAAGATTTTGTGGAGGCCCAAGAGGTGAGACGTATTAAAAATTATGTGGAGGCCCAAGAGGGGAGACCTGTTAAAGATTTTGTGGAGGCCCAAGAGGTGAGACGTATTAAAAATTATGTGGAGGCCCAAGAGGGAGACCCGTTAAAAATTATGTGGAGGCCCAAGAGAGGTGAGACCTGTTAAACATTTTGTGGAGGCCCAAGAGGTGAGACGTATTAAAAAATTATGTGGAGGCCCAAGAGGTGAGACCTGTTAAACATTTTGTGGAGGCCCAAGAGGTGAGACGTATTAAAAATTATGTGGAGGCCCAAGAGGGGAGACCTGTTAAAATTTTGTGGAGGCCCAAGAGGTGAGACCGTATTAAAAATTATGTGGAGGCCCAAGAGGGTGAGACCTGTTAAACATTTTGTGGAGGCCCAAGAGGTGAGACGTATTAAAAATTATGTGGAGGCCCCAAGAGGTGAGACCTGTTAAAAATTATGTGGAGGCCCAAGAGGTGAGACCTGTTAAACATTTGTGGAGGCCCAAGAGGTGAGA
>ONZH01029682.1:0-247665 GCA_900303285.1 Rhinella marina | reverse complement strand
TGGGATGTGCTGACTGAAATTTCTCTTTTTTTTTCCTTATAAAGTATAAATCATCCATGAACTTGTGGTTATCCATGGTTAGATGCTGAGTAGCAGAGAGTCAGAGTAGAGTATAAAAAATAGGACACACAAACCCAAAGAGTTCTGGGTTTCAAAGATGCAGCTCTCACATATAGTACAAAATACAAAGTACCAATATAGGCTTATTAATGATGGAGGACACGGATTGAAAATTGCGATCCGGCAGGTAGGTATGTGAACAGAATATCAGAAGTACCTGTAAATATCGCTGGTGGAGTGTCCCAAAGGTGTAGAGCATGACCTAAGTCGGTCGCTGGCAGGCTCTGTGGCCATACGTGGGCGTTCAAAATTGGACGGGCGTGTGCCCTTAGGAAAATACCGCCTACCCCGTTCCGTGTGTGTGGGGTATATATGCACCTGGCTGGAATGCTTCCGGTGCGGGCGGACATGTGCCGGAGGTGACATCAATGTGCTGTCCGGCCGTGGTGAACAAAGATGGCACTGAGAAGGTATGGGAGATGTAGTGCGCATGCGCGAAAGGGTCTCGTGGGAATACCTATGAAGAGAGATGTAGTCTGGTATGTCCCGTAGCAGAGGCCACAGCGCGCATGCGTTGGTACGAGCAATAGGCAATATCGAGAGCAGAGGCATACAGAGGCATATGTACATTCTGCCAATGGGCAGGATACAGTTATCAAGGGAAAATCCAAAATACATGTATGGTTATTATTACACAATTATGGTTATATTATGAAGCCCTAGATATAACAATATCGAGGATACGTCCAAGGTAGTACTAGCCAGTGCGAAGGATATATGGGCTATCTGCTATATATAGGGCCTCAATATCATGGTAAACAATACATGTGATTGATGACAATTTGTACATTCGTAACATTATATATGTCTATATATTATGTGTTGGTTTACCACTATCCAGGATGTAGTTGTCATAAAAGTGTGTGATTTTCACTGTCGGTTCTGTAGAGAAAGAGACAAACATCAATATCTTACAACACGCATGATGATGCAAAACAGAATGTATTCTTATAATATGACCTCAGGTGAAGCTGCCCAAGTCATAATCCCGGTTTAAACCCTTCGGTTCCAGTGTTTGCAACTGGTGGATCCAATATGCCTCTCTTTGTTTCAAAGTGCGAGCTATGTCGCTGCCTCTCCTAGGTCTCTCTACTTGCTCTATCACCTGAAATCTCAGTTGGGAAATGTTGTGTCCTTTGGATATAAAGTGAGCAGGTATGGGGAACAATGTGTTCTGACAACGTATGGTAGATTTGTGCTTTGAGATTCTGTCACGGATTTGCTGCGTTGTCTCACCTATATACGCTAATCCGCATGGACATTTTATCATGTAGACAACATTAGATTTGTCGCAGGTGTAGAAACCTAGTATGGGGTACGCCTTACCGGTATGTGGATGATGTAATTTGTCACCTTTCGTTATGTGTGAGCATTGCATGCACTACAAACATGGGAATGTTAAAGGCTTACCACATCAAGGGTCACCAATATAGAGCTAGGGTCAATCTTATGGGTATCTCTAATCAGAGTGAGGAATGAGGAGGTATCCAGGAGAAAGGATTTTGTTGTTTTGGTGATGGGTGTCAGTATTTTTTCAATGAAGATAGACAAAGGGGAGAGAATGGAGTCTGAGGATGAGACTATGGGGCGGCCTGGTGGTTTTTCAAGGCGTTTGTGGACCTTGGGTAAGGTGTAGAGGACAGGTATAATGGGGTGACGTTTAGTGAGGAAGGTGCACGTATCTTGGTCAATGGTGCCCTTGTCTAAGTGTTTGTTTAACACTATTTGTATCTTCTGCGCTATCAGTGGGGTTGGATCTCCGTGTACGTGTTCATATACCTGTGTGTCCCTCAATTGTCTACGTATCTCTTCTATGTAATCCTTCTTATCCATAACCACCAAAGCCCCACCTTTATCGGCAGGTTTAATGGTTAAGTCCTTGTCTTTTCTTAAGGCTATTATGGCCTTATGTTCCTCTTTGGTCATGTTGGCTTGGCAACTGTACTTGCTCTTCTCAACGTCTCTCCTGAAGACCTCAATGTCCCTGGTAACCAGGGAGATGTAGGTTTCCAGTGGGTGTGAGCTCTTAGGTGGGGAAAAGGAGCTTTTTTGCCTTAGCCCCAACCCCTTTGATGTAATCAGCATAGTGGTGTCCGGTGTTGCTCCACGTGTCGTATTCACGGTTTCTTGACTTTTTCCAAAATGCACCTTCAGGCGCAGATTTCGGAAAAATCTTTGGAGGTCTAATTCCGTTTGGAAGGTACTGAATTTGTAGGAGGGGCAAAAGGATAATCCCTTTTCCAGCACCTGAATCTGGAGGGGGTTTAGTGTCTTTGAGGAAATGTTTATCATTAGTGATTGTAATGTCGAGTCAATTACCTGTGATCTTGTGGTCCTCATTACAGAAGCATCCCTTGTCTGTCCCGTGGGTCGATTGCCGATTTATAACGTTATGAGCTACGCTGTTTATCTTTGATCACCATTAAAAGCCATAATTGGAATAACTTTGGAGTTCAGGAACTTTATTTGACAGCTGAACT
Source organism: Rhinella marina (assembly GCA_900303285.1). Classification (NCBI taxonomy): domain Eukaryota; kingdom Metazoa; phylum Chordata; class Amphibia; order Anura; family Bufonidae; genus Rhinella; species Rhinella marina. Next base: position 245,065 of record ONZH01029682.1, on the reverse strand, counting down.
GTGACACACAGAATGGTTCCACGCAGCTGTGTGAAATGGATTTGTATCACTGAGCTAAAACAACAAACTTTTTTTTTTTATGTCTTTTTTTTTATATATATTTTTTTTAGTTTTGTTTTTTTTTTAACGTGACGTGCAGAAACTATCAGAGAGCTAACTCAGCCCCTGCTGACGGTGGCTATTTTGACTGCAACCCAGACAAATGTCACACAGAGATTTTTGTGATCTAGCTATATGAGTGAGAGCAAAAGACCTTGTTTAATTAAGTGACGTACAGAATGTGTCACCTGGACAGAAAATACGGATTGTAGTGAGTGGACAGCTGAACTGTGACACACAGAATGGTTCCACGCAGCTGTGTGAAATGGATTTGTATCACTGAGCTAAAACAACAAACTTTTTTTTTTATATTTTTTTTTTTATATTTGTTTTTTTTCGTTTTTTTTTTTTTTTTTTAACGTGACATGCAGAAACTATCAGAGAGCTAACTCAGCCCCTGCTGACGGTGGCTATTTTGACTGCAACCCAGACAAATGTCGCACAGAGATTTTTGTGATCTAGCTGTATGAGTGAGAGCAAAAGACCTGGTTTAATTAAGTGACGTACAGAATGTGTCACCTGGACAGAAAATACGGATTGTAGTGAGTGGACAGCTGAACTGTGACACACAGAAGGGTTCCACGCAGCTGTGTGAAATAGATTTGTATCACTGAGATATAACAATAAAAAAAAAAGAGTTATATATGGCGATAGCTGCACTACTAGTGCCAGCCAGCCAGCCAAGCCAGGAGACGAAAAAAAATGTCTTGTAGCCCTTAGAAGGGCTGTTGGGTTCTTGTGAGATCACTCCTGCCTAACAAAGAACTAAATGCAGGCCCTAACACTCTCCCTGAAACGCAGCAGCTCTATCCCTAACGACATCCAGACAGCATCTGAGCCGAGCACCGCGGGCAGTCACTAGTATATTCCAGGGTCACCTGATCAGGCCAGCCAACCCCTGCTATCGACATGTAAGGGCCCCACGTGATGCTGGGTGTACCGCAGAGTCTCCTGGCTTGTGATTGGCTTAGTTTATAGGCGCCAAAAATGCACAATGCGGAAGTTGCCATTTCCTCGAGCATGGCGAGATACTCGTCCGAGCAGCGAGCACTTACGAGTACCGTAATACTCGAACGAGCACCAAGCTCGGACGAGTATGCTCGCTCATCTCTAATCTGCACCTGTTCTGGTTTTTGACCCGCAACAGGTTTTGGCTCACAATAACTGATGGAAATAACTGGTCAAAAAACTGAAGTGTGAACAAGGCCTTAGTTGCTCTTTAGATTTCCACCAGCAGCCTCTATTGTACTGTCTCACACTAAGGGGCCGTTCAGACGGATGTAGTATTGCGGATCTGCAATACCACGGATGCCGCCTGGCGTGTGTTCGCAAATTGCGGAACACATGCCGGGCGCCCCGTTCAAAATGCCTATTCTTGTCCGCTGTTGCGGACAAGAATAGGACATGTTCTATAATTTATTGCCCGCTCTAATAGAAGTGGATGGGGCCGCATCTATTCCGCAATATTGCGCAATTGATGCTGGTTGTTTTGAATTAGGACTAGGAGAGTCTTTTACTGCCGGCCTTGTGCCTCACTTAGCCTTTTAACGTGTAGATTTTCAGTTTTAGTGAATATAAAGTTTTGACCCTTGATCCCAACAAGCTACTGTTTTTACGCATAACACCATGCTTTTTTTTCCATAGCTATATATGTCATTGTCACTCTAACATTATTTGCTATTGCTATCGTTGTGTTCAAGAGCTTAAAAGGGAGAGAAAGAGCCCCAGAGTGATAAATAAAAATTTTCAGGACAATTGGAGAAACTTTGATTTCTGGATACAAATCAATTAGGACACAAATCAATTTTTTTTAAAAAACTTGTTGAATCAGATACAAAACGAATTTCAAGACGTTCACTCATTATCTAGTCTGAAGACTTTTTGAATGCATTGTATATATCTTTCTATCATCTATATATCTATCTCTCTATTTCTAATTTCTCTCTCTCTATACATATATACATATACTATGTAATTTATGATGTTAAATATGCCTATATTAGGTGTATTTCAGGAGCATATTGCAGCGCAGCGATTTGTTGCGCCACAATCTGCAACTTCTCCTTGCTCAGCCAGGTCTAAAAAAGTAGGAGTGGCATGGGCAGGGAAGGGGACGGGCTGGTAGGTCCATCTCATTTATCATTTTCTGTATCTGTTTCAGGTGTAGAAAAAGGTCTAAATGTAAGGAAACTCGGAAGCTGCTGAAGTTATGAAGAGGCTGGTGCCTCATAACTTCCACAGAACCACCGCCAGCTTAGGGGTTTATTAAGACCGGCGTCTAAAACACCAGTCTTAAAGGGGTTGTCTCACTTCAGCTAATAGCATTTATTATGTAGAGGAAGAAATACAAGGCACTTGATTCATTTTTCCATTGCATTATACAATGCTTGTGTCCATGGTTACAATCACTCTGCAATCCAGCAGTGGTGGTCGTGCTTGCATACTAGGACAGGGGCGGATTGGCCATAGACCTTACAGGGAATTTTCCCGCTGGGCCCTCTTCATCGCCAGCCAGTGAAAGTTTTTGGGAACGTATTTTGTGCTGCTGGTGGCAGTATTTTGTGATGAACTGTGGTATTTGGCTCAGTTGGGGTGGTATAATGTGCCACAATATGGTATTTCTGGCCCTGCCTTCCATCAACTACAAGACAGGGCTACTTTTAGTATTTTTTCCAGGGCCACTTTATATTCCTCAGTCCTCCACTGGACAACCCCTTTAAAGCCAATAGATTGGAGCATTGTGAGTAGGAGATGGGGGTCTACAGTGTCAAATGCTACAGAGAAATAGTGAATTAGAGAATTAGTATAGAGTAGTCAGATTGTAATAGATTAATAACAGTTAGTGGAGTGGACCATACACTCCAGGAGAAAATTGAGAAGTGGAGGTTAGAGTTAGAAGCTGGGTGGCAGACAGGGAGATAGGGCTGTCTATAGGGATGTTAATGGGAATCGGTCACCATATTAAACTGCCAGCATTATCTTATTGAAGTCTGTAGCATGATTCCAAAGTTGTCTTTGTTGTACGATGCACCAAAAGTAAAAAAGAAAAAGACATTTAACTGCCCACACTATGTAAATTAGGGTCTTGAAGTCAAGGGGCAGTGGCTTTCCTACTTCAAGGCAAGCTTGCCACTCCCCCTTTCCTGCCCCTTAGTGTTTTATTGAATTTCCCATTCCCTTAATGCCAGACGCTCAAACATATTCTCGCACATGTCCCCGCAATTCCCGCGCATTGTTCCCCGATGCTTTGAGCTCGTTTTCAGTGGGAGTGGTTAAATCACTTCACTGACGTAGCGGAAGGGGGTGGCGGCGAACTATGCTGATGTGGGCGGGTACTTCTGTATTGAAGAGGCGTTCTTAGGATTTGAAACAAGGCGGGCTGGGCACAGGAGGGGGCGTTACTGGGCTCCTTGGAACGAGAAGAACGCCCCTCTGGGCTCCTTGTGAAAAAATTTGTATATTATAAAAATTGGATTTACAAGAGAACCAGACCTTGAAACAAAGAAAGAAGGTATTTTATTGGTCATGGCAATACTAATACTTTAATATCGTTAAAACAAGTGACAGATTTCCTTTAGGGAATTGAGAAACTCTGAATACTTCCATCAGACTGGTATTATACAGGGCCCCCAGAGCAGATACCTGTACCCTAAAGGTATTAGGAACAAGGCCTAGGTCAAAACCATCCTGGAGAAACTCTAATATTTGGGGGATGTTAGGTTGGCTTCACTAAATCGGTCTCCACACCAAGAAGCAAATCTTTCAGGTATTAGTCTTCCTACCCAGTAATATTGTTTGCACCACTCTTTCAGTCCTTCTCAAAATTCATGCTGATAACTTCAGGACCTTTAGGTCCGGGTGACAAACTGGTCCTTGTGATAGTCCGGATTCGGAGGCTAAACCAACTCCTTTTGGGCTAGTATGGGACTATGAGAATTAGGTTGCAATTCTCGGACCTGAACTTTTGAAGAACCCTGAAGATTAAAGGAATTGGTGGGAACACGTACGCTAGATCGTATTGCCAATCCTGACTGAACGCATTCACAGCTTGTGGATGATCCTTGGGGTTGAGGGAGAAGAATTGCTACACCTTCTGATTCTTTCTGGAGGCGAACAGATCTATGCTTGGATTTCCCCATTGCTTTGTTAGCATTGCAAATACCATCTCCCAGATCAACTCTGTGTCAACTTACATAGTCTGCTGTATAATTGAGAGAGCCCCTTCAGGGAGGCTACGCATCTTTTTGCCCAAGAAAATATTTTCTGTGATAATGACTAAAGGTAGTTGTGCCTTGTGCCCCCCTGATGTATGAAAGATACTGCAGTTATGTTGTCCGAGTGTACTAATACATGATTTCTGGACATCTCTCTAGTTGCTTTTAGACCGTTCCAGATGGCTAACAGTTATCTAAAGTTTGACAACTGTTCTCTCACCTCTATCAACCATTGACCTTGAAATAGACCTCGGTCTGAATGGGCCCCCCAACCCCAGGAACTCACATCTGTTGTTATTGAGAAAGTCAGTTTTTGCTGCCAGTGAACTCCCTTCTTCAGATTCTTGCCTGCTCTCCAACAAACTAGTGATTGTTTTACTTGCCTGGTTATATATACCCTTTGATCCAGGGTTGATGGAGATCTGTTCCACCTGCAAAGGACAAATTTCCAGAGTCCTCATGTGGAAATGTGCCCATGACACTGCCATAATACAATACGATAGAATCCGCAACAGTCCCATGGCTGATCTGATTGAGCAAAAGGTTTGCTGGGATTGAATGTTTTTTTTTATTTTATTTTCGAAGATGGAAGGAAGGACATCTGTTGAATCCAAAAGGAAACCTAGGAAAATTTTTCTGGGGATAAACTGGATTTGTTCCCTATAGATGATCTAGCCTAAAATCTTCAGTTGTTGTATTATGATCTGGAGTTGGGAATAAAGATGATGTTCTGACTCTGCCCCTACCAGTATGTCGTTTAGGTAGGGTATAATTACCATAGACTCTTTCCTGAATGTTGTCATTATCTCGGTAAAGATCTTTGGTGCAGAGGATACCCCAAAACGGAGGCATCTGAACTGGAGATGCAAAATTTCCCTGCCTCACTGTAACACAAATCGTAGGAATTTCCTAGACTGTGGATGGATGGGAACATGGCAGTAGACGTCTTTTAGGTCTATTGAAGCCATTACCGCCCCCTTTTTTATTAGTTTCACTGTTTTGAATGTCTCCATTCTGAATTCGTGGTATACAATAAATCTATTTGATAGTTTTAGGTTTATTATAATCCTATACTTGCCACTGAGTTTTTTTTCATGGAAAATAGACGAGAATAATGACCATTCCCCCCCCCCCCCCCCCCCCCTTACTGGGACTGGCTCCACATCTCCTAGATCTATTAACCGTTTTATTTCTTGAAGCAGTATATCTTGAGAGAATTTTGTCTCAAATATTATGTGGGGCAACAGATAAAGAGTTAAACAATAACCTTTTATGATGTTTGTTATCCAGGCATCTGACACTAGTTATTCCCAGGTTTTGTAAAAGGAACTGAGCCTGACCCCAGTGGAATGGCATCATTGCTTAGAGGAGGAGAAGGGCTCTCCTCTATTGGGATTGAAAAGAAAATGTATTTCCTTCCCTCCTTTAGGGTACCTCCATCTCCCTCTTTTACCTTTATCCTTCTTATCCTCCTAGTCTTAAGGTTTCCCTCGAAAAAACTGCTTTCGTTTTTTTAAATAATCGTCTGAGAATCATTTCTTATGGTCTGTGGCATTTTCCAAAATTTTATCCAGGTCAGCACCAAACATATACTGGTCATGAAAGAGATTAACTTTTTTTTTTTAAATAGATCTTCTGACCACGCTTTCAGCCATAGCACCCTGTGGACCGCAGAACGGCTGAAAGTCTCACACACTCAGCAGAGGCATCTGCAAGGAAACTTGTCACCATATTTAATAAGGGAAGGCTTCCTGAAATTACCTCCCTAGGTGTTCAATTAATCTGGTGCCCTTTAAGTTGTTCAAGCCATACATTAAGTGTTTGTTCTGCACAAGTTGAAGCTACCCCAGGTTTCAGTAAAGCCGACAGTGCCTCCCAAGTTTTCTATAATAGACACTCAACTTTTATATCCATCTTTCAATGTCACGAACCAGCAAGTGTGGACCCACTGTGCCTCGCGCCCTAAGGGCGTTGTCTAAGTGAAACCCCTCGTTCTTCACAATTACCCCTGATGCTGGGAATACACTTTCCGAGGTGAACACCAGGTCGCTACCTCCTGAGGTGGGTCGGAATACGAAGCAGCTGGTCCAGGGGGACCAGGAGATACCTGCGAAGGTACCAGTAGTACAGCAGTGGTCAACAGGCCAGGCAGAATCCAGGAGAGGCAATACAGGACCGAGGGATGAGGCAGAAGCAGAGTCAGACAGGCAAAGGGTCAGGGCAGGCGGCACAGGTACGTAGTCGGGCAATCAGAGTCGGCAACAAGAAGGTCAATGCAGGCAGGCAAGGATCAGGCGGGTAGCGGAGTCAGATAACTAGGCATGGGTCAGAGCACAGGAACACAAGCAGGAACAGGTATAAGCAAATGCAAGATAGGACCTTGACACTGAGGCATCTTGGTAGAGGGCTGAGCAAATTAAATAGGTCCAGGGTTGGTCAATCAGGACACATGACCAACCCACACGACCTAGCATGGTCACATGATCGAAACAGCTTCAGCCCAGAGGGAGTGAGTAATTCAGGGCTGGATAGAAACTCTGGAGCGGATTATGGTGCAACAGCACTACACAGCCAGCGCTCATGACTGCAGCAGTGAATGGAAACCACAAGCAGCAGCTCACCGCTGGACATGACGCCCAGAATGGCAGCGGTAAGCAGGGGTACAGCGGCGCACAGCAGCCGTTGTTACAGTACCCCCCCCCCCCTTACGCACCCTCTTCTTGAGGCCACAGCGAGACAAAAACCTTTTTAGCAGTTTCAGAGCATGAATGTTCTCCTCTGGTTTCCACGATCTTTCTTCAGGAGCAAAACCCTTCCAGTCCACAAGATAATAAGTCTTCTTGCCGCGCTTCTTGATGTCCAGGATGTCCTTGACCTCAAAGACCTCGTCAGAATCTCCAGACAACGGAGTACGAGTAGAAGGAGCCGTCGAGAAGCGATTAAGAACCACTGGCATAATTAGGGATACATGGAAGGCATTAGGAATGCGCAGAGAAGAGGGCAGATGTAACTTGTATGACACTTCGTTGATCCTCTTCAAAACTTCAAAGGGTCCAAGGAACCTAGGAGCAAACTTGAAACTGGGAACCTTTAGGCAAATGTTTTTTGAAGAGAGCCATACCTTATCTCCTGACGAGAAGTGAGGCGGTTTCCGTCTTCTTTTGTCTGCATTAATTTTCATGTGAGTCACCGCTTTATTGATACAGACCTTGGTGTCATGCCAAATCTTCAAGAAATCTCTAAATGAAGAATCCGTAGCTGGTACCTCAGAAGATGCTGGAACAGGGAGATGAATACGAGAGTGTTGTCCAAACACGACAAAGAATGGAGAGGATCCGATAGATTCACTAGAGTGGTTGTTGTAGGAGAATTCAGCCCATGGAAGCAACTGAACCCAGTTGTCGTGTTGACCTGAAACGAAATGCCGAAGATAGTTCTCTAATATTTGATTGACCCGCTCAACTTGTCCATTGGTCTGTTGGTGATAACCTGAAGAGAAGCCCAGCTCTATTTCAAGTAAATGGCACAGGGCTCTCCAGAGCTTAGAAGTGAACTGGACTCCACGATCGGAAAGAATATGGCAAGGTAAACCATGCAAGTGGAATATGTGTTTCATGAACAATTTAGCAAGTTCAGCAGCTGAAGGCAGACCAGATAAAGAAATGAAGTGCGCCATCTTGGAGAACCAGTCCACGACCACCCAGATAACTGTACATCCGGCAGAAGAGGGCAGATCTGTAATAAAGTCCATGGCAATGTGTTGCCATGGGGCGTCAGGAACAGGAAGAGGTAACAACAGCCTGGGTGGTTTGGCCCTGGAGACTTTATTTTGAGCACAGATTGTGCAGGCAGACACGTAATCACACACATCTTTAGACAATGTGGGCCACCAGTAGTGGTGAGACTGTGGTTTTTCTGTGGTTTTGCAGAGCCCAGGATGACCAGCCAACTTGGAGTTGTGCCCCCAAGCAAGTACACGTTTTCTCTTAGGTGGCACAAAAGTCTTCCCAGGAGGGATGTCTTACGAGGACAGGAGCCACTGTGATCAAGCGGGCAGGATTGACTATATACTGGGGCTCCTCCTGCTGGTCAGAGAAGTCAAATGACCGAGACAGTGCATCCACTTTGATGTTCTTCTCGGCAAGGCGAAAGTGCAGCTTAAAAATCAATGCAGGAGAATAAGAATGCCCATCTGGCTTGGCGAGGGTTCAGACGCTGGGCCGTCTGCAAATACGTAAGGTTCTTGTTGTCAGTGAAGATTATCACAGGATGTTGAGTCCCCTCCAATAGATAATGCCACTCCTCCAAGGCAAGTTTAAGGGCCAGAAGTTCTCTATCCCCAATACAGTAGTTTCTGTCAGCAGAGGCGAAGAGCTTGGAGAAAAATCCACAAGTAGACATCTTGCCCTTGGAAGCTTTCTGTAGTAAAACAGCACCAGCTCCTATGGAGGAGGCGTCCACTTCTAAAAAGAATTGGCAGGAGACATCAGGATGATGCAGAACAGGTGCAGAAGCAAAGGCCTTTTTTAACTGGACAAAGGCAGCTTCAGCCTCAGGAGTCCAGACTCTGGCATTCGCCCCTTTCTTAGTAAGGGCGGAGATCTGAGACATAAGCAAAGAAAAGTTTGGGATGAACTGGTGATAGAAGTTCGCAAACCCAAGGAAGCGATGAATAGCACGAAGACCCTGTGGCGAGGCCAGTCTATGACTACATTCAACTTTTCAGGATCCATCTGCAACCTGGCATCCGATATGAAGTATCCGAGGAACGGTACAGAGGATTTTTCAAAGATGCATTTCTCAAGCTTGGCATGGAGTCGATTCTCTCTCAACCGCTGCAAAACTAAACGTACATGCTTCCAATGGGTGACCAGATCAGGTGAGTAGATCAGTATATCGTCCAGATACACTATCACACAAACATAGAGCAGGTCCTGGAAGACGTCGTTTACTAACTCTTGGAATACCGCGGGAGCATTGCATAGACCGAAGGGCATGACGAGGTACTCGTAGTGACCATCATGAGTATTGAAAGCAGTCTTCCACTCATCACCTTTTCAAATGTGGACAAGATTGTATGCACCGCGTAGATCTAATTTGGTGAAGACCTTAGCCCCCCGAATCCTGTCAAAGAGTTCAGAGATTAGCGGTAGAGGGTATCGGTTCTTGACTGTGATCTTGCTCAGACCTCGATAGTCGATACAGGGCCATAAGGATCCATCTTTTTTCTGCACAAAGAAGAATCCGGCACTGGCTGGTGAAGTAGATTTTCGGATAAACCCCCTTTCGAGGTTCTCTTTGATGTATTCAGACATCGCTTGAGTCTCGGGAAGTGAGAGTGGGTAAACTCGACCTCGTGGAGGAGTGGCACCAGGCAGCAGGTCAATTGGACAATTGTAAGGTCGATGAGGAGGCAGAGTCTCTGCCTCTTTCTTACTGAAGAGGTCCGCAAAACTGGCATATTGTTGCGGAAGTCCAGGCAGGTCAACAGGTACAGTAGGCGAGGAAACAGGTCGAACTTCAGATAACCAGGCAGACTGACAGGATGATCCCCAACGCAAAATCTGACCTGAGTGCCAGTCCAGAACCGGGGTATGCAGACGCAGCCAAGGATAATCGGATTCACAGACTCCGGCAGCACATAGAAGGAGATCATCTCAGAGTGCAGGACCCCTATTTGCATCTTAAGGGGCTTAGTAACCAAAAGTACAGGTTCAGGAAGTGGTAGTCCATTTACGGAGGCAACTGACAGAGGTCTTTCAAGACAGACCATAGGGAGCTGGTACTGATGGATAGAGTCACCGGAACAGAGAGTTTCGGAGAGGACTTTTCTTTGTCTAGGATCATCTCCCCAACTGATCCTAGACTTTGGCGTTTCCTGGCTTCTGTGGACAATTATGGACAAAGTGAGCCTTGCCTCCACAGGTTCTCTGCTTTACAGCGTAAACGTTCCTGATCAGACAAACGAAGGCGCTCTATTTGCATGGGCTCTTCAGATGGGGTGGACACTAGTGGAAGGGTCGGCCTTTGGAAGGATGGAGCCAAACGAGGTGGTCTTCTGGTACTTGCGATCTCCTTAAAACGTTCCCTGAAACGCATATCAATTCTTGTGGCTAAGGTGATTAGGTCATTCAGAGTAGATGGACGGTCGCGACCAGCTAATTCATCCTTAATCTGGTCAGAAAGGCCCTCCCAGAACACCGCCAATTGGGCCTCATTGTTCCATGCGAGTTCAGCTGCCAGGTTTTGGGATCTCCACCGTAGCGTGATGGCAGAGGGAGTTACACACAAGCAGCACTCCGGATTTGCCGCTGTGGGCATTGCAGGAGAAGCCTGCAGTAGCTGGAGAAGCGATGGCATCCAGACGAGCAGCGACAGTTTGCATGAACTGTATCATGACGTCCTGGCATTCGTTCTGACGTCTGACTTCATGTAGCAGGTCCTGTACGACAGGTTTGGGGTGACCAGCGGGATCCATGGCCTCAGTGTACTGTCACGAATCAGCAGGTGTGGACCCACTGTGCCTCGCGCCCTACCCCCTCTAAGAGCAGATGCCACACTTTCTAGTTTTGGGCTTTTGGATCCTTGCCTCCCTGAAAGTGTAAGGGAGAGAAGGATAAGTAGAACTACCCATAAGTCATAATAGGACCTGAAGTCAGGCTACTCACTGTGCCCTGTGTAGCAGTAGATTCTGCATCAGAACTTGGGGTGATATGGGTGCTCATTTCCTTTGCTGGCCCGTCCACAACCCAATGTTTGCTTCCAGCTTGGATGCCCTTGACGCCATGAGCAGGATATTTTTAAGACCAGCAACACGCTTCCAGGACCTGCAATGCCAGAAGTGACGTCACAGTGTTTTGCCCACTTGCACAGACGTCATGCTGCATCCATAGGACGCCAGAGGGAGTGTGTCACTCCAGCCCATACTACCACGCTGCATTAGAACGCTCTGGGCCGCCACAGGAGGGAACTTCTCAGGGGAATCTGCACCTGCAGAGCCCAAACACAGGCATCATTAGGATTTAGAAGAGCTGGCCCCCAGATCCAACCTCTGCCTGCCTGAAGAGGTCGAGCTCCCAGCACCTCTCTGGATTCCTTTCTCTGGTAGGACAGGAAAAACAATGAGGAAGGGGAGGGGGTTTTTAAACTGGTTTCCTGTCCTATCAGAAGGAATGCAGCCTCAGGTGTGCAGTCAGTTGAGATGACTGGAGAAAACAAATTGCCCCTAAAAAGGTGTCCATAGCCTTTAAGGGGTAAAATGGTAACTGTATTGTGGTTCTAGCTGCTATACAGAATGAGAAGAGATTTGTAGTAACAGGGTCGTTAGTGAGAGCTACGATTATAAGGAGCACCACCTTTAACTGGCTGACCTCAACTGGCTCTCTCAAGCTAACTGTGGGTAGTCCTGCCAACAAATATTTTAACCCCTTACCACTCTGATGTATTAAGGCACAGAGCAAAGGTAGCGACATAGAACGTCATGATGATGGCCCAGGCTTCAGAGTTGCCCCCATGGCATCGCTTGTGAGTGCCAGCTGACCCCTGACTCTCACGACTGAATATAACGCAAAACCCACCAGTTTAACCCCTCGGATGCCACAGTGAATAGCCCACAGTAAATGACCAATTAGACAGCATTAAAGAGCTTCTTTTATTTTCCCCATCGGTAACCTGCAAATGCAATTGCGGGGTAGTATTTGGCAAGGCAACCAGATGCCTTGTAATGTAACAGCCTCTATTAGTCAATAGGTCCCCATATACCCAAAAATGAAAAATTATAGCTCACCACACAAACAAGCCTTTACACATCTCAGTCAGCAGAAAAGTCAAAAATATATGGATGTCAAAATATGGTAACACAAAGCAATGTTTTTAAAAAGGCTTTTTAATTTTATTTTTTTTTTTAAAAGTAATAATCATAATACCAACAAAATGAAGCCCCTTCTTCACAATAACACCCTGCATGACTGGGAAAAACTTACGCGAATTCTAAATTAAAAAAAACAAAAACACTAAAGCATTCTAGCGCCCAATAAAAGGTCTCATTTAGTGTCCTCTCTGACCCAGGAAGAGGTGCAGCAACGGCTTAAAAATATTAAAATAGACAAATCACCAGGACCGGATGGCATACACCCCCGTATCCTAAGAGAATTAAGTAATGTCATCGACAGACCCTTATTTCTGATATTTAAGGACTCTATACTGACGGGGAGTGTTCCACAGGATTGGCGCATAGCAAATGTGGTGCCAATATTCAAAAAGGGTCCAAAAACAGAGCCTGGAAACTATAGGCCGGTAAGTTTAATGTCTGTTGTGGGTAAACTGTTTGAAGGTTTTCTGAGAGATGCTATCTTGGAGTACCTCAATGAAAATAAGCAAATAACTCCATATCAGCATGGCTTCATGAGGAATCGGTCATGTCAAACCAATTTAATCAGTTTCTATGAGGAGGCAAGTTCTAGACTTGACCGCGGCGACTCAATGGATGTCGTATATTTGGACTTCTCCAAAGCGTTTGACACTGTACCACATAAAAGGTTAGTATACAAAATGAGAATGCTTGGCCTGGGAGAAAATGTCTGTATGTGGGTAAGTAACTGGCTTAGTGATAGAAAACAGAGGGTGGTTATTAACGGTACATACTCAGATTGGGTCACTGTCACTAGTGGGGTACCACAGGGGTCTGTATTGGGTCCTATTCTCTTCAATATATTTATTAATGATCTTGTAGAAAGCTTGCACAGTAAAATATCAATTTTTGCAGATGACACTAAACTGTGTAAAGTAATTAACACAGAGGAGGACAGTGCACTGCTACAGCAGGATCTGGATAGACTGGAGGCTTGGGCAGAAAAGTGGCAGATGAGGTTTAACACTGACAAATGTAAGGTTATGCATATGGGAAGGAATAATGCAAGTCACCAGTACATACTAAATGGTAAAGCATTGGGTAACTCTGACATGGAAAAGGACCTAGGAATTTTAGTGAACAGCAAACTAAGCTGCAGAAACCAGTGTCAGACAGCTGCTGCCAAGGCCAATAAGATAATGGGTTGCATCAAAAGAGGCATAGATGCCCGTGATGAGAACATAGTCCTGCCACTTTACAAATCACTAGTCAGACCACATATGGAGTACTGTGTACAGTTCTGGGCTCCTGTGAACAAGGCAGGCATAGCAGAGCTGTGGAGAGGGTTCAGAGGAGGGCAACTAAAGTAATAACTGGAATGGGTGGACTACAGTACCCAGAAAGATTATCAAAATTAGGGTTATTCACTTTAGAAAAAAAGACGACTGAGGGGAGATCTAATAACTATGTATAAATATATCAGAGGTCAGTACAGAGATCTCTCCCATCATCTATTTATCCCGAGGACTGTGACGAGGGGACATCCTCTGCGTCTGGAGGAAAGAAGGTTTGTACATAAACATAGGAACGGATTCTTTACGGTAAGAGCAGTGAGACTATGGAACTCTCTGCCTGAGGAGGAGGTGATGGTAAGTTCACTAAGAGAGTTCAAGAAGGGCCTGGATGTATTTCTGGAGGGTAATAATATTACAGGTTATAGTTACTAGAGAGGGGTCATTGATCCAGGGAGTTATTCTGATTGCCTGACTGGAGTTGGGAAGGAATTTTTCCCCCTAAAGTGAGGAAAATTGGCTTCTACCTCACAGGGTTTTTTTTGCCTTCCCCTGGATCAACTTGTAGGAAAACAGGCTGAACTGGATGGACAGATGTCTTTTTTCGGCCTTACAAACTATGTTACTATGTTATTAAATGCCAATATAAAAAAAAATACAATTATAACGTGAAATAAATATTAGATGACATTAGATGGCTTTTGGCGATACTGCTATATAGCAAAACCAGTAACTACAATCCCACTATAACAATCACATCTGTCATGCGCACTGCCTCCTAATCCCTAGATCACCATTGTGTACAAGACCATTGAAGAATCCTAAATACCTAATGAACTATTTAATAACTATTTAATAGCTGCTACACAGATTGAGAAGAGACTGTAAGTAACCGGGTTGGCAGTGAAAGCTGCAAGTATAAAAGAGCACCACCTTTAACTGGCTCTCTCAAGCTGTGGATAGTCCTGCCACCAATTTAATATTTTAACCCCTTTCCACTCTGATGCATTATGGAACAGAGCACAGGTAGCGACATAGATCGTCATGACTATGGCCAAGGCTTAGGAGTTAGGCCCATGGCATCACGTGCCATCTGTATTATACAGCTAACCCGACTGTCACGACTGAAGACTCCTATTTTCAACAATTAATATAAGTTGGTATACATTAAATACCACTTGATTAGAGAAACCTCAAATAATCTATTAATATATCCCTAAATGGATTTTTATTATCACACACTGCTGTTATGGAATTAACCATTCTGTTTAGATTACATTTAGCAATATGGCCTATCTAACCCTAGAAGAAGTGCAGCAGCATATTAATGAGATCAAAATAGACAAATCACCAGGTCCAGATGGCATACACCCCCATATTCTAAAAGAATTAAGTCAAGTAACTGACAGACCTCCTTATATTTAAAAGGATTTTCTGGGATTTTAATATTGATGACCTAGCTACAGGATAGGTCATCAATGTCAGATCGGCGGAGGTCCAACAAATTTGGATGGCTTGTAATTACACCTGCTCACCAGTGTGTGTGAAGTTGATGGGCAGCAGGTAAACAATGAAAGGAATGCGGCACTCCCAAGGAACACTGCCTTCTCTTCAACCAGCTAATCAGCAGGGGCGCCGGGTCCCGTCCGATCTGATATTTAGGACCTATTCTGAGGATAGGTCATCAATATTAAAATCCCAAAAAACCTTTAAGGACTCTGATAAGGAATGTTCCACAGAACTGGTGTTCAGCAAATGTGGTGCCAATATTCAAAAGGAGATAAAAAAAAAAAAAAACAGACTGGAAACTATGGGCTAGTAAATAACATCTATTGTGGGTAAACTGCGGGTTTTTATCAGCAATGCTATTCTGTAATATCTTAAAAATAAACATATAAAAATCATATCAGCATGGCTTCATGAGGAATCGGTCATGTCTAACCAATTTAATCAGCTTCTATGAAGTGGTAAGTTCTAGACTTGACCAGGGTGAATCATTGGATTTCATTTATCCTCACTTCTCCAAAGCATTTGATACAGTGCCACATAAAAGGCTAGTACATAAAATGATAATGCTTGGACTGGGGGAAAGGTGTATATTTGGGTAAATAACTGGCTCAGTGATAGAAAACAGAACGGTACACAGACTGGGTTACTGTCACTAGTGGGCCCTTTTCGCCACTATTTTTATTAAACGGGTTTTCCAAGATTTTGATACTGATGACCTATCCTTAGGACCCCCGCTGATCAGCTGTTTGAGAAGGCAGCAGTGCTCCTGTGAGCACCATGGCCTTCTCACAGCGCCGTACATTGCATAGCGGCTGTGCTCTGTTCCACATTCTGCTCCATTGGAGTGAATCAGGCTGAGCACCTATACAATGTACAGCGCTGTGCTTGGTAAGCTGCAAGAAGGCAGCGGAACTCGCAGGAGCACTGGGGTCTTCTCAAACAGCTGATTGGCCGGGGTGTCTGAGCCCCACTGATCAGACACTGATGACCTATCCTAAAGATTGGTCATCAGTATCAGAATCTCAGAAAACCCCATTAATCATCTTGTAGAAAGCTTGCACTTTTTGCAATTTTTGTAGATGGCACTAGACTGTGTAGAGTAATTAACACAGAAGAGGACAGTGCACTGCTACAGATGGATCTGGAAAGACTGGAGGCTTGGGCAGAGAAGTGGCAGATGAGGTTTAACACTGACAAATGTAAGGTTATGCATATGGGAAGGAAAAAAATACATGTCACCTCTACATACTAAAACACTGAGTAACACTGACATGGAAAAGGACTTAGGGATTTCAGTGAACAGCAAACTAAGCTGTAGAAACCAGTGTCAGACAGCTGCTGCCAAGGCCAATAAGATAATGGGTTGCATCAAAAGGGGCATAGATGCCCGTGATGAGAACATAGTCCTGCCACTTTACAAATCACTAGTCAGACCACACATGGAGTACTGTGTACAGTTCTGGGCTCCTGTGAACAAGGCAGACATAGCAGAGCTGGAGGGGGTTCAGAGGAGGGCAACTAAAGTAATAACTGGAATGGGTGGACTACAGTACACTGAAAGATTATCAAAATTAGGCTTATTCACTTTAGAAAAATGATGATTTAGGGGAGATCAAATAACTATGTATAAATATATCAGAGGTCAGTACAGAGATCTCTCTCATCATCTATTTATTCCAAGGACTGTGATGAGGGGACATCCTCTGTTTCAAGAGGAAAGAAGGTTTGTACACAAACATAGAAGAGGATTCTTTACGGTAAGAGCAGTGAGACTATGGAACTCTATGCCTGAGGAGGTGGTGATGGTAAGTTCACTAAAAGAGTTCAAGAGAGGTCTGGGTGTATTTCTGGAGGGTAATATTACAGGTTACTAGAGATTTGCCTGGTTTGCCTTCCTCTGGATCAACATGCAGGATAACCAGCTGAACTAGACGGACAGATGTTTTTTTTTCAGCCTTATAAACTATGTTGCATATCACAAGCTGGGATTGGACCGATAATCATAGTGATTGTTATAGTGGGATCATAGTTACTGTTTTTGGTACACAAGTCACCTGGAGGCCTATATTAATCTAGGATTTATTTCAACGTATTAAAAAGCATACAATTATATTTATATTTACTAAAAAGACTTTTAAAGGGAATGCTTAATTTGTCTTTCTGAATAAAAACCATACAAACTGATATATCCATAATAGCACAGACCCATAGAATAAACTTAACATGTCATTTTTACCGCACAGTGAACAAAGTAAAAATGAAACCCTAAATTCTTAAACTCCTCTCTCTATAATGACAGGAGTTAGGGTAGGTTCAGATGGAGAAATTTCAACACTGAAAAAAACCTGATGTGGAATCTGCAATTTGTAAATATTTGAGTGCGGAGGGAGATTTATCTTGGCAGATTTAGTATTCTATAATCCATTACAGCTCCACATGATGATAACCAAATCTATTTTCTACTATTATGAACTAGGAAACGCCTTCCAACACAAGTTATCCAGAATACACCCAACCACCTCCTCCTATACTTCCGGCTTACGTGCACCAGGATAAGTGGCGGTAGAAGGAGACGGATATATGATACACAAGAGCTAATGAAGACCGCAGCCTCCAGAACACACACATTACATAAAACATGTGTTACTGAAAGGGACATGCCCACATGAAAAAGAATTAAATGCAAAAAAGGTGTGAATAGCCATTAGGAATTTTTTTTTTTTTTTAAACTGCAAAAAGTGTTGCAACTATACTGCCCACAAGCAGGGGCAGATTGGCCATTGACCCTACCTGAAAAGTTCCCAATTAGCCAATGCACAGTGGTCCAACAAATAATCAGGACGGTGATATCATCCTTAGTATGGTGATGCAGATGCATTCTGAAGAGCTGTATATTGTGCTGCACTGTGGTATTTGGTTCTATGGTTTTGCTGGGTCCAGCCTTCGTGTGCTCGCTCCAAGTACTTGAGCTGACCATGCCTACTTGTGTTACTCCCACCTTCTGTCATTTGTGACCACCTACAACATGGAGACACTTTCTCCTAGGGCCACATTAAATTCCCAGTCTGGCCCTGCTCATAAGTGACACAAAGAAAAAGGAACAGGTATATTTACAAAGAATCACACAAAATAATCCTACATTATTTATTAGCTGTACAGTAGTACATTCGCATTGGAAAACCCCTACTTTTTGCCCATCACAATATTTTAACAATGAAACAAGGTTGGCCTCTTAAAATGAAAATATCACAGGACAGAAGGTTATAAAATGAAGAAAATCCACAAGAACAGACTTTTCAAATCTAAAGTGAAAGCTATTGAAAAGGAGAACATATGGGGAAAATTAAATTACAGGCAAAAGGAATGGAGTTTTATATATATATATATATATATATATATATATATATATATATATATATATATATATATATATATATATATATATATTCCTAAGCAAAGGTAAAATATATATAAGAAAAATAGTCTAAAAAAATTGGTGTCAATATGCATCATGCATAATTAAATTTATGGTCACGGACAGTATGGAGATAGGAGGGAAAGACACAGCCAACAACATTTAGCATTTGGTTCAAGATTTGCAAATTTTATCATCCAAAGGACATTTATGTATATTCAATCTTCCCAAGTCAGCAATTAAAATGACTGACTACATCTTGCCACAGTTATTGAAATTTCTTAATAGAAAAAGATTAAATGTAAAAAAGTTATTTACAGAATCAAGTGTTGCACAACAAAGCCATATTCTGAAAAAGAAAATCAAAAACATTTAAGCATGCTATATATACTAATGATGGACATCCATGTGTAGCAATCAGTTGTACTTCTGGGAATAATCTGTTATGCCATAATTTTACAATAAAAATGTAGGCCTCATCAGGATTCAATTTTCGCTAATGCAAATAAAAACAATTTACACAAAAGTAATAGCTGATTTCATAGCCAGTCCATCTGCATTTGACATTTATTTTTTTTTACATATGCCTAATACCATTTAAAAAAAAATGAAAGGATTTGCTAAAAGAACAAGTTATTCTGTTTTTAAATTGGGTAAGGTTTGAGATCTCAATGCCAAAACATAAAAATAAGCAACTAAGAAAGTAGTCACTTTTCTTTTAGTGAAATCTCTAAAATGCCACCAACACTACATACAACTTCTAGGCGTCCATGACTTCACGATTTCTTTTAATATACTGAAGACCACATCCTTAGACAGCCAATGTGTATTACCACTTTTCCGCCTAACCGGTTCAGTAAAAGTCCTTAAAAGTTACTGAAAGCTAAATTAACAAAAAGAGAAACAAAAATAAAACATTTCCCATAAAATAGAAATGAGCCATTTAAACACAGCCCCTGCCAGTTCAATCAGAAGCCAATAAATCTTTTATTCATCACCGGTCCATCAGGCTAAATATCATCTCTGGAGTACTGAGATCTCCATTTGGAGCTTCAACTGTAGGAGCAGATGGTGGAGCATCTATTACTACTTCTGCTTCCATGTCAGTTTCTTTCTTCACTTGTACTATGATGTTTTCAATTTCTCCTGTACTTTGATCCTCCACTTGAATAACTGTAGCAGCTGAAAAATAAATAAATAAATATAAATTATTATATATATATATATATATATATATATATATATATATATATATATATATATATATCACCATTATTTGATAGTCTGAAAAGAACCTTAGGTTTTTAACGGTGCAAGGACTGGATTGCCTGCAGTTATATTTTCTAATTTTCTGGGTTACCACTATTCCATAATTCAGCATTGTATAAAAAAAAAAAAAAAAAAAAAAAACATCCCCGAAATCTCTCTCCGAACACTGAGCATTATAATAGGCTGACCTGATCTAGACAACGGACACAGGTCATTCCCCTGCCCCCCCCCCCCATACAGATCACAGTAAAATTCACCAGTTTTCTAATTACTAAAATTCAAACTTTATGCAAATGGAATGCTTTTTATAACAAGTTCGAGGTAACTTCACACCTTCGATTAAAATAAAAACTACAGAAACATACTTTGTTTTGGCTGATTAGTCTTTCCGGGTGGCCTTCCTCTGCGTTTCTTAGCAGGAGGTGATAGTGAAGCTAGTGACTGTTCTGCTTCATGATCTCCTTCTATCTCAACTGGAAGTTCATCTTCCTCTTCTTCATCTTCTTCATCATCCAAGTCTGGATCTGCATTATCCTCTAAAAATTGTAAAACAAAATCAAGCCTTCAGCACCAAGAAGCTTATAAGTGAAAATTAAAGAGGTTCCAAAGCAGTGTACACATTTCTCAGCTCATGATATATTGAAGTTGAGATCAGTAGTGTTGAGCGAACTTGCAATTTGCGTGGACCATAACGGAATTCTATGACGACATGCATCACGGAAGCCTATGAGAGGCAATCAGTCATAACAGAAGTCTATGCTGGCCATATTATAGGCTTCCATGCTGCATGCAGTCATAGTATTTCGTTATGGCCCGTGGTACCGGAATCCATTATGGAATTCTTATACAACTGGAACTTGCAAATCGCAAGTTTGCCCAACAGTAGAGATCAGTTAAAGTTTAGGTGGAGACCACCAGAACAAAAGGTGGGAAGCCAACAGCTGAATGTCCTCACCCAAATGGTCTCCTAGAAATGCCAAGGAAAGAGTATACAGTGCTAACCACACCACAGCAAGGAGGGACAAAATGACAAATGTTTTGCAAAACTACAGTGATCTTTGAAGATTATTGGTCAAGCCATCTACAAAATCTAAATTCTTCTCCTAAACTGTATATTCTTACCACTATCAGTCGACCCTTCCTTTTTGGACCGCATCTTTCTCTTGCGTCCACGTTTTCCTCTCTTATGTATTGCCTCAGCATCCCCGCCATTTTCGCCATCTGTACCATCAGGGCCAGTGCAATTATCTGCATGTCTTGACATTGTATTCTGAAAAGAGGCAAGAGCACAAATATGATCACAGAGATGACATAGGAGCAAAATTAAAGTTCATATAATCCTACTAAGTATTAAAAAGCATTGGAGGTACAGACTAAGCAATAAAGGGAACCTGCCATGTTGAAAATGCAGTCCCACGTGGGGCACCATCTTGCAGAACTAGAAATGTATTCATTCATCGATGTGACAGCTACAGCCAATTGTTGGCATCATGGTCTAATGCTGTACAATCTAGTATGGCCACCGAGGACAGTGACTGGCTGTAGCAGTAACTGTCTGGATGTATGCCACAGCATTTGTGCATAGGGTGAGAGGAGAGAATGAGGGCCATGGCACTGGGGTATGGTACTTAAAGGGGGTTCTCTGGTCTCTAAATATTGATGACCTATTTGCAGAATAGGTCATCAATATTATATCAGTGGGGGTTGACACCCAGCGCTCCTACTGATTACTTGTATTCATCAGCTGCAGGTACCAGAAAAATGCACAGGACAGGGCCAGAAACAGAAGGCTCCATCCACGGAGTAGAGGCTGTGCCGACATACTGCAGCTCAAGTCAATAGGGTATGAGCTGATGAATTGAGAGCTGCAGCACCCTCACTTGTTTTTGAGAGATTGAGAGAAATATATATAATATATCTATCTCTATATATCTATTCGTCCAGTACCCCCTTTACTAAGCAGAGTAACATGAAATGGTGCCACTTGTCCTCGTTTCAGAAATAATGCCAAATAAAACCATTAATTATCATTTTGGCATCTGATAAAGCACCTGTTAACCATGACCGCAAGAAGGGATGAGTGTGCAGATGGCCTATTTACACACCTGACATACCCATCATGCCACGCGACTTCTTTCATGAGCTACATGCTGTTGAGGTCAATAGTAGGACGTGTTAATAATAACATGACCCGACTGAGTATTTTTCAACGTATTTATGCTACAAAATTGCCATAAAATACAATACATTAATACACCCTTTTAAGGGGGGACAACAGGACATTTTCTATTTTTTTTGCAGGGCCGCAGAATGGAAGTGCGGATGCAGACACATTGAAAATGAACGGGTCCGTATCCGTTCCGCAAAATTGCAGAACGGATATGGAACCATTCATACGGACGTGTGAATGGACCCTAGAGAGGTGGCTGTTTGCAGCCATCACTAGGGGAGTTCAGTACAAATGAATTTATACAGCTACCCAGGTGGTTAAACTGTCAAGAGCAGAATTAAAGAGCATTATCCCATGACCAACGTAAAAAATGAAAATCAGACATATAGTACATAACACTGAATTACTGAAGGCAAATAATTCATTCATAACTTCTAGTAGAAATAATAAAGGAATGGCACAACATACAGACATAAGAATAGATGCTCCAGAATTGTTTTTACATGGGGAATGCGTGAAGCTATTAAAACAGGCATGTCAGGAGTGGTGAAAGGTCCTCTAACAACTTATTTGAAGCAACGTAATAGTACAATATAGGAAGGAGTTAAAAGCCGACAGAGTGGCAGATACCGTGAAGCAAGGAATGTCAGTGTATATTTACGGTAATCTGTACAGCCTATAGTTTTGCATACAGATTTTGCTTTTTTTCCCATGAAAAACTGTTTATTTCAACATCTTACCCTTCGTGTAAAGGTTTTTCCACACTTTGAACACACAAATGCAGCAGGAACAAAGCTAGGATCATGATATCTCTTGAAATGCATGTCCAGAAGCTGCTTCTGACGGAACGTTTTGTCGCAATGGCTGCACGCATATGGTTTCTCTCCAGTATGGGTACGTTTGTGCATTATCATGTGACGTTCCTGAATAAAACAACATAGTTAAACTTCCACAAATAAAAAATTATACATGTACATACAAGCACACACTAATATATATTGCTTGAGAAAGGCACCAATGAGAGTGCCGAAACGTTGCATTTTCCGGGATTAAAGGTCCTTCACGCCTTCACTTAACTTGAGTGCTGCCTCATTTTTTGACTACTATATATATATATATATATATATATATATACACATACATACATACATACACACACATATATATACACAGGTCAGTGATCCAACATACCGGTACCAACCCTTAAAGGGGTTGTCCGAGTTATGAAAAAAAAAAATATAGTACTTTAAATTTGATGGTCAGCAATATATAACTAAATTAAGCAAGTTTTAGGCAAAAAAAATAAAAATCTCTATTTCCTCATTTCCCTGGTTCTCTTCTGGCCTTTGTTTACATGCAGTAATAATCTCTGCCCCTCCCCCCTCTCTGTAAAGGGAGTGAATACAAGTGCAGAGTGACATGTCTGCCTGCTGGGATACTCAACAGCATGTTGTATGTGTAGGACTACAAGTCCCAGCTGTACAATGACACTGCTGATACACACAGGATCTCCCCCTACCTGTACTTGTACTTTGCAGATCTCCTCCAGTGTCAGCTTTGTGTCTGTAGAGTGAGGAGAGCAAATCCTGTGTCTCTTTACATCTGCAGCTGCTGTTGCAAAGCCTTCAGTGTGTTCTGGCTGAAGGGGTTAATGTTTTATCTGAAGGAATCCAGGGAGAGAGCAGATAGCAGCAGCAGAGGGGGGGGGGGGGGAAGACCTGTTATCTGATCTCTGAGGCTTGTGCACAGAACATCACACAGCAGGGAGATAAGCTGACATCACAGGTCATGTGACCCTGAGTTAAATATGATAAACAAGCAGCTTTAGAAGCAGAGAGTGTATGGAAAAGATGTTGTATTTGACTAGTTAAAAACATACAAAGGACAAAAAAAAAAAAATAACTCGGACAACCCCTTTAACCACACCTCCTACACTGGGGAAAGTAATTCACAATAATTGTCTATTAAGTATCAACTCTGCAGTTATGCTTTTTACACAATATTTATTATTGTATTTGCACTGGATACTTTAAGTGTATTTATTTTTGTATTCATGAATTGCACTGATATTTCTGTGACATTTATTTCTCAATTAATGTAAATTATGTATGGCTTTAAATATGGCACATTTGTGTATGTTCACTTGCTTGACAATAGTCCCAGTAAGAGGACTGAAATATCGGCTGGGTGATTAAAGACGCACCTTTTTTCATGAACTTTCTAATAGGTTTCCCTAATGTTAAAAGGGCTCTGAACCCAGACATACTCCTTGTTTTCACCCAGGCAGCCTCCCCAATATGAGCATCACGCAGGGCAAAGGCATTTTTAGGAGATCCAGTGACGTACCGCGCTCTCCATAGTGACTGCTAGGTGGAGGCTTTCGCCCAGCAGTGAGCCCAGTGACATCATTGGCACCAATGGGCAGGCTTTAGGGCTGCCGTAGTCTGTAAAACAGCTAGAACGCCGCTAAATCCTGCCCATCAGAGCCAGTAATGTCACCAGGAACACTACTGGGCAGAAGCCCTTGCCTTGCACAGTACAAAGAGCATTGGAAGGGGGCTGGATGGGTGAAGATAGGGATATGTCCGGGTTCAGCTCTGAACCCAGACAAGTCCCTTTAACATTTGAAAGAAAACGTCACCGTATTTTACCAAAAGGTAACTTACCTGTCTGCAAGCATATTCACACTGGTCGCATTTGAATCTTTTTTCATTTTTGTGAGACTTCTGGTGCTGTATGAGGGCATAACGTTCATGGAAGACCGTATCACAGTAGCGGCACTTCTTGCCTTGCTCAATGAAGGAATGCTGCTTACGTAAATGCACACCTTGATCAAGAATAAAATGAAAATGTTGAACATGAAACTGTAGGTCTTGGTATCGTTTTAAGTAGTTCAGATAAGACTATGTTCATATCTGCTTCAAAGTTTGCCAGTCATAAGTGTAAATATACCTTTGCCACATTAATTAAAACTAACAGTTTTGCCTGAGATCTGCTTGGCTCTGAGTAGAGGCACTAACAGTTCAGCAGGAGTGAAAAGGGAAGGGGGGCGGGTCCCTTTTTAATACTTCATATCTCAGCCTTGGTAACAGCTAGAGATGGAGTCATTTAAGATTAGGGATGAGCTGGTGAGCGCAAAGGCTTGCTGTAACAGCTGATCAGCAGGGGTGATGGGACTCTGACCCCCATCGATATGATAATGACCTACTCTGCAGCATTAATAGCATGGGTCAGTACGATACAAAATTTTATATATACATATACACACATATATACACATACACACACAAATTGTTTACTTTAATGTTTACTACTTTTGTACAATAAATAACGCTTTTGCATCTCTGCATCCCAAGACCTATAACATCTATTTTACAGAAAAACTACAGCTGTGTGCACAGGAGCCTTACGCAAGATCCAAGAACCTGCTCTTCACTGAACAGGAGGATGGTAACGCTTAAACTATACCCCCTTAAAGGTGGCAGCATAGGATAAGACCCTCAATGACAACTGTAAACTTTTTTTTAAATTCGGTTTTCATTTTTATTAAAGGGGTTGTCCAAGTTATTTTTTGTCCTTTGTATGTTTCTAACTAGGCAAATGTAATGCTTTTTTCAATGCACTTTAACTTCAGTTGCTCCTTTCTAAGATTTCACTGAGGATCACATGACCTGTGATGTCAGCTTCTCTCCCTGCTCTTCTGATGTTTCGTGCACAAGCCCGTAAGAGTCTGTACACCAGACGTCACCTGTACTGCCGGCAGCTGCTGCTGCTCTCTCCCTGGATGCTTTCATATAAGATTTTAACCCCTTCAGCAGGACACAGACTCAGGGCTGAAAGCTGCAGACAGTGAGGTGACAAATGCTGGGCACAGGAGCTGACAGACTAGAGAAGATCTTTAGAGTATTGCACAAGAACAGGTAGGGGAAGATCCTGTGTGCATCAGTAGTGTCATTGTACGGCTATGACTTGTAGTCCAACACATACAACATGCTGCTTAGTATCCTAGCAGGCAGACATGTCACTCAGGGAAGCACTTGTATTCACTCCCTTTGTAGAGCAGGGGCAGAGATTTTTGTTATTTCGTGTAAACAAAGGGCCAGAAGAGAACCTGGGAAATGAGGAAAACTATATCTTTTTGCCTAAAACTTGCTTAAAGGGGTATTCCAGTAAAGTAACAATTTTTGAAAAACTGCATTAAGGCTGCAAGCTGTGACCCAACCAGAAGCCATACCTATACATATAATCAGAGCATCATTTTACCTAGCAATCCATTTGTCTAGCTCCTGTGTGAGCCTTCAGCACACTGACAGTATCATGGCGCCTGATCTTCCCTCACAAAACTGCAATCCCCACAATCCCTAGCTTTCCTGCTGTGAGTTTGTGTTTGTTCATAAGTGTTGATGTTTATTGATTGGCTGCCTGATATCACAGTGCAGACACGCCCCCTCTACTCAGTAATCACCAGCACACTAACATTTAGCTAGAGAACTGATCGCAACACACTGAGCATGCTCGACCTAACAAAGGCTCAGAACTACAGGTCGATGCCATGGTAATTTATGAGGAAACAGTGGGTAGCAGAGGAAGAAAACTACTTTATAATTACTGAACGGTAAATAAGTGAAATTGACATATTACGTAATTATTGATGAGTCTAAAACATAAGTTATATTTATGGTGACCGGAATACCCCTTTAACTTAGTTATATACTGCTGCCCATTTTTTTCAGAACTTAGACAACCCCTTTAAGAGGGACTGATTATAGATTGATGGCCGTGACAAAGCGTAAAAAAAAAAAAAAAAAAAAGGGGGGGGGGGGGGAGGGTCCAAAAACTTTCTGAGTGCAGACAGGTCTCCATACAGCATTAAAACGAAGTTTGGAGCACATTTACTGGATTTTGGATACAATTGTAAGCCAAAATGGCCAAAAAGATTGGGGAATGTACAGTCATGGCCAAAAGTTTTGAGAATGATACAAATATTAATTTTTACAAAGTCTACTGCTTCAGTTTTTATAATGGCAATTTACATATACTCCAGAATGTTAAAAAGAGTGATCAGCTTAACAGCAATTACTTGCAAAGTCAATATTTGCCTAGCAAATGAACTTTATCCCCCAAAACACATTTCAACATCATTGCAGCCTTGCCTTAAAAGGACCAGCTAACATCGTTTCAGTGATTGCTCCATTAATGCAGGTGTGGGTGTTGATGAGGACAGGGCTGGAGATGAATCTGTCATGATTAAGAATGACACCACTGGACACTTTAAAAGGAGGCTGGTGCTTGGCATCATTGTTTCTCTTCTGTTAACCATGGTTATCTCTAAAGAAACACGTGCAGTCATCATTGCACTGCACAAAAATGGCCTAACAGGGAAGAGTATCGCAGCTAGAAAGATTGCACCTCAGTCAACAATCTATCGCATCATCAAGAACTTCAAGGAGAGCGGTTCCATTGTTGCCAAAAAGGCTCCAGGGCGCCCAAGAAAGACCAGCAAGCGCCAGGACCGTCTCTTAAAAGTGTTTCAGCTGTGGGATCGGGCTACCAGCAGTGCAGAGCTTGCTCAGGAATGGCAGCAGGCAGGTGTGAGTGCATCTGCACGCACTGTGAGGCTGAGACTCTTGGAGCAAGGCCTGGTCTCAAGGAGGGCAGCAAAGAAGCCACTTCTCTCCAGAAAAAACATCAGGGACAGACTGATATTCTGCAAAAGGTACAGGGAGTGGACTGCTGAGGACTGGGGTAAAGTGATTTTCTCTGATGAATCCCCTTTTCGATTGTTTGGGACATCTGGAAAACAGCTTATTCGGAGAAGACGAGGTGAGCGCTACCACCAGTCTTGTCTCATGCCAACTGTAAAGCATACTGAAACCATTCATGTGTGGGGTTGCTTCTCAGCCAAGGGAATCGGCTCTCTCACAGTCTTGCCTAAAAACACAGCCATGAATAAAGAATGGTACCAGAATTTCCTCCGAGAGCAACTTCTCCCAACTGTCCAAGAGCAGTTTGGCGATCAACAATGCCTTTTCCAGCATGATGGAGCACCTTGCCATAAAGCAAAGGTGATAACTAAATGGCTCAGGGAACAAAACATAGATTTTGGGTCCATGGCCTGGAAACTCCCCAGATCTTAATCCCATTGAGAACTTGTGGTCAATCATCAAGAGACAGGTGGACAAACAAAAACCTACAAATTCTGACAAAATGCAAGCATTGATTGTGCAAGAATGGACTGCTATCAGTCAGGATTTGGTCCAGAAGTTGATTGAGAGCATGCCAGGGAGAATTGCAGAGGTCCTGAAGAAGAAGGGTCAACACTGCAAATATTGACTTGCTGCATTAACTCATTCTAACTGTCAATATAAGCTTTTGTTCCTCATAATATTATTGCAATTATATTTCTGTATGTGATAAAAACATTTGACAAACACATAAAAACCAGAGGGCAGCAGATCATGTGAAAATATAATATTTGTGTCATTCTCAAAACTTGGCCATGACTGTAGTAAGCAAATGTTTGAAATTAAAAACTAAATTTGAATGTTCTTTATTAAAAAGATATATCTGCTATACCACAAAATAACACAAGACATGCACTGAAACTTACCCAAATCACTTTTCCTTGCAATAACTGTATCACAGTGGGGACAGTGAAATTTAGCAACGTTCTCAGTATGCTTCTGTAATATATGCATTTTCATTGTACCACTTTGAGTAAAGCGTGCATGGCAAATATAGCATTCATATGGCTTTTCACCTAGGAAACAAGACATTGCATGGATTACAAGGGTAAAATCCACATCATACATTGACATGGCAGGGATTTAAAATCTGCAGTGTAGGTCAATTACTGATGTGGATTTCTTACATAGTATGTGGAAGAGATCTGTTTACAACTCAGCCACGTCACTGCTACTGTAAACTGCTGTAGATTTTCAGCACACAGTCCTGCAAGGTTTACTCCACTTGTGGTTTATGTCTACATCCACATTTTACAATTCTGGTACTGTGTCCTGGTAGAGTATGGCCGCCAGATGCCCAATTACTATAATGGGATGCATGCAGCAGTTTTCTGGCAGAAAGCCAGCACTCTCTCTGGAAACCCAAACAATTTCTTTATAGTGAATAGGGATCTGGCAGTGGCCGGGGATGCGGATATAGCAATTTCAGTAGTCTCCTCCTCTGCAGAAATACTGGACCACAGATGTGCACCTGGGCCAATTAAGAATAAAGAAAAGTTACCTGAATGAGTTCTCATATGTCGTTTCAGTTTGTAGGTGTCTCTACTAGCATAACTGCACAAACTGCACTGAAAAGGCCTCTCTCCAGTATGAGAACGGATATGTCTCTTCAACTTGCTTACCTAATCAAGAGAACAAAATAACCTCTAGTTTAAGACATTGTGCAAGTTGCAGAGCATAAAAAAGCCCTGTCTCTTTTGGATCCAAAAGCACAGACATAAAAGAAAAGAGGTAAAACCGTGCCTTAGGTTGTTAGCCACAACACACTAAAAGTTAACACTGTCAATTACAGTCTGCTGTGAATTACCAGAATATGAAAAAATAAAAAAAAATAAAAATCACAACTACCACTTACTTCAACACTGGCGTAATCACACATGGAACATTTAAAAGGTTTCTCATGAGTATGTTTGTAACGGCGATGTCTGACCAATTCACCACTTGTCACAAAGGCCATGTCACAGTCTGGGCACTTGTGAGGTCTAGTACCTAATAAACATGAAAGTAGATGACTGGAAGAAATTCTTTATCACAAAACATGAATGCATCTCCATCAAAAAGAAAATAATTAAAAAAAAAGGGATTGGAAAGCAAGTTTGTTTCTTAGGGACATTAAAAGGGGTTGAGCCAAGTTTATCAGTTGGGGGCAGGGGTGGGATTCAAATTTTTAACAGGTTCCCTACTCAATGGAGGACACACAGCATCACAACACATTTACATATACATACATACAACACACATACATAAATACACCAAGCCTAAGGAGCTAATCTATGGAATGGAAACGCTCATTTCCAGCTGCTGCTGTAATTTTAACAACTGGATCTGGAGAACCCGAGGGAACTGGCTGAATCCCATGTCTGACTGGGGGTCCAACCACTAGGAACCCCTCAGATTCAGAGAACAGGGCCCTGTACTGATGGAGCAGCAGGTCATACATGTACACTGCCACTCCATTCATTCTCGCCAGAAACAGCCCACAGCCCTCCACTATCTCTGGATCAAGAGGCAGGGCACATGCTCAACCTGCACTCCGGCAGAACGGGGGAAAGTCAGTGATCAGTTACTTATCCCCTTGGCACAAACCCTTTAACACATTGTATCTATAAAACTTTGACATAACTGGCATATACTGTCAAAATGTGGAAACACTGAAGAGAAATACAAACAAGGTATATAGTTAACGCTAACCTGTATGGGTATTGAGATGGTTCCTAAGCAAGGTAACTGTTCTAAATGCTCGACCACATAGGTGGCATTTGTGAGGTCGTTCATCAGTATGACTTTTCATATGACGATCAAGATTTGAACGTCTAGGACATGTGTAACTACAAAGTTCACATTGGAAAGTCTTCTTGACACCTGAAAAAAAACAAAACAAGAAGGCATTTCGTCAAGTTTACCTGCACCACATAAAGCTACGTGGTTAAACAACATTGGCAGACGCCCACTTTTTTTTCCCCACACTGACTTGAAATTCTGTAACTTTAGTGGTAAGCACTTAATTTTCAGATAAGGAATGCAGAGTAAATGCATAGACAACATCGCATGCAAGCATTCTAGATGCCTGCCGCTACCACTGGTGAGAGTGCCAGCTGTACAATATAGTAGGCAACAGGCCACAATGACCAGGATAAGCGAGGATGTCCAACCGGGTCATATAACCCCTCAGATGATGCTGTTCATAGCAAGTGTGGAATCTGTGTGGTTAGGCAGACAGAGGGGCTTCCTCTGAGCCCCCAAGGTGAAGTCACAGGGCTCCGATAGCTCACCATGACAGCCTGGGGCCGTCTGAAGCTTCCCATGCCAGTCAGAGTGAACTGTGTGTGAGGCACGGCTCAGTAGGCAGTGCCTTAGAATACCAGAGACCGAAATAGCATTGTACTGCAGTCTATGGGACAAGCCATCAGAAGATCCCATAAGGGGACTAAAAATGATTGTGCAAAAAGTCCCAAAAAGCCTGAACTATTAAAATACAAATATTTGTACTGCTTGGTGAATGCTGTAACGGGATAAAATAAAATAAATGATTTTGGAAAAGTTAAAATGTTGGCTTGTGGGGGAAGAAAAAAAAAAAAAAAAAAAAAAAAAAAAAAAAAAAAAAAAAAAAATGCAAAAACAAAAATAAGTGTGGTCCATAAAGGGTTAACCCCTTCCCGACATCTGCAGTACATATACAGCAAATGTCTTTAAAAGTTGTGCCCTCTCAGGAGCCGGGCAGGCACCATAGCTCTTGGGTGCCTGCTGTTTTGCAGTGGAGATACATGGTGCCGAGTCTGATTGGGGACAACTCTGATCACATGCTTTTAACCCAACACATGCCAAGGTCAACTGCTCATGGCAGAAATTCCCACTCAACAAGATCGCAGGAGTTGTCCAGTTGCAATGGCATCCTAGGGCCTTCTGAAGGCACCGAAGCCACCATATCAGAGCTGTCATCAGACTGACCTACAGAATGAAGTTAACATGTCAGTTTTACTGCATAGGGAACACTGTAAAAGCAAAACTGAAAATATTGTATCCCCCCCCCCAAAACCAACCATTTTGAATTTATTTTCCAGCTTCCCACTACATTGTATGCAATATTAGATGGTGCCATTAGAAAGTATAATTCCTGCAGAAAACATGCCCTATGTAAACGGAAACAGGGAGGTTAGAACGCCCAGCAAAAGAAAAATGGAAAAACTAAAGTCAGGAAGGGGTTAAAGCATCAAAATATGGTGTTATTCAATAACTCCTACTGGCATTAACCCCTTCCTGACATTTGATATTCAAAAGCAGGAAACCCTTCACATAACACCATTCAGGCATGTAATGGTCACCACAGGGGCAGTGCCCACACAATCAAGTGTGATTGTAATGGCAGGAATCAGAGAAAACCTCAGCATTAAAGGGGTCTTCCAAGATTATATATATATTTTTATTTATTTTAAACTGATGACCTGTCCTCTGGATAGGTCATCAGTATTTGATCATGGGTGTCCGACCCCCAGAGCCATTCCCCCAGAGCTTTTCCTAGGTCATGTGACGTCACATTCATTAGTCACGTCGCCGAGAGCCATACCAAGCACAGCTGCTATACAATGTACAACGCTGTGCTCGGTAAGCAAATAGAAGGTTGATGCGTCCACTCACTGAGCTGATCAGTGGGGTCCTGTGTGTTGGATCCCCACTGATCTGATACTGATGACCTATCTATCCTGAGGATAGATCAGTAAAAAAAATAAATCCATACAAAACTCTTTAGTTTAAAGAGGGAGGGGCATTAACGTCATCCCTAATTTTGAGTTCCAGCTGATATTTTAGTAGTGGTGGAGCTACTATTTTATTTGCAGGTTTGAGTAATGTTTCAAATGTAAACAAACTCTGGGGGTAATTAACCCCTTCTACTCCGGAGGTTTTTTCGGTTATGCATTTTCGTTTAGCGCTCCCTGCCTTCAAAACAGCTATAACCGTTTTATTTTTCTGTTCACATAGCTGTATGAGGGCTTGTTTTTTGCGGGACAAGTTGTACTTTCCAACGCCACCATTTAATATTGCATATGGTGTAGTGGGAAAAAAAAAATTCCAAATCGGGTGAAATTGCAAAAAAAACGCTATTCCTCTACAGTTCTACGGGTTTCTTATTTACAACGTTCGATGTTCATTAAAACTGATCCGTTACTTTCATTCTACTGGTCAGTACGAATCCGGCGATAACTAATATGTATAGTTTTTCCTGTGTTTTGAGTGATAAAATAATTATAAAGTTGGCCTTTTTTTGGTTGTCATATCTTGACCCCTATAACTTTTTGATATTTATGTGTATGGAGCTGTATGGGGGCTCATTTTTTGCAGGGCGATCTGAAGTTTTTATTGATACCTTTCTGGGGTGTGTATTGATTTTTGATCACTTTTTATTTAATTTTTTTTTAGAAAAAAAAAGCGACAAAAAAACGGCAAATCGCCATTTGGACGCTTTTTTCCGCCACACAATTCGCCGTATTGGAATTTTTTTTTTATGTTTTAAAAGTACGGGCGTTTTCGGTCACGGTGATACCCATGATGTCAATATTTATTGTTATTTAGGTTTTTTTTTTTTTTTTCATTATACGGAAAAGGGGGTGATTTGAACTTTTATATATTTTTTATATATTTAACATTTTTTTATTTTTTTGTGTGATTTTTTTAAAGCTCAAATATGAGCTAATATATTGTGTTTTTTTTTTCTTTATGAGCAATCAGGGATTTACTAGATGGAGTTAAATACAATGTTGTGCTTTATCTGGCAGCAGTGTGCGGTTGTATTTTATGTATTCTCCTTTGACATGTATTTAGCCATAGCAACCAGCACCTGCACTCTGGGATGTGCTGACTGAAATTTCTCTTTTTTTCTTTGTAAGTTTGTAGTGGAGGTGTGGCTACTCCATTTGGTCATGCACTCCTGACCAGCCCATTTGCCCCACAGGTTGTTTTTAATCAGTGTAACTATAAAGCCGAGTGATTCGGCATGCATGTTAGTGTCTGCACTCCTGAACTAGGGGAGGCCTTTGAAGCACCAGAAATGGCAAAAGGCAAGTGGACATTACGTGCATGTGGAACAAAACACCCCCTGATTATATGGAAGCCAAGTCTGGCAAGTAACAGGTAGGACAAAGTGTTAGGTTCCCATTCTGCAGAGACCACCTTGATGATCCGGTGAATGGGCTCAGATAATTTTGTACAAAATATATTTGCCAAGAGTCTCTATTTATCAAACAAGCATAGCATGAGCTTTGGAATACTCTATATCATTATGGCATTTTGTGCTTTATCTGGCAGCAGTGTGCGGTTGTATTTTATGTATAAATCCAAAAATTGCTCATTTCTTATCCTGGCCAGACCATCTCCATCTCTTATCTAGTGGCCAGACCATCACCAGCGAGGATTACAGTTTTCATATGGTGTACAGACACCCCGATTGGCCACTCGGGGCGTCTGTACACCACCCGGAAGCGTACACTTTGGGTTCAGACGCATCCTGATGCCGTGATCACGGCATCAGAAGGCCCAGGAAGACGCCGCCGATGGCGGTAAGTAGCAGCAAGTCTCTGCTGTTAGAAACAGCAGAGACTTGCCGGCCATGGCGCCCGCCGCACGCGCGTCATGTCCCCGCACCAGCGCCGTACATGTACGGTGCCGGTCGGGAAAGGGTTAAAAAAAAATAAATACGGGATACCCACTTATGATTGCCTTTAAATCATATGACATTTTGGACATTAGCAAAACAAACAAATTAAAAGGTTAAAAATATTAAGTTACAGCACCTTTCTTTTTAATTTTTGTTGGTTTAGGGGGCTTTATATTTCCAACAACTTTTTCGGCATTTACTTCAGAGAGCAATCCTTCCTGCTGTTCCTCTTCAAAGTCATAAACTGAAACATCAACATCCTTCCCTTCTTCGGTGTAGCGCAGTTTACTTTTCTTTGTTTTCTTAGTTTTTTTGATGGGTGGTGCATAATCTGGATCCTTCTGCCATGTTGACTCTTCTTGCGATTGAAGTTCTGCTTGTTCTAATGTTTCTACTTCACCATTTGCACCAACTTTAACAACTTGGAAACCCTCTGGAAGAGGCAGGGTGTGGCAAATCATAGGTTCTCCTTCAGTCAGACCTTCTTTGGCCACCTCATTGTCATATGCTGCATGAAGCTCGCCCACAGAAGTAGCTGCAACAGGAACAGCCACTGGGACCTGAACAAGCTGCAGTTCTCCTAAATTAATTGGCTGTTCCTCCATATTAACTACTTGCAATGTTATAATCTGTGTGTCATCCACTGTAGAATCGCCTTCTTGAGGAACTACTCCTTCCATGACTTCAGTTTTCATCTGAAGTATAGTAGAATCAAGCTGCTCCATCATAACCATCTGAACATTGCTATTAACATCACTGGACACATCATTCACATCTGTCTGACCCTGCACCATGACACAACCATCTTCATCTGCCCCACCCTCTCTGCGTCTCTGATAAGTCTTTGTTTCTTTTCTTTTCATGAAAGACTCAGAATCTTCCACAATGGCTTCTGCCATCTCTCCTTCCATTTTGACAAACTAGAGGGAAAAAAAAACAGAACAATGAATTGAAAAGTATATTAGAAATTGTATATGCAGACACATACATTGTATATATATTTCCACATGTTCCCACTTTAGACCTCATACACGTGTATATTCAGTATTTTCAGTTAAGCGAAAACCATCCTTGCATGGATGAAGGTTTCCATGATTTACACACTACTCTTTGCTCAATAGACTGCGTTCAACAGTAGCACAGACCAGAGGAGCTGAGCAGAAGCTGAGGATGCAGAATGCATCTAACAAAAACCACCCTAACCATCCTAAGGAGGCCAAAGGATTGCCTGTAAATAAAAATCTCACCTCAAACAAAGGTAATACACGTGTCCCCGCAAATTAGCCACCGCTGGTAGTGCTCCTATAGGAGGCCAGTAAGGTTGCCTTCACACATCGTGGATTTTGTGCCAGAATTTTCCACACATTTCAAGGGGGCAGCAAGCACGTGGATTTCTGTAAGCCCCATTCAGTTGAATGGAGCCGAATTTCAGTAGCAGAATTTTCTGCAAAGTCTGCAACGTGTGAAGGCGCCTTTACATAAATTTACATACTGAGGATTTAAACATCTACTCCGCTCAATTTATAGACAGAAAATTTCCAAACCATGTGGGTGAGATTTAGAAAATCTCATCTACTAGAAAGCATACGTTGCAATTTTCCAAGTGTGCTGGTGCCTTAAAGGGAACCTGTCATCAACTTTATACTGCCCATACTAACAGCAGCATAAAGTAGAGACAAGCGAGTTGATTTCAGCAGTCTCATTTCTAAGTTAAAATCAAATGGTTGCCGAGAACCAACATCAAACATTGCTGAAAAGAATCAAATCTCTATGAGAAGAGTCCTGGTTACTCAGGAATTCTTGCTCTCCCTGACAACCTGCTGATGACTGACAGGCTTCACTCTAGTTTTCTTCCTTTCTCTCTAGACTATGGCCAATCAGCAGCAGATGGGCGAGAGGAGCAGGAGATTAGGAATAACTGACTCTTCTCAGTTAGATTTGACTCTCTTCAAGGCCTGGGGTGCAGTGATTATGATGCTGGTTCTCAGCAACCACTTTTAGCTCATGAGTGATACACCTCTGAAATCAGCATTTCTGTCTCTATTTTATGTGGCCCTAAGTGAGGTCACCATGAAGTTGATGACAGGTTCCCTTTAAACTCGATTTACAAGATCCGACGTTCACGCCGATAATCGGGATCAAACGTTCCTATGAAGGCTTGTTCCCGATAATCTGCTCGCTTAAAAATGGAGTCGATCGCCTGATGAAGGAGAGAACCACTTATAATCGGGCTCTGCTGTCCAGGGACAATCGCTAGCGGCAGCATGTACATGCATCATTAGTGTGCAGTTATCGCCTCTGCCTCTTTGGAATTACCCATCAGCTGGCCGTCACTGCTGCATGTGCCACTGTTCCCAATTAACCTCTCTGCTTACAACACATAGATGCACCAGGGATGACTTATGTTCAAAATCCAGATGGTGGTCTTACCCTTCTGAACCTTGCAGTGTACCCACACAGCAGTTTACATCCACATGTATGGCATTTTTGTACCCAGTAAATCACCACATTGGGCCTCACATG
Source organism: Rhinella marina (assembly GCA_900303285.1). NCBI lineage: Eukaryota > Metazoa > Chordata > Amphibia > Anura > Bufonidae > Rhinella > Rhinella marina. The sequence goes on along the minus strand of ONZH01029682.1, from coordinate 208,332 downwards.
CACTTGAAGCTCTTATTCCTGGGCCCTGGTGGAAGTTCAGTCAAAATATTAGGGCCACATGTAGGGTCCCTCTAAAACCAGGAAGCACAGCATTATAATACGAGGGATGGCTTGTCACACTGGCGCACACTGGGCATAACATATTGGGCACTGAAATGGCACATCCATGTAAAAATTGCAATTTTCACTTTGCACCATCTGCTGTGATTTTTGGCAAAACACCAGTGGGGTTAAAATGCTCACTGCACCCTTTGGTAAATTCTGAGAGGGTGTGGTTTCTAAAATTGGGTCATTTCTTTGGGGGGGGGGTTCTATTCCTCTGCAGTTGTGGGCCAGTGCTGTATAAATGACCAAACCAGGCCTCAAATACATATTGCGCTCCTTCCCTTCTGAGGCCTGCTGTGTGCCCAAACAGCTGTTTACGACCACATATGAGGTGTTGCCTTGTTCAGGAGGATATGGGTAGCAAATTGTGGGATCCTATTTATCCCATTACCCCTTGTGAAAATGAAATCTGAAGCTAAAGGAACATTTTATTACAATAAATAATTTTTTGTCAAGTTCATGTAATGCCCATGGGGTCAAAGCACTCAGTAGACCCCTAGATAAATTCCTTTAGTGGTGTAGTTTCCAAAATCAATTTTGTGGATTTCCACTGGGGTAGCTCAGGGTCTCTTCAAATGTGATAAGACACCATTCTAGCAAAATCTGCCTTCCAAGAGCCCAGCTGTGGGCCCCAACAGCAGTTTATGACCACATATGGTGTGTTTCTGTAAAGTTCAGAATCTGGGTAATGAATACTGAGTTTGGTTGGTACCCCTTTAAGCATTACTGGAAAAATAGAATATCTGCAAAGAAAGAAATTTTACTTCCATTTTCCTTTAACCCCTTCGCGCCCAGCGCCGTACATGTACGGCGCTGGGGCGATGCGGGCACATGGCGCCCGCTCGCGGGTGCGGCGGGCGTCATGGCCGGCAAGTCTCTGCTGTTTCTAACAGCAGAGACTTGCCGCTACCTACTACATCGGCGGCGTCTTCCGGGGTGACTAGATGCCGTGATCACACGTGATCACGGCATCTAGTTGCGTCTAAACCCGGAAGCTTTCGCTTCCGGGTGGTGTACAGACACCCCGTGTGGCCAATCGGGGTGTCTGTACACCATATGAAAACTGTAATCCTCGCTGGTGAGGATTACAGTTTTCAAAGTGCAATTCTTATTCTGGCCACTAGATGGCAGGCCAGGATAAGAAATGAGCAATTCATGGATTTCTGAGTCTATAAAACCCAGAATTGCTCATAAAGAAAAAAAAAAAAAGCCACAATATATAAGACCATATTTGAGCTTTCTAATAGTAAAAAAAAATTAAAAAAAAAATGTTAAAAAATATATAAAAAATAAAAAAGATGTAAAAGTTCAAATCACCCCCCTTTCCGTATAAGTAAAAAATAAATACCTAAATAATAAATATAGACATCATGGGTATCACCGTGACCGAAAACGCCCGTACTTTTAAAATATAAAAAAAAATTCCAATACGGCGAATTGTGTGGCGGAAAAAAGCGTCCAAATGTCGATTTGCCGTTTTTTGTCGCTTTTTTTTTTTAAAAAAAAATTAAATAAAAAGTGATCAAAAAGTCATACACACCCCAGAATGGTATCAATAAAAACTTCAGATCGTCCCGCAAAAAATGAGCCCCCATACAGCTCTGTACACATAAATACCAAAAAGTTATAGGGGTCAAGATTTGACAAGGAAAAAAAAAAAAAAAAAAAAAGGGCAACTTTCTAATTATTTTATCACTATGAAAACGCAGGAAAAACTATACATATTAGGTATTTCCGGATTCATACTGACCAGTAGAATGAAAGTAATGGATCAGTTTTAATGCACATCGAACGCTGTAAATAAGAAACCCGTAGAACTGTAGCAGAATAGCGTTTTCTTTGCAATTTCACCCGGTTTGGAATTTTTTTCCCGCTTCCCACTACACCGTTTGCAATATTAAATGGTGGCGTTGGAAAGTACAACTTGTCCCGCAAAAAACAAGCCCTCATACAGCTATGTGAACAGAAAAATAAAAGAGTTATGGCTGTTTGAAGGCAGGGAGCGCAAAACGAAAATGCAGAACCCGGGCGCGAAGGGGTTAATTCCTGAGGAACGCCAAAGTTCGTAAAAATCAGTTTTGAATAATTTGAGAGGTGTACTTTGTAAAATGGGGTCATTTACGGGGTCTATGAATTTGTCCTTTAAAAAGTCAGTTTTGGAAATTCCTTGAAAATTTTAAAAATTGCTTCTCAAATATTATAGTAGACTTTACCAACCCAAAAGGCAAATGACATTTTCAAAGCAATGCCAACATAAAGTAGACATCTGGTGAACGTTAAGTAATTACTATTTTATGAGATCACTATCCATCTTAAAAGCAGACAAATTCAAATTCCGAAAACTGAATTTTTCCATATTTTCGTTTTTTTAAATAAAAGGTGAAATATATTGACCTAAAGGGGTTGGCCACCCTAAGTATCAAAAATCCAAAATTCCCCCAGACAATAGCCAACACTATGAAGTATTTCTCAGGTGACATGTACTGGCTGTACGTCATTTATCTAACCTGTTCACCATGACACTTCCCTGGAGGAGCTCCCTCAGACAGGCTGTGTGGGAGGAGCAGCTGCAAAGTGAAAGTAACAATCCCAGCATGCACTGCAGCAAGCATGTCTAGAGGAGAAGTCACATGACCTCCCTGCCCACCTGTGTTCCCATAGAGACAAGAGCCCCTTAGATAATATCAATAACCCAGTTATCAGTGAATAACTGTTGTACAGACATAGCAATATAAATATATATATAATAAAGAACGCGCCAGTCCCAACAGTAAAGGAGGGGGGTGTTACCCTTTTCATAAATTTGCTGTGGGGCCCAGTCATTTCTAGTTGTGCCACTGGATGTAAGCCAAAAACAGAATGAGGGGGGAAGGTTATCATTTCCCTTGTTCCTAAAAAGCGGTGTTAAAAAGTTGCAAACTATGGGACAGATTTATCAAAACTGGTGTAAAGGAAAACTGGCTTGGTTGCCCATAGCAACCAGATTCCACCTTTCATTTTTCAAAGCACCTTTGGGAAATGAGGTGGAATCTGATTGGTTGCTATGGGCAACTAAGCCAGTTTTCCTTTACAGGAGTTTTAATAAATCTCCCTCTATGTGTTTGCAAATTTTTAACTGCGCTTTTTTTTTTTTTTTTTTAAAGGGCGTGACAATGGGAGAGACCGGGCGTGACCAGTCACCCCAACAAATTTATGTTCATTTTCACCAGTTTTCTGACTTAAATGAAGCCAGAAATCTATGGCAGCTCTGAGCTGTCAGATTTCTGTTTAGGTGCACGGACTGCACAAATCGATCTGCTGACATACAGAGGAGCCTCCTGTCTATCATCATACAACCTGCTCCCAGCTGACAGCCCATCAATCATCTATGAATATATGACTACCCTTCATCTGGGGGAAAAAGGAAAATGAGTGTAGTCAAATAGCTATATATAACGTACAGGGGGTCACAAGTCACTATATATAAAGTACAGGGGGTCACATCACTATATATAATGTACAGGGGGTCACACATCACTATATATAATGTACAGGAGGGTCACATATCACTATATATAATGTACAGGGGGGTCACAAGTCACTATATGTAAAGTACAGGGGGTCACACATCACTATATATAATGTACAGGGGGTCACACATCACTATATACAATGTACAGGGGGTCACACATCTGTATATACAGTATAAAGGGGTCACTGTACAGGGGTTCACAGATCTCTGTATGCAGTGGTGGGGGGTCACACATCAGTATATACAGTGTATGGTGGTGGTGTCAACTATTACTGTATACAGGGGGTCACACATCACTATATACAGTATAAAGTGGTGATCACATATCACTGTATTGGGGGCATCATATATCACTATATACAGTGTGCAGGAAGGAGAGGGCACATATTTACAGATGACATACATAGCAGAGCTGGAGAGGGTTCAGAGGAGGGCAACTAAAGTAATAACTGGAATGGGTGGACTACAGTACCCTGAAAGATTATCAAAATTAGGCTTATTCACTTTAGAAAAAAGATGACTGAGGGGAGATCTAATAACTATGTATAAATATATCAGAGGTCAGTACAGAGATCTCTCCCATCATCTATTTATCCCCAGGACTGTGACTGTGACGAGGGGACATCCTCTGCGTCTGGAGGAAAGAAGGTTTGTACATAAACATAGAAGAGGATTCTTTACGGTAAGAGCAGTGAGACTATGGAACTCTCTGCCTGAGGAGGTGGTGATGGTAAGTTCACTAAGAGAGTTTAAGAAGGGCCTGGATGTATTTCTGGAGGGTAATAATATTACAGGTTATAGTTACTAGAGATGGGTCGTTGATCCAGGGAGTTATTCTGATTGCCTGATTGGAGTCAGGAAGGAATTTTTCCCCCTAAAGTGAGGAAAATTGGCTTCTACCTCACAGGGTTTTTTGCCTTCCCCTGGATCAACTTGTAGGAAAACAGGCCGAACTGGATGGACAGATGTCTTTTTTCGGCCTTACAAACTATGTTACTATGTTACATCAGTGACTGCTGCTGCTATCACTAACCTCAGCCATACTGACAACTCAGAAGGGGTTAAAGCTCCTGACCTGTTGGTCTGGCTGGAATAAACATGTCTGTGATAAGATCACATTGCAGAGTGGTCATAGACAGGACAGACACTAGGATTGCTCACACTTTGTTGTCCACAGCACCTTTCTGGCTCTGCTACATCACTGCAGTCAGTGAGTTACATCACAGATTCTCCTCATTCTCTCTTCCTCTTGCAAAGTTTCTTTATTTCAGCTTCTAACAAGTTTCTCTGCTAAGCCCCTTCAGCCCTGTATAGTCAGGACTGCAGTCACAGCAGAAGGAAACTTCTCTGACACAAGCAGGGTGCCTTTAAGACCCAGGAGCAGCACACTCCTTCCATGGACTAGAGCACATGCAGGCATGGAGGAGCCAGGCAGCTATGAGAGCAGCACAGAGGGGGCGTGGCTGCCAATAGCAAAGGAACCAGGCAGATCTGCTGCAGAAGATATATGAGGAAGTTTATTGTCTGCCTGCTTTCTTTACAGTTTTAATAAGTGCTAACAAAGTGGCCAACCCCTTTAAATTTGCCACAGACATGAAGTACTATGTCAAGAAAAAAAATCTCAGTATCAGTTGGATAAGTAAAAGAATTCTAAAGTTAACAAAGTGGAATGTCAGATTTGCAAAAAAGGGGTTAAAGAGGACCTTTCACCACTCCTGACATGCCTGTTTTAATAGCTTCATGCATTCCCCACGTAATAACAATTCTGGAGCATCTATTCCTATGTCTGTATGTGGTGCCATTCCTTTATTATACCAACCAGAAGTTATATCTGAATTACTATTAGCCTTTAGTAAGAGTACAAAGGGGAAGCAACCAGTTTGGGGGGGGGGGGGTGTACCTGCACAGTCTGACTCTATCCAATCAGTGCTGCCATGTTCAGACTGTGCAGGGACACCCCCCAACTGGTTACCTCCCCTCTGTACCCTTACTAAAGGCTAATAGTAATTCAGTTAAGATTTCGAGGTCAGGACAACATAAAACTGGTGACATTTGTATGGGGGTTGGAAAACTGCTGTGTACCTCTTACAATTACCATTTGACCCCACTGAATGTGAATACTTTACTTCAGGTTAAACTGTCATCTATGGAGCAATTTTATTATCACAATTAGATGATACATGTCACGATACCTCCTGATGAGCTGACCTAAATAGCATCTAAGGTCCTGTGCTGAGAGCCCGTTCACTGGAAGGTCCTTAGTTCGTGGTGAAGCATCATGCAGTTTATAAACACAAGTGGTCATGTGCAGTGTGACCGGGAATGCAAGAGTAAGCTGGTGGCTGGACACACATCCAGATGGGACCTAACAGAAGTGATTGCCACGGGGAAAAAGGGACAACTCCTCAGAGAATTGCCAAGGCAATATAAGCTGAAAACTGCAGAGCTCGGAGCCAGACCTGAGGGGTAAGGAAAAGTGTCTAGTCCATGTACCCTGAAAGCAGCGTGGGACTGTAGAAGACAGGCAAGGGACAGAAACCGACCTGCAAACAATAGTGTGTGATAAACTGTATGCAATACACAGATGCCATAACCACTAAGTGTGTGCCCAATGGTTGTGAATTGAGATACTGCAAGCTGGGACACTGCAGTTGGTGCAATACACTGCCACGTGGAGAGAAGTCTGTGGTGACAAGTGAGGACGAGGCCATCTACACTGCAGCCTTCCTGAGGGGGGCCAGTGTCAGCACACAGGGAGAGCGAGTTGTTACCTCTAAACGTGACTAACTTTTCTAAGGAGACCAGGTACCAAATTATGCTGTTGTAACTAACACTCCTGGAGAGGCTACAACTACCAAGACTGTTGTAACTCGAAACCCGTTACCAGACGTAAGTCAAGTAAACATCAGGGCTGTGGAGTCGGAGTTGTAAAAAAAAAAAAAAAAATTGACCAACTCCGACTCCAGAAATATATAATATATTGGTACATTTAGTTCAATGCAGTATGTGCGGAATATATTTTCATAAGAATTTGGGAAAATTATGTAGTGTCCTATAAATGTCTGTTCTATTCCTGATCTAAGCTTTTAGTTGAGATGACTGTGTGCTGCCCTTTATGTAGATGCTCAGTAGTGAAGCTCTTCCACTACAGATCAGAGGAAAAAGGCACTGGGAAGAAATGGCTGCACTCATCTCAGATCTGCTAGAGAAAACAAGATTAAAGAGGTTTTCTCACTAGTTACAAATATTAGCTTTCAGCATAAAGGGACAGTTAGGGCTCATTCAGACGGCCGTACGCTGTCCACAAAAATACGGATCCTTTTTTTACGGACAGTTCAGCATGTCCGCAAAAAAAACGGATTGCTTTCCGTATTTTTGCGGACCTATAGCCTTCAATGGGGCCACATCCTGATTTTCACTGACAAGTAGACAAGTAAAGGATATGTTTCAGTGTTTTGCGGAGCTGTGGAATGGAAGAAAAGGGCCCCATAGAAGTGAAGCATCTAATCCGCAAAAAAAAGGATCCGTATTTTTGCGGACATCATACGGCCGTCTGAATGAGCCCTTAAAAGAATACATTTTCTAAATACATTGGTCAGTCATGAACTACAAACAGTTCAGCAGGTCTGTCGCTGCACACAGGGTTCTATGGTAACCTGCATACCAGAAAGACTTATCTGATTGGCTGTGAACAGGAGTGACCCATGGAAAGATGGGACCGAGCTCCGTGCTGCAGCTCCGATGAAACATGTCCTATACTTGTCCGCACGCACGGACAAGTATAGGCATTTTGAATGGAGCCCCATTCACTGGGCGCTGATCGGCGGGGGACCCAGGTGTGGGATCCCAGCCAAACTGATACTGAGGATAGGGCAATATTACCAGATAACCCTTTTAACTATTGAGTTAAAACTGCAGTGCAGCGTTCTGTGAAGTTCAAACTCATTTCCATTAGAATGAATGAGGCAGAACTGTAAACACTTTAAGTGGCCCTTTACACTGCCTGAAGTTTGGGCAGATTATCACTGGCAGGCGTTCGTATGGACACTTGTTAGCGATGATCTGCCAGTGTAAAGGTGCTGCCGATTACCCGATGAACAAGCAAAACACTCAATGTGCACAGTGATTCTGTATGGAGACCAGCGATGGCTCCTCCATTACCGGCAGGCAACTGTTCGGAAGAAATGCTGCCTTCCCTACAATCACATACTACAGACACACGTGTGCACACTAACTACAGGTAAAAGGGGGCATCACCTTCATTTCACATTGTAAACTACCAGCAATGTAATACAGTACCCCCCAAACAACATTGCAAACGTACCTTTATACCCCCTAGGAAAACGTCACACCGCACGCAGATAAAGCACCAATAAGGAGATTAGCAGCTCTCTGCACCTTTTTTGTCAGAAAACAGTTGCAAAAAAATCAGGTTTGCGATTTTTTATTTATTTTTTTTTTTAAAGAAGACTTGCAACACATTTTGTCACAAGTGGCGTTTCTGTGCTGCCCCTGCCACTTTCTGAAAACGGGGTGTGGCGAGGGGTTGGAGATACGGCACACTTATCTTCATTTGCCGTTTCCCATTTTGTTCTGGCACACAGACGGCCAGAAGATGCTCCTCATAAATTAGTTGCAGGCATATGGCTTCAGCCTCACAGTATGTACTGCGCATGCGCTTGAGAGAGCAAAGGCCTGTGATTGGAAGTGAGCGAGAGAACAGCAGGACGTGTTTATTTTCATCTATTTCAGCTAAATACCAAAAGTGTAACAAGGGGAGTATATGTATTGGGACGACTTTAGTGTGATATCCACTACATGTAATCATACCGGTGGGGCATCACCTTCCTACTGTAGATGTCTCCATATACCGATTCCATTCATGCTTCATGTATTCCTTCAGTAAAGATATTAGAGGTAATATGGTTGGAAAAAGAGACAAGTCCATCAAGATCAACCAAGGGAAGGGTGGGGATTTCCGCACATTTTCATAAGCATTAATGCCCTTATTAAAGCTGCTGGCCGTGCCGCTGTAACCACGTCCTGAGGTGGACTATTCCAGCGTTCTTCTCCTGGCAGAGGCAGGTCATACCTTTCTGAATTGCTTCTCACGTGCAGTTTTTGATGTAATCGTTATAAGGCCTATTCTTTGCTATTGAGTCATTTTTAGCTATAAATGGCAGCATGCCCTTCCTGTTAAACACACCTATCCGCTCTGCTCCAGCAGGCTCTACCAGTCCCCAGATAGTTGGGGTCAAGTGCATCACTGCAGCCAAATACTATCCTCTGTGGTGAGGAGTCCCCAAGCAGCATATCCCTGCTGGATAGAAGAGTCAAAAGAGTCAAAAACCTGTAATGCCTATGCCTATGAGAACTGATTGTTTTACAGGAAACACAAGCAATCCCAACTTATTCTCCAGTAAGCATTGTAGGAAGTACTTGTCTGCAAGTCAACGGTGGTATGCACCAATCTGCCAGGGAAGAACACACCCCAGTGCCAGCCCGACTGAATGACCATCTGTCAGCTCTGAAAGTCCCCCGGAGCGGAGTTCATGTATGGAAATGTTCTCTTCGTACTCGCTTTGATGCTGCGCGCCCACAAACCAGCAGTAAGACGCATTGAGAGGACTCCTCCATTATGTGCATGCACTCAGGAGTCCTCTCTCTGTTTTACTGCCGGGTTGTGGGAGCACAGAGGTAGAATGCCAGCAAGTAGGACGATACAAAGGACATCAGATTCAGAATCACTTACACCAGTCACCGCTGTCAGAGCCCACAGGGTTGTCTCACTACAGCAAATAGTATGCATACAAGTCACTTACTAATGTATTATCCTTTGGGCTTCCTTTGCTGGCTGGAGTCATTTTCTATCACATTATTCACTGCTCGTTTCCATGGTTACGACCACCCTGCAATCCATCAGAGGTGGTTGTGCTTGCAGACTATAGGAAAAAGCACTAGCTTACGTGTGCTCCCATGGTCGCAGCCACAAGAGACCAGCTCCTTTTCCTATGATGTGCAAGCATGACCACCACAGATGGATTGCAGGGTGGTCGTAACCATGGACATGATCGGTGTATAACGTGATGGAAAAATGAATGTAGCCAGCAAAGGAAGCAATATGGAGGATCACAATACATTAGTAAGTGCCTTGTATTAACTTTCTCTACATAATAAATGCCATTTGCTGAAGTGACAACCCGTTAATGATAAGAACTCAGAGCATTAGAAATCCCTGTGATGCTATACATTTGGGTTTTTAAAAGGAACAAATTAGATCCGTGCACACCCATATATATGAGACCACAGGCTACGTATGTGTGCTTTATTAAATACATCACAAACATACAAAACCATCTGCAAACGTGTTAGCAGTGATGCTTTATGTACAAACCTTCTTTCCTCCAGACGCAGAGGATGTCCCCTCGTCACAGTCCTCGGGATAAATAGATGATGGGAGAGATCTCTGTACTGACCCCTGATATATTTATACATAGTTATTAGATCTCCCCTCAGTCGTCTTTTTTCTAAAGTAAATAATCTGAGTACTGTAGTCCACCCATTCCAGTTATTACTTTAGTTGCCCTCCTCTGAACCCTCTCCAGCTCTGCTATGTCTGCCTTGTTCACAGGAGCCCAGAACTGTACACAGTACTCCATATGTGGTCTGACTAGTGATTTGTAAAGTGGCAGGACTATGTTCTCATCACGGGCATCTATGCCTCTTTTGATGCAACCCATTATCTTATTGGCCTTGGCAGCAGCTGTCTGACACTGGTTTCTACAGCTTAGTTTGCTGTTCACTAAAATTCCTAGGTCCTTTTCCATGTCAGAGTTACCCAGTGCTTTACCATTTAGTATGTACTGGTGACTTGCATTATTCCTTCCCATATGCATAACCTTACATTTGTCAGTGTTAAACCTCATCTGCCACTTCTCTGCCCAAGTCTCCAGTCTATCCAGATCCTGCTGTAGCAGTGTACTGTCCTCTTCTGTGTTACTTTACACAGTTTAGTGTCATCTGCAAAAATTGATATTTTACTGTGCAAACCTTCTACAAGATCATTAATAAATATATTGGAGAATAGGACCCAATACAGACCCCTGTGGTACCCCACTAGTGACAGTGAAACGAAGAAAAAAAACTGGTGATCTGCAGACGTCAAAAACCTCACAGCCCCCCCCCCCAAAAAAAAGCAAAGCATACGCAAGATTTCTCTGATGTCATACACTTTTCTGGTGCTGTAGCATTTGGCGGTTTTTTAGGACAACATCTGCGTGGAAAAACCATGCGTAATCTGCACCACATACAGCCACCCTTAGGCTTAATGCACACCATCAGGATTGTGCAGGGAAAATCCCCACCATAGGTCATGCACATTGTATTCTCATGTACACAAAGCAGATTTTAAAATCAGCAGCATGTCAATTTATTTTTCCTATTTCACTTCAATGGTAAGAGGAAAATCCGCATCAATTGATGTGAGTGCAGGGATTTCCCTGCGAACACCTGCGGATTCTCCGCACATAAATTCTGAACGTGTGCCTTAACCTCAGGCCGGGCTTTAGGCAGGTTTGGGTCTGTGATGTGAGAGAGGAAGGAGACGCCACCTGACCAGTAACAGGTCACAATCATGCTGGAGGAGGCATAATGCAGTCACCTGACGTACAATGCAGGGTCAATGCCAGGGTTATAACCTGGAATGTAAGCCCTGACTGAGCTGGGAGCAGAGCCGGTGGAGATATGAGGGAGCCCGGCCACTCCTGGCGCCAAGCGGCCCTCTGCCTCACGAGCCGGGAAAGTATGGAGCTGTTCACACACACCGTGGTTCCCAGTAAAGTCCGGAGCTAAGGCGGCCACATTTACCACAACAGCGAAGCGTCTCCAGCCCTCAGCATCTTCATCCACAAAGGTAGGAGCAGGCGCCGTGCTCGGGGAGACCGCGGGCGTGGTTGTCCAGAATCCAGTATTATTCGGGAGAAATAATGGCAGAAGGCGCTGAGGTGACGCATACTTCCAGAAGGCGCGGGAATAACCTGCGAGTATGGCAGGGAAATAATCCGCGCACAAAAAATATGGCACAGCCCCTCCACTGCACTAACGGGGCAGACCGGGAAAAAGGCGAGAGTAAAATGGAGGTCAGGCCCGCAGCCGCCTGCCAGCAGCATCCCCAGTCCTAGCGCCGGCCTGAGCGCGCAGCAAATCACGTCGCTGCAGACACTGCTTCCCAGGCCCGAGCTGCAGACATTTCGCCAAATACAAATAACGATAGAGGGAGACAAACACCCCATCAGCCGCCCGAACCGGAGCCCCATCGTGACACCTAGAGGCCGGAGAAAGCTCCTGCAAAATCGCGTTTTTACCTCTACTTACCTCCCTAGAGCAGCTTTTTCTCTGATTTTTTCTGCTTTTTGGACAGATTCGAAGGATCCAGAATAGACAACTCGGCGAGAGACAAGAACGGAGGCGCCAGACGATAACCAGCTCGCCGTTTAATCTCTCCAAACCCCTGCTTCACAAAATGGCGGAATAATCAGTTACAGCGCATGCGTAGTTGAGGCGGGACCGAAGGGCTTCTGGGAGTTGTAGTTTGATGCGGGCACACCATTGAACTACTTAACCGCTCAAGGACTGGGGGCGATGTTTCTGGGGTAGGTGAGTGAGATGAGCGCGAGAGAGGAATCGCAATTTGAGCGCCAAATTTAAAAGCGACGTCGTGACGTCGGTAATGTACGTGTTCGTAGCTGTGGGAAGCGGAGGGTTACATGACGGGTCTGTTGTGGGTGGCCCGGGCTGGAGCTAATGTGAATTCGTAGAGACTCGAGACGGATACTTATATATAGATATATACTCCAGCAGCGCCCTTTTTCTGCTGTGGCGCTCATGTCTGCTGAATATCTCATGAAATGTGCCTCATGTTCGCAATGATTCAGAATCTAAAAAGAGGATTAAGAAAAAGCCCTTCATGCTTTTATTTTTCTACTGAAAATGCAGCCCCCTGAAGGGAGGTCAGACCAGCGCCATAGGGTGTTTGTTTGAGGCGCTGGATCTGCCATTATTGTTCACATTCTACTCCTGTAAAGGAGGGTGTCACTGCGCTGATGTGAATGTGCTCCAATAATACTACGCGAGTCACAAGAACCTTGTAAAACTCATAATCATGAGTCATCAATGGCAAATAAGTCTCTAAAACCATTCAGAGAAGTGACATATCAGTTCTTCAAGCATTTCTGAAAACTGCAGCATAAAAATACGTGCCTGTGTGAGCTGTGGTGTGTATTTTCCATTGAGAACAACAGTAAGCTTTTTTATGAGGTGGAAATTTTCTCCCAAGTGCAGTTTTGCTGCAAAATCAGAACTTTTGCGCCTTTTCATTCTCCCTCTTTACTTTACCAGAAATGCACCCCAACACATTTACCGTTATCTACAGAAAAAAAAAAAACTGGAGAACATTATTTCCAATGCTCCAGAGCGGTTATCACATGGGGTGCAAGTAGTCACTAAACTGACTTATTAGGGGAGGCGAACGCTCCTCTTTAAAACTTGCCACACATTGATTCTGAGCACTCCTGTACACTGCTTTGGATGGGAGGTTTAACTGGGGCTGCACTGAACGCTATACAGGCCACAGCACACATCGCTGCTCTGCTAAAGCCTGCCATATATGTGCTATGCCAGGCTTCAGAGGAGCGGGCCCAGGCAGTAGAAGCAATGCCTTTGCTCAGTTCTGCTACTTTCCTGCATACCACATTGGTGCTGACTAGAGATGGCCGAGCGTACTCGGGAGCAATTTTCGAGTAGTAGCGTACGCATTTTATAATCTGTACGCTAATGCATACGCGTCTTATATACTCTACACTAATGCATACGCATCTTATAAATTTGTACGCTAATGCATACAAATTACAAGATGCGTACAGATTAGAAGATGCGTACGCTACTACTCGAAAATCTCTAGTGCTGACTATTAGCAGGACAAGCATAGCGAGCGCATGGCAGAAGCTATGGAGCGCTCATTAGTACAGCCTTTACCGCCCCCCTACCTATCTTTAGCAGGTTACAATAAAGTTTAGTTGTAAACTGTAAAATTTGTAATGTGTGAAGCATATAATATGTTATAGATATACTCAACCATGCAAGGTCCTAGAGACACAGGCCGTTTGTGTGAGGCATCTCCTGTACTGTAGGCAGCACCCGTAACCCACACTGACTGGTACGGCCCATGTCTCCAGGACCCTGTGCATTTGTGTGTATATGCCAAGTTTGGTGGGGGTATGAACGCTGAGAACCCTGCCAGTCGTACAACAGGCCTTGTGAGGAAGACTGTCCCTGTAGTGGAGCTTTTAACTCTTTATTGTCCAAGTATATCCCTTATGTTTGTAGTCAATAAGGGGCATTAGGCTACATCAACTACTTTTAAAAGTTCTACCCTTCAGAGGAGAGTAGAAGCTCGGCTGTCACATGGCAGCCTTGCTCCTGCACAAATGGGCTTGTCCTGGGTGTCGGACCCTCGCTGATCCGATATTGATGACCTATCCCGAAGATTGGTCATCAATATTAAAAGCCCGGAGAACCCCTTTAAGACGCTGAAGCACCAAATACTGTCTTGCAGGCTGTACATGCTCCCTGATCTTCTCAGTGTTCATAGCTTCCTCCAATGTTTAATCATCCCAAATTAAAAATGTTTGTGTTATTACAGCACTGTTGACAGTCTGGTGGAGGAGGCAGCACAAGACAATTCTGATTCCACTGACACAGAACCCCAGACAGCTGTTGAGGACTCCCCACAGCCATGTCTGCAGTTGCCACACTGCCAGCGCAAGAAGTCCACGGGCCAGAGCTCTCAAGCCTAGAGGTCTCCTGCCATTGCACCACATGATGAAGAAGGGCTCACCTTCAGCCTGTTTCAGCCAGAAATGCTCTGGCCCTGTTGCTGGCTGCACATACATAAAATGGATGCTAGAGGCAGTGCGAAGAAGAGAAAAATTGCAGATGAGAACAGGAAATTTAATAAGACCTGGACAGAAAAATTCTTTATTGACGAAACGGGATAGATAGTTTACTTAATTTGCAAAAGTATAGTTGCAGTGCCGAAGAAATTCAATTTTAAGCGGCACTATGAAACCATTCAAATTCTTAGCAATTTAAGAGAGAATTGCGGAAACAAAAGATCTTATCTTTACAGCGCAGCCTAATTGTACAGCAGACTATGTTCACCAAGATATCTAAAGAAAGTGAAATGGCTATGGAAAGTCAGTTAGGACATATAAGAATTGATTGCAAAGTTTTCTCGACCATTTACAGATGGTGACTTGGTGATGGTGACTCTGTTAAAAAATTGGAATCTATTAGCCTCAGGCATATGCCTGTTCAAAGTAGGATTGCTAATATGGCTGCACAGGTTTCAGGACAGACTGAAGAAAAAAAAAGTATTTTCTTTACTTAGGTGGCAGATGAGTCAACAGATATCAGTTCAACTGCTCAACTACTGCTTTTTAAAATCCCAGAACCACACGGGGGGGACCTATGAATGACCTGCAGAAAGCTGGGACCAACGTAACAAAGGCTACCGTCAGGGACTCAGATCCTGCAGTGCCAGAAATGTCCCCTTGCTTAAGCCAGTACATATCCGGGCCCGTCTGAAGTTTGCTTGAGAGCATTTGGATGTTCCAGAAGAGTATTGGGAGAATGTCATATGATCAGATGAAACCAAAATAGAACTGTTTGGTAGAAACACAACTCGTCCTGTTTGGAGGAGAGTGAATGCTGAGTTGCATCCAAAGAACTCCATACCTACTGTGAAGCATGGGAGTGGCAACATCATGCTTTGGGGCTGTTTCTCTGCAAAGGGACCAGGACGACTGATCCGTGTACATTAAAGAATGAACGGGGCCATGTATCGTGAGGTTTTGAGTGCAAACCTCCTTCCATCAGCAAGGGCATTGAAGATGAAACGTGGCTGGGTCTTTCAGCATGACAATGATCCCAAGCACACTGCCAGGGCAACGAAGGAGTGGCTTCGTAAGAAGCATTTCAAGGTCCTGGAGTGGCCTAGCCAGTCTCCAGATCTCAACCCCATAGAAAACCTTTGGAGGGAGTTGAAAGTCCGTGTTGCCCAGCGACAGCCCCAAAACATCACCGCTCTAGAGGAGATCTGAATGGAGGAATGGGCCAACATACCAGCAACAGTGTGTGCCAACCTTGTGAAGACTTACAGAAAACGTTTGACCTCTGTCATTGCCAACAAAGGATATATAACAAAGTATTGAGATGAACTTTTGTTATTGACCAAATACTTATTTTCCACCATAATTTGCAAATAAATTCTTTAAAAATCAGACAATGTGATTTTCTGGATTTGTTTTCTCATTTTGTCTCTCATAATTGAGGTCTACCTATGATGTCAATTACAGGCCTATCTTTCTAATGGGAGAACTTGCATAATTGGTGGCTGACTAAATACTTTTTTTCCCCACTGTATGTGTCAAGATAGATCTAGATTGAAGTAAACTAGCTGGAATTGTTACTGATGGAGTTCCAGCCATGATAGGCCCCAAAAGGTATATGGTATCTCTGTTAAGGCAACACCTTGGGGAGCGCAAGCACCAGCTGATTCAGTTTTATTGCATCATCCACCTACAATCCCTGTGGGAAAAAGAGCTTGGATTTGAAAATGTAATGAAAGAAGTTGTCAGCGGTGTCAACTTTAGACTTAACCATCGGCAGTTTAAATCTTTTCTAGAAGAGATTGATGCTGAATATCAGGACCTGTTTTTTTATACAGAATTAAGGAGAATGAGCCAGGTGAAAGCCTTGAAACTTTTTTTTTTTTTTTAATTGTTAGAAGAAATAAAATTGTTGCTCAGGATAAAATAGTTGAACTACAAAATGACAAGTGACTGTGTGACATTGCTTTCTTGGTAGACATCACACATCTGAATGCACTGAATTCAAAACTAAAATCAGCTTGTTAGTAATGTTTGTAACTGTATGTTTGCTTTCCAATCCAAGCTAAAATTGTTCCAATCTCAGTTCGAAAATGGTGATCTGATTTAAAAAATGAAAAAAAGGGTTTTGAAATGTTTGCAAACCCCCTTTCAATTATTCCTGATGAAGCACCCCCCAGAATTTCAACTGGAACTCATTGATCTTCAGCCTAAGAAGCAAGTTTAAAGGGGTATTCCCATCTCACAAATGTAGTTTGTATAGTTAGATATAGCTAGGGCTGGGCGATTAATCGAATTAATTCGATTAATTCGCCAATTCAAAGCCTAACGATTTTATTTTTAAGAAAAATCGTGAATTCGATTTTCCTAAAATGGCGCCCGCCACACTGTACTGGCCTGGCCAGTGTCCCTCCTCCGTGGCCCCGTCCCCCGGCAGGCAGCTCTCCGGCCCGCGCTCAGTGTCGCGCCCTCTCTCTCTCGCTCCGTGTGTGTGCAGTCGTGCGGCTCCTGTGCTAGTCCCCGTCTCCTCCAGTCCCAGACGCGGCCCACGTGTTAGCAGAGAGCGGTGCTCCCCATCTGCTCTACCCGACACGGGCTTCTTCCCAGCCCCCTCATCAGCCTATTCCACAGCGCCATCCACTCTCACAGGAAGCCAATTAACCTTGTGCAAGTTAATAAAAGGGTTAATTTCACGTTCCCTGGTGGCAATCAACTGTGTCTTGTTTTTTTTTATTTATATTTTTAATAACATAAGAAAATCGAGATTTAAATCGTGAATCGTCCAAAATTAAAAAAAAAAAAAAATCGAGATTTGTTTTTTTGGCCATATCGCTCAGCTCTAGATATAGCCATATCAATATTATTACTAATATTGTACTGTTTAGAAGATTTTCCTATTTGTATATCCATTGTCCCACACACATCAGTCAGGCTGTTGCCCCTAGTTATGACCACCATGGCCATGTAGTAGTGGTGGCCGGCTTGCTCCTTTTCAAACCCGCTCTGAGGTAACTGCTGTATTGTGAACGCACATTACATCAGCATGCGGAGACACATCTTAGGGTTGTAGTATTTTTATCTGCGCTTCCAAAACGCAGAGAAACGGATCCTGTTCCAAGATCAATTCATCTCTATGGAGCAGGATCTGTTTACAAAGTCTGCGTTTTGGACGGATCCTGACCATTGCGTTTTGAACTGGTAGCGTCCAAAACGCAGATGTGAAAGTACCCTAAGATGTGTCTCCGCATGCTCATGCAATGTGCGTTCACAATACAGCAGTTACCTCAGAGTGGGTTTGAAAAGGAGCAGGCCAGCCACCACTACTACATGGCCATGGTGACCGTAACTAGGGGCAACGGCCTGACTGATGTGTGTGGGACAATGGATATACAAATAGGAAAATCTTCTAAACAGTACATATTATATAAATACATTCTATTAGTAATAATATTGGTATGTCTATATCTAACTATACAAACTACATTTGTGAGATGGGAATATCCTTTAAGCAAGAAGATTTACTTAAAGGGAACCTGTCTGCTCTGAAACACCCCCTGAACTAGAGTAAGTGTTGTATAGTGTAAGTGGTGCTGAATACGATTATGTAATTTTTATCTTCATACTCGCTTCCATTCTGATGCTGTGCTCTGACAAACCAGCAGTAAAATGCACTCAGTGGACTCCAGTGCTCACTCACATAATGGAAAGGACTCAAAGAAGAGTCCTCTCAATGCATTTTACTGCCGGTTTGTGGGAGCACAGCGTCAGAATGGAAGTGAGTATGAAGATAAAACTTAAACATTCGGATTCAGCATCACTTACACTATACATCTCTTACTCTAGTTCAGGGGGTGTTTCGGAGATGACAGGTTCTCTTTAACTTCTATAAATGTGTGCTAGGAAATGAATATCCAAAATTGTGTGAAAGCGCAGCTATTTATGCCTGTCTATTTTGGTCAGCGTACTCTTGCGAGCAGACATTTTCTATTATGAATATTAGCAAGCCAAAATTTAGGATCAGACTTACCAATGAGAATCTTCAATCAATTCTGTAACTAGCCACAACTTTGCTGAGACCTAACATCCAAAAACTAGCGGAAAATATGCAACCCCATAAATCACACTCAGGCCTCTTTCACACGTCAGTGAATTAAAAACGTGCTGTCTGTGTTCTCCATGGACAGCACACTTATGACCTCTACACTGGACGATGATCTAGCAGATTGTTGGGAAGGAAGCATTCCTTCCCAACAATCTGTTGATCGCTAGCAGAGGAGACCAGTGCATTTATGTGCACCGATCTCCTCCAGAGTATGGGGAGGAGCAATCAGTAATGCCATCGCTCTTCCCCATACTGTCTCATTGTTTCCCGGCAGCAGATCATGTTTACACAGCACAATCTGCCACTGGAAACCAATGATCTTTTGTGCTGCACGAAAGATACAATTACCTGATAAACAAGCATTTTGCTCATTCAATCGGTGGTGCACTTACAATGCAAGATCATCACTAACCAGCGTTACTAGTAACGTGCTTATTTACACATCAGTAGTTTTTCCACCAGTCCATTGAACCACAGAGACACCACGTCCATTTAAGTCTATGGGTCTGTGAAAACCACTGACCATGGATGACATCCATGTTCTGTCAGTGGTTTTCACAGACTGCTAGTAGAAAATGATCTGGAAACTATTTTTCAGCCTAGCATGAACGTGGAATACGGATGACACATGGAAGGCAAAAACCACGGACCAAACGTTGATCCTTCACGGACATCTTAACGGATGAACTACTGACCACCTTGTCATGGATGTCAACACGAGTAGAAAATCTGGTTGGCATTTGGGCTTGTGGCGGAGCACATGGGAGGGATGTGTTCCTGGTCTTTTGAAAGCAGATAATCTCAGCACTCGCTTTCTTTGCTTTCTATGCTTTTATCAAAATATCACTTGTTAAATAGGATGCTTTTCAGCCCATCCAGAGTCCACTATAGTTGATAAAAGCTCTGGATGGGCCAAAACGCGTCCTATGTAACAATTGATGGATGGCATCATGGACATGGAAGTGCATAGCTCACTTATCCATTGATTTTAACGTGCTTATTCACACAACTTTGTTTTTTTTTTTACTGAGACTGGATTCACACAGTTTTGTGCATTGTTTTTGCAGGAAAAATGCCAACTACATAAGCTGGCTGAAAGTCTATGGGAATTTTTGAATAAAGGACACATATGCATTTCTTTTTTCAGGTGCATTTTTTGTGTTTTTTAATTTTATTTTCTTCAGAGTTTCTTAAAGAGAAAGTTGCTGAAATCAACACCCAGTTGCTTTCATAATATTTGCAATCCTAAAGTTGATTTTACTAATTACTTGGCAAATCTCTAATTAGCAGTTAAATATAATCACCTGCTCCTTCTGAGTGCTTTTACATAATCAGGCCTTCTGTGTGGCATTGCTATATGAATGCATTAATGTATAAACTAAATATTAATGATGCAAAACAAGTTACCATTTTCCTGCACTAAACTTTTAGCATTTCAGTAGCTTAAATTTTTTGTGGCCCCAGGAGGCAGAGCAATGTGTCCCTCAGACCAAAATACGTTGTGCACTCCTGGCCTAGACCATTAAAAAAAGAGAATTGCTGAACATGTTTATAATATCAAAGTGGGTTATGAGAAACATATATTATTCATCCATTTTAAGCACTACCATAATAGCTTGTGTGAAGGGCATAATGTGTACAATAGTTCAGTCAGTTCCTAAAGATTATGCTGGGTTGGGGGACTACTCACATCAAATCTATGAATTTGGAACCCTAGCATCTGGGGGAGTTGACGATATATGGGTTTTTGTAAACAGATGGACCCCAGTTCCATGCCGCATTCTGTGTCCGGTTATTTTACCAGCACCAGAATGTACCCCAGGCTGTGTCCCCCTTCACATTTTTTTTTTTTTGGCCTGGACGATGTCCACCTTGGGAGACTAGTATTACTATACTATTATACTACTATAGATTAAAATATTGCTGTTAATGTAACAGACTCCATCTTGTCTTGAATGCACTTTTCCAAACTTCTTAAGAACATTCCAAACACAGGATGTGGGGAAGTTGACATGGGTTGCAAGACTGGTTATGATTGCCTGGGGCTGAGGGGAGGCAGACTTTGTCCACACACACATACACATAGCTTGAACCGTCCTGACATGAAGCTATCATGCATTGTTTCTCCAGCTTCGTTGAATCAGTGTCCTGTACCAAAAACACTTGACTGGCTTTGTGTTTTCTTCTTTATGTATAACTAAACACTGAGAAAGGGAAAACTCAGACTGCATTGTACACAAAGTCTGTGGATGCTTACTGCCCCCTGGCCAGTGAACGCTTGATCCTTGAGAACTTCAATTATAATTAGAGGAAGCTACTCTACAATTACCAATACTATTATAGATCTTCTACATTAATAACTAGCTGGTATGATTAATTCATTTTAATTTTACTTGACCGGAAATCAATGGATGTCGTATATCTTGACTTTTCCAAAGTATAAAAAAATAGTCACTGAAGAAGGAGCAGGAGCTCCGAAACGCGTATGACGTACAATGGCCATTTTATTATAGGGGTCCGGACCCTTTTATGTTGGCCTTGTTTTATGGACTTGTGACACCAATATCCTACATAACGGCAAGGTCGGTGCTTGGAAATCCATTGAAGGTATTCACTCTCAGCTGTCTTACCCCTACAGAACAGCTGTTCCGAGCGATTCAACGTATCAGTGCTCGGAGCTGACGGAGTTGACTGCTCCGATCGAAATCACGCGATACTCGCGAATACCTGTAGACCATGTGACTCCCTGGAGACGCGTGCACTGCAAACTACAGCCGCGGACTCGGGAGATTAACCGGAGCAGCATCGTCACGAACCGTAATGGTGGGGTAAGAGACTAATACAGCTTTGAGTACCCCTGTTTGAATATCCCAGTTGGGAACAAGATACAAAAGAATTCTTATGAGGAGTGCACCCTTTGTACTGCCGTACATGTAATCAAGTACATCTTGTGAGGAGCGCACTATTTACACTACCGCATATGTGAACAAACATCTATGATGTCAGCTGCTGCATGACGGTATATGCATCCCCTATGCGTTTGATACGTGCCATTTGATGTTTTTTATGTGGACACATTGTGGTATTGGAAGATCCTATGAGGAATAATATACCCTGATATCTGTTTTTCACTATCATTGTGATATATAATTTGTTGCTCTTTGTGTTATTAGATGGGTATTAATTTTATTATTAAAATATAATTTTTATACATATATACCTCTTTATTTCAGTAAGGTGTGCACTGGCTCAGTGATAGAAAACAGAGGGTGGTTATTAATGGTACACACTCAGATTGGGTCACTGTCACTAGTGGGGTACCACAGGGGTCAGTATTGGGCCCTATTCTCTTCAATATATTAATGATCTTGTAGAAGACTTGCACAGTAAAATATCAATTTTTGCAGATGACACGAAACTGTGTAAAGTAATTATGTAACTATGTAAAGTAATTAACACGGAGGAGGACAGTATACTGCTTCAGATGAATCTGGATAGATTGAAGGCTTGGGCAGAGAAGTGGCAAATTGGGTTTAACACTGACAAATGTAATGGGAAGGATGGGAAGGAAAAAGTGTAATTTTTCTTACCACAAATTCTTTTTCTTTTAATCTAAAGCAGCAGCACCCACAGGGATTTCTAATCCTCCTGAAATATAGGACAGGAGATGTCAATTTATTGTAGATCCTATATCACTTCCTAGCTTAGACACTCCTACTGTGTAATTCTAACTAAACTTAGGCTAGTTTCACACTAGCGTTTCCTTTTTCCGGTATTAAGTTCCGTCATAGGGGCTCAATACCAGAAAAAAACGCTTCAGTTTTGCCCCCATTCATTGTCAATGGGGACAAAACTGAACTGAAGAGAACAGAATGCTCCAAAATGCATTCCGTTCAGTTCACTTGCGTCTCCAGACCGGAGAGCAAACCGCAACATGCTGCTGTTTGCTCTCCGTCCTGAGGATCCGCACCAGTACGGATCAGTCATGACCCCCAATGCAAGTCAATGGGGACGGAACCGTTCGGTGTGACACAGTAGTAAACGGATCCGTCCTCCATTGCCTTTCAATGGAGTTCATGACGGATCCGTCCCAGCGATGTTAAAGATAATACAACCGGATCCGTTCATTATGGATCCACATGGTTGTATTATCAGTAATGGAAGCCGGATCCAGCAATAACGCTAGAAAGAAGCCTTAAGCGACACAATAAACCACTCAAGGTCAGTCACAATCATGGCCGGCCTTAGCTATGTGCGACCTGTGCGGTCGCACAGGGCGCCGGCCGCCAGACTATTGAGGGGGCGCCATCAGGAATAGGATCAGCTGCTGCGCCCCTACAGCTCTTCCTGTAGCAGCGTGACCTCCGGCAAAGGTGCCGATGACGTCATTCATCGGCGACTGTGAGCAGAGATGTCAGCCCGGAGGCTCTGCGTGGGAGTGTAGGTAAGCATTTGTAGTATTTGTTTTGTTTCCTTTCTTTCTTTTTTTAATTCTGGCACTAATGGGAATGAATGGGGGGCGGGGGGGCGGAGTCTGTTACTGGCACTAATGGGAATGAATGGAGGGGGGGTGTTACTGACACTAATAAGAATGAATGGAGGGGGGGATGTTACTGGCCTAATGGGAATGAATGGTGGGGGGGGTGTAACTGGCACTAATGGGAATGAATGAAGGCGGGATGTTACTGGCCTAATGGGGATGAATGGGGGGAGGGATGTTACTGGCCTAATGGGAATGAATGGAGGGGGGTTGTTACTGGCACTAATGGGAATGACATACTTGCCTACCAGTGTGTGTGTGTGTGTGGCGGGGTATTATTGAAGTTTTGGGGGCTATAGCTGAGGAGATTGTGTAGAGGTGATCAGGATGCTGGAAAATGCAGATTCTAAGATGTTTGTCTGACAGATTACTAAGGCTTTATTATTTGTCCCTTGTATACTAATATAATTGGTAATATTGGGTAATATATACTGTTTATATTCAGTGACAGTAGTGGAGTTAGTAATGGTAGTCATGGTGTTGTTCTAATATACAGGCCTGATATTTAAAGAGGCTCTGTCACTAGGTTTTAACCTATGTATTTAAATACATAGGTTAAAACCCCTTAACTAGTACAGTTATATCATACCTTTATTGCAGAGTACAGCGCAGCGGTTGTGCTGAAAAACCAACTTAAAACTCTATGCTAATGAGCCTTCGGAGCACGGGGGGGCGGGCTCTTTCTTCCTGAGCACCGCTTCTTCTTCCTGAGCACCGCTTCTTCACCGCCCCCCGGGGCCCAAGGCTCTCCCCGATGCCGACGTCCACGCCCCTCTGGAATTTGATTGACAGCGCTAGACCGTTTGGTCTAGCGCTGAAATCCGGCGCCTACGCAGTCCGATTGTGCCGGCGCATGCGCAGAAGCGCTTGCAGTGCCGAATACTGCAAGCGCTTCCTTCCTTGTGCGCACGCGCCGCAGTGAAAGTGCGCACTTTCACTGCGGCGCGTGCGCACAAGGATGGAAGCGCTTGCAGTGTTCGGCACTGCAAGCCCTTCTGCGCATGCGCCGGCACAAGAAGCGGTGCTCAGGAAGAAGAAGCGGTGCTCAGGAAGAAAGAGCCCACCCCCCGGTGCTCCGAAGGCTCATTAGCATAGAGTTTTAAGTTGGTTTTTCAGCACAACCGCTGCGCTGTACTCTGCAATAAAGGTATGATATAACTGTACTAGTTAAGGGGTTTTAACCTATGTATTTAAATACATAGGTTAAAACCTAGTGACAGAGCCTCTATAAGTCTTTGTTTTGTTTGTGTCTCAAAAACTTTTTTGTTACTCGCATAAATCTGAAACTTTATCTTACTATGAGAAACTATAATTTCTGAACCCATAGGCCTTGTTTCTTGTCTGTGAGGTGGTTTTGAGATTACTTTTCGTAGTGAGATGCTATTACTATCCCTGTTCTAATTTCTTTCTTTCACTCTGTTATTTGTTTGTGGAAGCAGAGAAAATACTCCTTCTTTTCATCCCTCTGCGATCACTAAAGTGCATTGTCCTGAAGGCTTGAACTTTGCAGGGTCTCATATGTGTCTTACTTTCTTCCCCTTTAAGTAGCATTAATGGCTATCAGTATACAATTTTTCAAAATGGATTATGTGATAAAGAATACATTCTACTGTATTCGTACTGAATCATCAAGGATGGACACACTGAATTTATGATACGGGACCGCCAGAAATATTTTCAGTACTTGTCACATCAGATGGACAAGGAATCGCTCAGGAATTATCACACCGTTCAGCTATGGACACCCGACACACGTATTTTTAGGATGACCAGGGACATTCCCAGTACTTATCCTATTGAATCACTGATGACATGGAAGCTCATAATAATTATCACAGTGGATGGCCAGGAGGATGGCCTGGACACTTTTTGTACTTACATCACATTGGATCTCAAGGGACAGGGAAACGGTCAGTACTTAAAACATTGGGTCACCAGGGACACTCTCTATACTCAATACTTATCATATTGGATCAAGAATTAGAGGGAAATTCTCAGTACTTATATCAGAACATTGGAAATGGAAAGTCATGGACATACTCAGTATTTTGTTAAATGTTTTTACCCGGAAATGTGGAAACACTTAGGGGAAGATGTACGAAGGACCAGTGTTTTTCATGCCATTCTTAAGTGAAATCCGCTGCCCATCCAGCTAGGCAGATTTACTAAGAGGCATAAGCCTCCTCATATATCTGCCTGGGCAGAATTTCCCCTCTTTAAAGTGGCTTCAGGTCTATTCCACCACAGAGGTGGTATAGGTTTGCCCTACAATATAGGCTACAGAAGTTGCATAGACTGTAGTAAATCTGGCTTGAGCTGAGGCCACACTCATTAGTACACCAAGCCACACCCACTTTTTCAGAAGTGGAATGGCCGGTGCAGAAACAGCAAAAATGAGCAAGTTCTTGAGCAAACTAGCGACTGCTCAGAAATTAGCTTATTTTTGTAAGCCAGAAAACATGCATACAGGGATGATAAATCCCTCCCTCAGCGTTTATCACACTGGAATGCTGGGAACATGAATGCATTCGGTATCTCTTATATTGGATGAGTTGGGACAACCCCTCTAAAGTTACAGTGTGTATATGAAAACTGTCTTCTGTCATCCTAGATGACGTTGGAATAAAATGCTTATTATTATAGAAAATGAACAAGTGATAATTATTTTCCATTTTACTTCTTATGCATTTCATTCAGGTTAGGTTGTTATTACAAGGTTTCTGTTTATGGAAGTGTATATTAGAAAATCATAAAAATTACTAATATGGAAAGCAGTTTCAATATTTTACCTAGGATGGCCTAGGGCAATTTTGAACAGGGCACCCTGCCACCTAAGGCCGGCCCTGGTCACAATAATTATTTTATTGGGTGGGCAATTATGTGCTGCGCTTTGGTCTAAAGGAAAGAGAATTTATGGTAAGTAAAATTACACTTTCCTTGATGTTTTTCAGCAGCAGCACCCACAGGGATTTAGAAAATAATCCTACAGGAGGGCTCTCCATTACACAGCGGACTCTATTACCGTTCTGCCAAAAGCCGTCTCTCCCACTTGCCGCATACCCAGTCTGTAGTGCTTCACAAACATATTGGAAGAGCTCCAGGACTCTGTTTTACAGATCTGGTCTATGAGAACAGAGTTCCTCTCCACCCATGATGTGGCTATAGTACGAGTCTAAGGCTACTTTCACACTAGCGTTTTAAAATTCCGGTATTGAGTTCCGTCATAGGGGCTCAATACCGGAATAAAACGCTTCAGTTTTGTCCCCATTCATTGTCAATGGGGACAAAACTGAACTGAAGACAACGGAATGCTCCTGAAAGCATTCCGTTCCGTCTTCAGACCGGAGAACAAACCGCAGCATGCTGCGGTTTGCTCTCCGGTCCAGGGATCCGCACCAAGACGGATCCGGAATGACCCCCAATGCAAGTCAATGGGGACGGATCCGTTTGGTGTGGACACACCAGTAGTCCGGATCTGTCCTCCATTGATTTGCAATGGGGGATCATTCCGGATCCGGCTACAGACACATACATACAGACATACACACATACATACTCCAGGGACGCCGGCAGCATGTCTTCACGCGCCTCCTGCGCGCAGCTATGACGTTTCCCCACTGCGCCCAGCAGAGGGCGCTGTGGGGAATCGTCATCACTGCGCGCAGGAGGCGCGTGAAGACGTTCTGCTGGCGTCCCTGGAGTATGTGAGTATGTATGTATGTATGTGTGTATGTCTGTGTCTTGTTCCATGTTAACATGTGTGGGGCCGGAACGCTGCTCCGGCTCCACACATGTATAGCGTTGGCACGGATCCGTTGGCACCCTTTAGGTGCCGGATCCGTGCTAACGCTAGTGTGAAAGAGGCCTAATGAGCTCTTTTGGGCTTAGGTACTTTAATACCCCTCTGCTCATAACAGATAGCGATAGCCTCCCTTATCCATCTGGATAAGGAGACTTTTGTTAGTTTTTCCCCTTTTGTTTTCCCTGAATGAGATACAAATAGGTGGTCCGTCTTCCTAAACGCCCTTGCTTGTTGGACATCTTTAAGGCTCTGCCTACGTCCAGAGAGTGAAGTCTACTTTCTTCATCTGAAGACGGATCCGGGAAAAATAATTGGTAACTCTATCTGCTGATTCAGATTAACAAAAGATGGAACCTTTAGTTGAAATGATGGTAAAGTCCTCAACAACACTCTATCTTGAAGAAAGATTATGTAAGGTTCGACACATGCCGGGGCATGTATCTCCCCCACTTGCTTGGTCGAAGTGATTGATGCTAAAAAACAGACCCTGATGGACAAAAACCTTATCTCTGACTCCTGCAGTGGCTCAAAAGGAACATTGCATAGCTGATCTAGAAAACACAAAGGTCCCATTTTAGAATCGGGTCGATGACTTGAGGCCTAATTCTTCGTACAGTCTTAACAAATCTCTGTATTAGAGGCTCCTGGGATAACCGCTTCCCTAATGAAGCCCATAAGGCTGATATATTCACTTTAATTGTAGCAGGCTTTAAACCCTTGTCAAATCCATGCTGCAGGAAATTGTAGGGGAATGAGATGACACTCCATTCCTTCCACACCAAAGATCGAACAGCTTCTTAATTCTTAGATACACTCTTTTTGTCGTGCATGGTCTGGATTATAGCTTGGTTCTTACCACCGCATCCGACAAGCCCTGTCAAGCTAGAAAGGAGCAGTCAACCTCCAGGCCATCAATTGTAGGTGGTGTAAATGTGGACATCTGCCGTCCTGAGTCACCAGGTGTGGAAGCTTCCAAAAGGTGTTCATGATCATCACTATTAGTGCGGTAAAACATGCCCTTTTGGGCCGGTACAGACAAATTCGGATTATCGTGACCTGGTCTGGTTTGATCTTCTGCAAGACCTTTGGGATCATAGGGATGGGCGGAAATATGTAAGCCTGTCCAAAGGGACTGAGAGGGCATCCAGAGCACAGGGGTTGTTGTACCTGAACAGTGAGCAAAACAGAGGCACCTTGTCATTGGCCCTGGTATCTATTAAATCTATTGGGGTCGTCCCCAATGCTTTGTGAGCTGAAGGAATATTTCTGGGGCTAATGACTGTTCCCTCAGGAGGGTAAGTCGCAGCTTAGTCTGTCTGCAACTGAGTTCTTACTCCCTCTGATAGGCACAGCTGATAGCTGTTGAATATTGGTCTCTGTTTGTACAAAGATCAATTAGAGACATCCACCACCTCAGGAAGTCTCTCGTCTCCTTGAAGGCTATTGTCATGAGGTCTAAAGAATTTAGGTCTCGATCCCATATCGGTAGTATCTTCACTGTAAGTGTCTTGTGTACCATCTTGCCCATGTAATCGCCTGGCTGGCAGCTGTCATGAGGCCCAATGTCTTCATCATCTGACGAAGGAATATCGGAAAAACAGATCAGACAAGTCGACCGTCAGACAGGGTCAGTCAATAGTTAGTGGTATAGCTACAAATATGTCACAGAAGGACCACTAAAACGTAACCTTTAATTCAATATATAAAATACATGGTACAAGACAAAACAAACATAAAAACTGGGGGATGGAGAGATCAGACTGAAGAATTGTGGGGCCAGGAGATATATTAGGTTGGGCAGAGAAAAACTGTTTCTAAGGCTATCCCTGACAGGCTGGCGGCCCTGCCTAATTACGAATAGCTGCCCCGATAGGGGCGATCCCGTGTCCCAAACCTCCTAGAATCCCTTGAAGGACCCTGACACAGGATAGAACCCAAAGACCCCTTAATCACCAAGGTGAACACACACGTAGTTCAAATCTGTCTAATTAGTCAAGTCAAGGTACATAAATTCATCAGGGGTCAACGCAGTCATAACTATATAGAATAAATTACTGATCAAGTACCCCCATTAGTTACAATCGCATTCTACAGTCGGGTCTTGATCACACAGAATTGATTGCCTGAACCCGTATACGTAGATATGGAGGTAATCACAATAGTTAATAACCAAAAAGTAACCTAAAGTACAAAGGTGTATAATATAGCAAAACTCCTCAATAGATCATCATGAAAGACCCAGATAATAAAGGGTCTATATATATACCAATTTCCGACGTGTTTCACTGCGCCTAACAGAGGGACAGATCATCAGGGGAGAATGAACATGCGGAGGGGGGACAATGCCCCACAAAAAGGTGGATATATGTGGATATATATAAATCAAAAATGAGATTACCAAGATACCGACTATAACAATGATCAACACATAGATCAAAGAGGATCAAATACCTGAGTGGACAAGGTTAACAATAGAACACCAAATGGGGAAAAGCTGTGTAACACATAGTTCAATAAATTAAAAAGTGATAATATAGCGTCCCAGATACGGTGTACCAGAATTGATAACAAGATACACTGTACCAGTGTTTACATAACCATCAGCTATATATGTTTAGTATAATGATATTATCAAAGGTATGACGTAGGTACATCATACCTTTGATAACATCATACCTAGAAGGGATATCGGTTTGAGCCATCTCAAAAGTTGTACAGTGCCTTGCGAAAGTATTCGGCTCCCTGGAACTTTTCAAACTTTTGCCACATTTCAGGCTTCAAACAAAAAGATATAACATTTTAAATTTTTGGTGAAGAATCAACAATAAGTGGGTCACAATTGTGAAGTGGAACAAAATTTATTGGATCATTTAAACTTTTTTTGTAATAATAAAACTGAAAAGTGGGGCATGCAAAATTATTTGGCCCATTTACTTTCAGTTCAGAAAACTCACTCCAGAAGTTCATTGAGGATCTCTGAATGATCCAATGTTGTCCTAAATGACTGATGAAGATAAATAGAATCCACCTGTGTGTAATCAAGTCTCCATATAAATGCACCTGCTCTGTGATAGTCTCAGGGTTCTGTTTAAAGCACAGAGAGCATCATGAAGACCAAGGAACACACCAGGCAGGTCCATGATACTGTTGTGGAGAAGTTTAAAGCCGGATTTGGATACCAAAAGATTTCCCAAGCTTTAAACATCCCAAGGAGCACTGTGCAGGCGATGATATTGAAATGGAAGGAGTATCAGACCACTGCAAATCTACCAAGACCCAGCCGTCCCTCTAAACTTTTATCTCAAACAAGGAGAAGACTGATCAGAGAAGTAGCCAAGAGGCCCATGATCACTCTGGATGAACTGCAGAGATCTACAGCTGAGGTGGGAGAGTCTGTCCATGGGACAACAATCACTCGAACACTTCACAAATCTGGCCTTTATGGAAGAGTGGCAAGAGGAAAGCCATTTCTCAAAGATATCCATAAAAAGTCTTGTTTACAGTTTGCCACAAGCCACCTGGGAGACACACCAAACATGTGGAAGAAGGTGATCTGGTCAGATGAAACAAAAATCGAACTTTTTGGAAACAATGCAAAACGATATGTTTGGCGTAAAAGCAACACAGCTCATCACCCTGAACACACCATCCCCACTGTCAAACATGGTGGTGGCAGCATCATGGTTTGGGCCTGCTTTTCATCAGCAGGGACAGGGAAGATGGTTAAAATTGATGGGAAGATGGATGGAGCCAAATACAGGACCATTCTGGATGAAAACCTGTTGGAGTCTGCAAAAGACCTGAGACTAGGATGGAGATTTATCTTCCAACAAGACAATGATCCCAAACATAAAGCAAAATCTACAATGGAATGGTTCAAAAATAAACGTATTCAGGTCTTAGAATGGCCAAGTCAAAGTCCAGACCTGAATCCAATTGAGAATATGTGGAAAGAGCTGAAAACTGCTGTTCACAAACGCTCTCCATCCAACCTCAAAGAGCTCGAGCTGTTTTGCAAGGAAGAATGGGTAAGAATTTCAATCTCTAGATGTGCAAAACTGATAGATACATACCCCAAGCGACTTGCAGCTGTAATCGCAGCAAAAGGTGGCGCAACAAAGTATTAATGCAAGTGGGCCGAATAATTTTGCACGCCCACTCTTCAGTTTTATTATTACAAAAAAAGTTTAAATGATCCAATAAATTTCGTTCCACTTCAAATTGTGACCCACTTGTTGTTGATTCTTCACCAAAAATTTAAAATGTTATATCTTTTTGTTTGAAGCCTGAAATGTGGCAAAAGGATGAAAATTTCCAGGGGGCCGAATACTTTCGCAAGGCACTGTATATTCTGGCACAGAACATTTACCCTCTTCACTGGAAGGAAAACAATCATTGCTTTTGTGTCCAGAATGAACCCTAGAAACTGCTGCTGTTGGGTTGACCTGACACTGGACTTTTCAGTGTTAACTATCCAGCCTAGAAACTGAATTCTGTTGAATATTAAATGGGGGTGCGAGTTGAGAGTCTCTCCGCGCTTGTCCCCTTTACCAGCCAGTCGTTATCCCTAATTCTCTGAGGCCTGTGACTACCGCTGCCAGCACCTTTGTAAATGTGAATGGGGCTGATGAGATGCCGAATGGGAGTGCTAAAAACTGCAGATGATATTGTTTTTTTCCAAAATAAACTGCTATGCAGAAATTTTTGGTCTTCTGTGAATGGGAATGTGCAAATTAGCGTCCTTTAAGTCTATCATAGCAAGGTAATCTCCTGGCTCTAAAAGACTCTGTGTGGACTGACCCGTTTCCATACGGAACCTCTTCTTCGTAAGAATCTGTTCAGATATCTTAGATCGACAGTAATCCTCCACTTTGTTACTGCAGAGATTTGCTGGCTCTCAGTCTAGAGCCCCCTCATTGTCTGTGGGTGCCAAATTTAGATAAGAGTTTCTCCCCCTGATGGGTCATAAGTCCTGAGGAGGACGGAAGCGGCTGCCTGCGCCCATGCGAGCGCAGGGGAGCCGAGCGGTACAGTGCTCGTTTCGAGCACGTTTGCTCATCTCTAGTCATAAGGAGAATTACTGGTAGGAGGATAATTACCCCGGCCAGGAGAAGACATATGCAAACACACATAAATGGTGTTCAACAGAGTCTCCTGAAAAGGGGACGCCACAATGCTTTATTTATAGTGAAGTAGCCTGGGCTAGCAGAAAGCTCTGCCCCTTACATTCTGAAAATAACAACAGAGTCTTTACCATACATGTACATTACATAACCTTAAGTCATCTATTCTTATACAATGGACATGGTATAGAATGGGACATGTGTTCACACAGATATATTATAGATATATATATATATATATCTCTTAATAATATAAAAATGAGTTTCTGTCTGTCTGTTCTCTATGCGCGACCAAACTACTGGACCGATTTTCACCAAATTCGGCACACAGGTACATCAGGTGTCCGGGAAGGTTTTAGACCAGATCTCATCCATTTTCTGCAACGGCGAACACAGGGAGGGCAGGTTTCCATAACAACCAGGTAATTATCAGCAGCTGAGGATCTCATCCATTTCTATTCACTGACACTGTTAAAGGTATTCCGGTTACCATAAATATAACTTATGTTTTTTTCTATTACTACAGTTCAGTAGTAATAAAAGATGTTTTCCTCCACTGCTGCCTATTGCGTGGGCTTATAAATAAGCATGCTATTGACCTTTAATTCAGGCCACCCTAAAAGAAGTACTTAAAACCCCCAGGTCTCACTAAGCCACACCCCCAACTCTGTCAGGCCACACCCCCTTTCACTCCGCAGCCAACAGAGATTGAAAAAATGTAAAAATCAACTTCTGTCAGCTGCAGGGATGGGTGGGAGGTTGACTTTCTTTCTGCAACAACACACACAAATATTAAATAAAATAGATTAAATCCACCCATGCGAAGCGTCTTGCTAATCCACGCCCCCGACTCTGTCAGGTCACTCCCACTCCGCAGCCAATGGGAATTGAAAAAATGAAGGTAAAAATAAACTTCTGTTTGCTGCAGGGGTGGGAGGGTGAATTTCTCTCTGCAACGACACACAAAAATTTTAGATGAAATAGACTGATTATAGACTACAACCGTTTGAAGCCTTTTGCTAAGCCACTCCCCGACTCTGTAAGGCCACGCCCCCTGCCACTCCGCAGCCAACAGGGATTGAAAAAATAAAGGTAAAAATCAACTGTCAGCTGCAGGGATGGGTGGGAGGTTGACTTTCTTTCTGCAATGACACACAGAAACATTAAATGAAATAGATTAAATACACCCATGTGAAGCGTCTTGCTAATCCACGCCCCCGACTCTGTCAGGTAACGCCCCCTCCCACTCTGCAGCCAACGGGGATTGAAAAAATAAAGGTAAAAATAAACTTCTGTTTGCTGCAGGGGTGGGAGGGTGAATTTCTCTCTGCAACGACACACAAAAATTTTAGATAAAATAGACTAATTATAGACTACAACTGTTCGAATCGTCTTGCTAAGTCATGCCCCCAACTCTGTCAGACCACGCCCCCTCCCACTCTGCAGCCATTCTGCAACGACCCACAGAAACATTAAATGAAATAGATTAAATCACCTATGCGAAGCGCTTTGCTAAGCCACACCCCCAACTCTGTCAGGTCATGCCCCCTCCCACTCCACAGCCAACAGGGATTGAAAGAATGAAGTGAAAAATAAACTTCTGTCAGCTGCAGGGGTGGGAGGGTGAATTTCTCTCTGCAATGACACACAAAATTTTAGATGAAATAGACTAATTTCAGACTACAACCGTTCTAAGCATCTTGATAATCCACACCCCCAACTCTGCCAGGCCACACCCCTCCCACTCCGCAGGCAACGGGGGAAGGAAAAAAATCAGCTGCAGGGGTGGGAGGGTGAATTTCTCTCTGCAACGACACACAAAAATCGTAGATGAAATTGACTAATTTTAGACTACGACCATTCAGTACTAATAAAAGATGTTTTTTTTCCACTGCTACCCATTGTGGGTCCCCATAAATTACCATGTCATCGACCTGTAATTCATGCCACTCTGACCCCCGCCCCAGATCTCGGGAAACCACGCTCCGACTGTCAGGCCACGCCCCCTCCCACTCCGCAGCCAACGGGGATTGAAAAAATGAAGGTAAAAATCAACTTCTGTCAGCTGCAGGGGTGGGAGGGAAGTTGGATTTCTCTCTGCAACAACATACAGAAACATTAAATGAAATAGATTAAATATATCCATGCAAAGCAATGGTTTCTTCCACTGTTACCCATGGCGTGTCCTCATAAATTACCATGGCATCGACCTGTAATTCTGGCCACCATAAAAAGAAAGACTTAAAACCCCGCCCCAGGTCTTGCAACGTCACGCCCCCGACTCAGTCAGGCCATGACCCCTCCCGCTC
Organism: Rhinella marina; assembly: GCA_900303285.1. Classification (NCBI taxonomy): domain Eukaryota; kingdom Metazoa; phylum Chordata; class Amphibia; order Anura; family Bufonidae; genus Rhinella; species Rhinella marina. Next base: position 173,894 of record ONZH01029682.1, on the reverse strand, counting down.
CGCAGCCAATGGAGATTGAACAATTGAAGGTAAAAATCAACATCTGTCAGCTGCAGGGATGGGAGGGAGGATGACTTTCTCTCTGCAACGACACACAGAAACATTAAATGAAATAGATTAAATATACCCGCACAAAGCAATGTTTTCTTCCACTGCTACCCATTGTGTTTCCTCAAATTACCATGGCATTAACCTATAATTCAGGCCACCCTGAAATGAAGGACTTAACCCCCCCAGTGTCCCATTAAACCACACCCCCTCCCACTCCGCAGCCAATAGGGATTGAAAAAATGAAGGTAAAAATCAATTTCTGTCAGCTGCATTGACTTTCTCTCTGCAACGACACACAGAAACATTAAATGAAATAGATGAAATATACCCAGGCGAAGCCGGGTCTTTCTGCTAGTATATACATATATATATATATATATATATATATATATATATATATATATAGCAAAGGAAAAGGTCACATCTCTGTTATGTGCTAAACTGGCATATAATTAAGTTCACTCATATACAGATATTTTATTGCAGTCACATTTTCCTCCTTTTGAACTTAATTATTGCCTCCTAGGTTACTAACTTCTGATTGGTCATAGCACCAAATAAAGCTACTTCTAGCCAGCTCCCCTGGACTAGGACATGGACTGTCATTCACTAATATGAGTACTCTGACCAACGAGCAGTGAGCTAAGCTCCAGCAGACCAGGTACTTTACTATATTTATCAAAATAGCTTGCAGTTGTATATTTAACAGTAGGTGATATGTTGTTCAGATGTGGCTCCAAACTCTGGTGGCTCCAAGGTGACTTGAGTAGCTTTAATTGTCCTCCCCTGGATTGTATTTCATTTGGACCACACGGACTTGTATTTGCTCCTCCTTTTGAAACTTTGTTTTACAGATCCTTCTAGACAAATAAGATAAGATCTTAGTTCCAGCATATAGAACAATGAAACACAATACCACTTGCAATACAATATGCATGATTCCTGAGATCCATCCCCCTAGGCTTTTGAACCAACTGGTTGGGTTAGGCAGTTGATCCAACTTGGCTATTAGAAATTCCAGTCCTCCTTTGAATTTGCTTTTCTAAATTCTTCTTTTAACCTTTTAGCTTGTTCAACATCATTTTGACCTGCAAAGCACCTGAAGGATCTATATGTAATGACAACAGGCAGGACCCACCACCTGACACATACCACCTTGCGAGGCTGTTAAATAATTCAGCACTAATGTATGTTGGTTAGATACTAATACCAACTGCCCTGTTAGTGTCGATGATACATTTAAGGCATCAAAAATATACTCCATAACATTATCGAACAATTCTGCCAGTTTTTCTATATTATGAGCATTTTTCACTGGTAAACCCATAAGGGTCAAGGTTAAGCCGAATTGTATATGCCATAGAACATGTATAAGTTCCTTTGCTTTACTTAATCACTTATATAGCATGTGCTAGGGGATATTACTATATGGAAAATCTTTATTCTCCCATACCCAAGTTGCAGGAGTCAGCCTAGCCAGAGTACATGATCCCTCTGCTCCCAAAGGTATCCACTTGTATGAATTATGTTAACATACAATAGACATCTTTAGGTAACTCAAATGCACTGCTTCTATAATGCACCAACATACTAATGAGACTCTACTAGCCTCAGGAAATTATGGAAAAGGCACCAAGGTGAGCTGGTCTTTCTTCCCATGAGACTGTGATATCTTTCCCATCTGCATGAAGCATCACTATTATTATACTGTGTCTCGGGTAAAAAATCAGCAGTGGCTCTCTTAGGTATACAAGTGTCATTATCAAGCCCAGGTTGGATCATGCACATACCGACCCATACAATCTTTTGAATATGGCATGCTGCAACCCATTTTGTCTGGGGCCTTTTGAAAGCTAATTTTCAACTTCCGACTTGTAGTTTCTCCTAACTTTAGTTCAGCCACCTCAACCCTTTTCCAACTCCCTGGGGTTCCTTGCGTATAATTTATCATTTTAGGATTATCCATTCTAGTCAATCACTTAAATTAGTTACTTTTGCAATGGCCAAATGATGTCCAACAAGCTTATTGTCCCATTCTTCCCTTAGGACATGATTTAGTGCAGACACATATATAAACATGGTACACCAGACCAGGAGGCTTTTCTTGATTGGTCCTCCTGGTTCAAAACCTTTTTTTGACTATCGTGTATCCACGAGGACTTTACTTCCAGTTTGACTGAGGTGGGGGTGGTTAACTAGACTTGGTATGGACCGTCAAATCTGGGATCCAATGCGTTCCTGATGTGTCTTTTCACATACACACTCTCCTGGCTACAGCGAAAGCCCTCCTTCCACTGAGTCAGGATCTGGAATAGAATCATAGACATGTTTATGCAAGCTGGTAAGATGTTTCTGAAGTGCCCCAACATAAGAAGTTAAATCTGAGTGTTGCCATTATGCCTGTTTTTGGTGCGTGCCCAAATAAAATCTCATATGGACTCAATTCCTCCTTTCCTCAAGGATTTGTTCGCACTGAATATAAGGCTAAACGGAGGCAGTCTACCCATGATTTTCCTGATTTTCCCGGGCCACCCACCACTTAGACACTATCTCACACATTCCTTCTTGTGACACTTGTGTCCCTCCATGCACCAACTGAGCCATCATGGGAAACAAGGTCCTAGGTAGGCACCATTTTACTCCTGTTTGCCCAATGCCATCTTTCTGAGCTGCACCCAAGGCTTCCCACTGCTTCTTTTCAGCTTGTGGGGCCTACTCCTGCAATTTTTGTAACAAGGCTAAGTTATGAGAGGAGGAGCAGGGCAGCAGCCTTCGCAACCTCATCAGCCAATCTATTTCCTCAGGAGTGTTTTCTCTTGTGTGTGTCTGCACCTTGATAATACCCACCTGAGAGGGAAGTGTCAGTGCCTCAAACAATTCTTTTACTCTTTCAGCATTCTTAATGGGTTTTTCCGTGGACGCAACAAAATCTCTGCTTCTCCAGATAGGGCCATAATCATGGGCAATACCAAAGGCATACCTGGACTCTGTGTAAATATTTGCAGTTTTACCTTTTGCCAGCTTACACGCCTCAGCGAGTGCCTTCAGCTCCGCCTCTTGTGCTGACATAGAGGGTGGGAGTGGCTGTTTCTTTATTACCTCTGTCAGGGTGGTAATGGCGTATCCGGTCTTGTAGATCCCCTCATGGTGGTACCTGAAAGCACCTACAAAAAACTCAAAATCTGGGTTAGTCAAGGGGTCTTCTGTTACATTGTCTAGTGTCCATATCTCTATTTTCATCAATTCAACACAATCATGCTGTTCCCCTGGACACTGTGGGATCAGATGTTCTGGGAATTTGTCCTCCCACTTATAGGGACACTCATTGTCTACTCCTGTCTGTACTTTGTCACACTCTTTCTCAAATGTCTGCCATTGCTCATTATTTTCTCCCCTGTAACGAATCGTACTCACTTGACCAGTGAAAAGAGGCAGGAACACCATGAACTTCTCCAAAGTTCTTGTTTATTTAGCTCATAATCTAGGACCAAGACATGCTGGTGACCTCTGGCCAACTTATTTATTGGTCCCACCAGATCCATCGCTATTCTTTCGAACGGCACCTCTATGATTGGCATAGGTACTAATGGGCTACAGTAGTGTGGCTGGGGCCTAGTTACCTGACACACAGGACAGGACTGACAGAACCTCTGAACCTCCTCATATATGCTAGGCCAATAGAACCTCTGCATTATTCGTTCTTGGGTCTTTTTAACCCCAAGATGTCCTCCCAGTACATGCGTGTGGGCCATGTCTAATACCATATGGCAGTAAGGCTGTGGTACCACCAACTGCTCTATTACCTCTTGTTGTACCTTGTCCACCCTGTACAATAATTCTTGGTTAATGGCCATGTGTGGAAACTCTGATTCTGCACCTGGGTACTGGGTTACCCCATTAATTACTGATACCCTTTCTCTTGCCCGTATCAGCATAGGATCCTGGAGCTGGGCGGTCCCGAATGTGTCCCATGACACCTCGAGATCTGGGAGGGATGGGGTTTCGACAGTCTCTCCAGCCAATACCTCTAAGGGAAACCTATCGGGATTACACTCTAGATCTGTGGTGGTGACCCCTATGGCTGGTACCCCGGAGTCTTCAAGACAGATTTCCTCCCCAAGAGAACGCATTCTGTCCTTCCACAAAGTCCAGAATATAGGTAAGTCTCTTCCCAAAATGGCGTCATAGGGAAGATGTTGTACTACCGCCACAACGTGTTGTACATCCCCACTTGCCATGGACAGGGTAATCTTCATTGTGGGATACTCCCGCAGAGCGCCATGAATACAGACTATAGCTAATTTTTGTTTCGCTGGGACTTCTTCTGACACCAGCGACCCACGCACGAGGGTCACCAGGCTCCCAGAATCCAGCAGTGCCTTGACCTGGTACCCGTTAATAGAGACCTGACACAGGGGGGGGCGTATCCGCAGCCATCAGGGGGTCAGCGGTACACACAGGCCAGGCATAGAAGGAGTACTGGCGAGCGAACCCGCAGTCCATGGGTTCAGAAGTTAAGGGGCAGTTTGCAGCCATATGTCCTCGACCATGGCAGCGCCAGCATTGAATTACAGTGGCCTCGCAGGACCCCGGGTCTCGCTTAACAGGGGTTTGGTTTGCGTCATCCCCCATAGGGAGATGTGACCTTTTCCCAGGCTCCTTAGGCTGGGTGGGGGGCTGGCACGCGCCCCTTGCATGTGCAGAACCCCTTACCAAGTCCTGGGTCGCCTTATACCGCTCGACCGGGCTAACCACTGGTCAAGGTTGCCTGGGTCTCCTTGACCCACCCAGCACTGAATAGCGACTGGCAGAGTGCGTACAAACCTGTCAACTACCACCCTCTCAATCATTTGGGCAGGGCTTAAAGTCTCAGGTTGGAGCCACTTCTTCACCAGATGCAACAAGCCATATGCCTGAGACCTGGCGGGTTGGGACTCTGAAAACACCCACTGGTACACCCTTTGCGCTCGCACATAAGTGTTGACCCCCATCCGAGCCAAAACCTCACCTTTGAGTTTCTTATAGTCCTGGGCATCCTCATGGCTGAGGTCAAAATAGGCTTTCTGGGCATCTCCTACCAGGAACGGTGCCACCACTTCAGCCCACTGGTTGGACGGCAGGTTCTCCTGCTCAGCTATTCTTTCAAATATGGCAAGGAAGGCCTCCCCGTCGTCCTCTGGACTCATTTTCCTCAGCGCTGAACGGACTTTATTCTGGGCTTCAGGCAGAAACGGGGATACTGGGGTGCTTGCAGGGTCTCTTGCAGGGCTGTAACTTGTTGAATCAACAGGCTATTAGTCTGGACCAGCTGCTGTAGTACTGCCTCCATCTTGTCTGTTTTCTTAGGGCAAAACTTGGCTGGCTTTATCCAGGACATGCACAAGTGTGTTTGCCTCACTGGTCTTTTGCCCTCATCCTCCACCAAATGTAACGAATCGTACTCACTTGACCAGTGAAAAGAGGCAGGGACACCACGAACTTCTCCAAAGTTCTTGTATATTTAGCTTTCCAAACGATACAGACGTAATTCCGGATCGCAGCCAGGTCAAATAAATGCAGCACACGCAGTCAGTGTTGCCTTACACTGACTGCTCACTTCCCCACACTGAGACACACCTAAGTCCAGCAGCAGGATTAAATAGAAATGCTGGACATGAGCACACTTGAAAACCTGAACTGGAGCATGGGGAACAGGCACCCACCCAGCACATTGCCTGTTCCCAGTAAAAGCCAGACCCGGACTAGCTGGAACCAGCTACTCTAACTATTAGGGTGTTCACTGACTACCTCAGTGAACACAGAGTTGCTGGCCTTTACCCCACCAAGGCTGGGCACCTTGGTGGCATGCTCCTAATAAACCGAACTCCTACTCAGAATACTTCCTGCAGCATTCTGGGTGACACGTATCTTCCCTCAAATATGGCACCTGTCACTGCCTTACCTGTCGCTCCCTCACACCCCCCTTGAACCCTGTGGAAGCACTGTAGCAGGGTTCAACATAGTACAACGTTTAATGATGAAATTGTTAGGGGTAAGGAGGCTGGTTTCATACTTAGTGAGTCAAGAGGCAGACGTGTTTGGTGTGAGTCTAATTAAGTTTCTCACTGAACGCATGTGTCACCATAAGTACCAAGGGGTAATCAAGGACTATATCAGTAGCCTTATCCTTCAACATAGTAGCTGCTGCAATAGTCTTGATACATGAAGGGGAACCCCTAATGACAGGGTCAAGCTTACCAGAATAGTATGCCACTGGCCAGTGTTTTCCACAATGTAGCTGTGTAAGAACACCCTGAGCATGCCCATCGGCCTAAAGCAGGGGCTGAAACTATAACTTCTTTAAGCTGTTGAATTGCAGACTCATCCTCAGGGGAAAGCCTAAAAGGTTGCTGGTTAAAGGCATCATACAAGGGTTGTATCAGTGAGGATGCAGAGGGAATCCATTCTCTACAATACCCCACAAGTCCCAGGAAAATTCTAAGTTGTTTAGCAGTCTTAGGGAGGGGAGACGATAAGATAGTATCCCATACGAGACAAATGCTTCTTCCCCTGAGTGATACATTGACCAAGAAATACAACTCTTGTTAAACAGAACTGAAGCTTGTCCTTGGATGCTTTGCACCCATTTTCAGCTAAATAACACATGAGAGAGACAGAATTTTCTTGACATGCTTCAGTTGTGGGATTCACTGAAAAAATGCACTAAAACAGTAGATGCAAACAATATATGGACTAAGCCCTCACTCTATAGATAAAATCTGAGACTCTTAGCCAATACATTTTGATCAAAATACATCTGTGCCCACCTACCCAGCACCACGGTGGTCTCAGTCCAGGCAGGTCCTACTCTAAACCTTCCTATGCGGTTGTGCATTTATGTTTAGGTGCGCAGACCCTGCACATATAGTGTGCTGCTCCTAGTTACCTCTGTGTGCATCAGCAACCAATGAGAGGAGGAGCACACACACCTATATGTACCACCTTAATCAAGGTCGCCTCTTAGATAGGTGGGGCAAAAGTGCACATGAATGCTACTCCCCTGGTTATAGGAGCGCATTCACACCAGAAGGTGCTACACCTTCCAGAGACAAAAAATATTTACAGAAAACAGATACAAACATCCTGCACCATGTGATAGTAGAATGTGCGGATGTGCAAGGCTAAATTTAGAGATTCACTGAAAAAATGCACTAAAACAGTAGATGCAAACAATATATGGACTAAGCCCTCACTCTATAGATAAAATCTGAGACTTTTAGCCAATACATTTTGATCAAAATACATCTGTGCCCACCTACCCAGCGCCACGGTGGTCTCAGTCCAGGCAGGTCCTACGCTAAACCTTCCTATGTGGTTGTGCATTTATGTTTAGGTGCGCAGACCCTGCACATATAGTGTGCTGCTCCTAGTTACCTCTGTGTGCATCAGCAACCAATGAGAGGAGGAGCACTTTTGCCCCACCTATCTAAGAGGCGACCTTGATTAAGGTGGTACATATAGGTGTGTGTGCTCCTCCTCTCATTGGTTGCTGATGCACACAGAGGTAACTAGGAGCAGCACACTATATGTGCAGGGTCTGCGCACCTAAACATAAATGCACAACCGCATAGGAAGGTTTAGCGTAGGACCTGCCTGGACTGAGACCACCGTGGCGCTGGGTAGGTGGGCACAGATGTATTTTGATCAAAATGTATTGGCTAAGAGTCTCAGATTTTATCTATAGAGTGAGGGCTTAGTCCATATATTGTTTGCATCTACTGTTTTAGTGCATTTTTTCAGTGAATCTCTAAATTTAGCCTTGCACATCCGCACATTCTACTATCACATGGTGCAGGATGTTTGTATCTGTTTTCTGTAAACATGCTTCAGTTGTGTCACAACAGAGTAGTAAGTTATCAACATACTGAAGTAGGACAGTGCCTTCATGGCGAGGAGACCATCCTTGAAGGACCTGATGTAATGCCTGATTGTACTAATTTGGTGAGTCTTTCTTTCCCCACCCTGCGGGAGAAAGATCCAGCAAAGCTGCTCATAATTATGGGTGAAGGCAAAAAGCAGCTGACTCTCCTCATCCAGTGGTACAGAGAAAAATGCATTTGCTAAATCAATCACAGTAAACCAGACAGCAGTAAGAGGTATTTGTGAGAGCAAGGTGTGGGGGCTTGGAACAACTGGAGTGTCTGCTTATATGATGTAATTTAAGGCCCTAAGGTCATGAACCATCCTATAAGTTATAGGTTGACCCTCAACCTTTTTCTTAATTAGGAACAGGGGCGTATTTTAAGGACACACTTACACAATACCTTCAAGTATTGCTCAATTTGCAAGTCTAAACCTTGCATTTGAGGTAAACTAAGTGGGTATTGCTTCAATTTCGGTTTAGCATTACCTGGAAGTACTTTTACTATGACTGGGGTTACTGGCATACGACCAACATCTGTCTTGTCTGCTGCCCAAAAGGATGAAGGCACCACTACTAACAATTCATCATTGACAGATTCCAAGCTGTGGTGTAAATTACTATATAGGACTACACACATTGCATTTAAGACATCATCATGTAGTGGACTAGTGACTGTCATCTGTCCATCTGAGCCATACTAGATAACAGCCTGTATGGCTGAGAGGACATCAGCTCCTAACAGATTTACAGGATAGGTTTCTGAAACCAAAAATTGTGTCACTATCTCCTGTGTGTCACGAAGTGTAACGGCTAATGGTGCAGTTTCCTGTAAAGTAATTGTTATACCGGAGAGACCAGTGCCAGGCATCTTATTATCATAAAATCAGATGGAACTATCCCTGATGACAATATGGAACTGCTTGCCCCAGTATCCACTCTACAATCAATGTGCCTCCTGACATAGTACATATTTGTTGCACTATTATTCTAAACCCACACTGTACACAATGCAGGTCAGATATTTAATTTGATAATAAATTCTGCATCTTCCCAGCCTTACATGAGATATATCTGCATAAGGGCATGGAAGAGGCACAGAGGAACCAGTAGCTTTAGAGGGGTTAAAACTATCAAGGGTTAACACACTACGCTCATTCATTGGAATTTCAGGATATAGGTTAGACTTGGGAACAGAAGGAATTGAAGAAGTGTTAGCTTTAGTTGAGGTTAAAGGTGTTAAAGACAAGGGAGGGGGGTTTACTTTAAGGAAAGACTTCTCCAAGCAGAGGAGCTATAATTGGGCCTACCACCTGTTGCTCAATAGCTATGGCAGCTGTATTCTTCTCATCCTCATAGAAATTCACCTGACACCCTCAATATAGCCTCGCTTCATTTCCTCACATATTTTAATCCACACAATGCTTTCTAATCTAGGGGCCTTCATCTTTCAGGAAATCTTTCCAAACTTTTAAGCTCAAGCATCCATCTGGAGGCATCTGAGCCCTTTTAGTTATTACAATAGGTATTTTAACTGCCTCTTCTCCACATTGTTCCCTAACTATTTCGGCTGCTATGACCCCCTGTCCACCATTTTGGACAAACTGCGCTGGCCTGGCACTTTTCGACCCTTCGCTCCCATCATTAGGACTAATCCAGAAGGTGGCCTTTCCTTCCGTTCACCTAATGGAATTAACTGTTCAGGCGTCCTCCTCTCCTCTGCTCCTGTGTACCGCAACTGCACAAATTGCCAGGAACAGCAGAAGTAGCCACATCAACAGCCTCACAACTAGTCACCAGCACAAAACAGTCAGAATAAGCAGCCCTATTGACTATATGATATCCTGAACCACCACAGGCCCCTGGTATATGGAACACCCATACAAATCCATAAACACCATATCAACCACTTCCCAAGTTTTTCCAAGTAATGTAAACAGTGTCTATACCTCATAACCTATATCCGTTCAGAAATCCTTTTTCACACAAATCCTATCTTTCCTCTGGCTGGGTGCGCCCTGACCATGGGTCACAGTCCAGAACCACGAAGAAACTAACCCGACTTGTGGGCAGGAACCTGTCACTTGCTCTCAACACACAGGAAGAGAGTTCTCTGACAGATCCCTGTCACTTCTGCAAGGATCAACTTGCATCCTAATCTCCAAACACACTTAAAAAGAAACCTTGTCCTCGGATCACTGCCATTTGCATATCAGTAAGGATTCCTTTCAGGGGTGTGAAACTTGAGATCGTTACTCAAGCGCTCCTTTAACTCAATCACACAGCAGTCATGCAGTCACATGTTCAGCTACCTGTTAGACATACATACAAACCCACAGACAATGGAGTTCTTAAATCCCACAGAATCAACAAGATAACAATACCTGGACAGCAGCTAAGGCTACTTTCACACTAGCGTTTTTAAATTCCAGTATTGAGTTCCGTCAAAGGGGCTCAATACCGGAAAAAAACACTTCAGTTTTGTCCCCATTCATTGTCAATGGGGACAAAACTGAACTGAAGACAACGGAATGCTCCTGAAAGCATTCCGTTCCGTCTTCAGACCGGAGAACAAACCGCAGCATGCTGCGGTTTGCTCTCCGGTCCAGGCATCCGCACCAAGACGGATCCGGAATGACCCCCAATGGAAGTCAATGGGGACGGATCCGTTTGGTGTGGACACACCAGTAATCCGGATCTGTCCTCCATTGATTTCCAATGGGGGGTCATTCCGGATCCGGCATACATACACACAGACTACATACAAACAAACATACAGACATACATACAAACATACAGACATACAGACATACATACATACTCACATACTCCCGGGACGCCGGCAGCAGGTCTTCACGCGCCTCCTGCACGCTGCGATGACGTTTCCCCACTGCGCCCAGCAGAGGGCGCTGTGGGGAATCGTCATCACTGCGCGCAGGAGGCGCGTGAAGACGTTCTGCCGGCGTCCCGGGAGTATGTGAGTATGTATGTATGTCTGTATGTCTGTATGTATGTCTGTATGTTTGTTTGTATGTAGTCTGTGTGTTGTTTTAATGTGTGTCATGTGTGGGGCCGGAGCGCTGCTCCGGCTCCACACATGTATAGCGTTAGCACGGATCCGTCGGCACCCTTTAGGTGCCGGATCCGTGCTAACGCTAGTGTGAAAGTAGCCTAATACAAGGGGGAAGGCACAGTGCACAGTAAGAATCAAAGCTCTTACTCACCGGTGAAATGTGCAATTCTGTGTTGTCCTATTAGCCACAGTCCTCAATCGACTGTCATCTTCGATGCAGCTGAGATCCCGGACGAGCCCCCAGGAAATGTTACTGCAGAGATTTGCTGGCTCTCAGTCTAGAGCCCCCTCATTTTCTGTGGGTGCCAAATTTAGATAAGAGTTTCTCCCCCTGATGGGTCATTAAGGAGAATTACTGGTCGGGGGATAATTACCCCAGCCAAGAGAAGACATATGCAGACACACATAAATTGTGTTCAACAGAGTCTCCTGAAAAGGGGACGCCACAATGCTTTATTTATAGTGAAGTAGCCTGGGCTAGCAGAAAGCTCTGCCCCTTACATTCTGAAAATAACAACAGAGTCTTTACCATACATGTACATTACATAACTTTAAGTAATCTATTCTTATACAATGGACATGGTATAGAATGGGACGTGTTCACACAGATTATATATATATATATATACTAGCAGAAAGACCCTGGGTATATTTCATCTATTTATTTAATGTTTCTGTGTGTCGTTGCAGAGAGAAAGTCAATGAAGCTGACAGAAATTGATTTTTACCTTCATTTTTTCAATCCCTATTGGCTGCGGAGTGGGAGGGGGTGTGGTTTAATGGGACACGGGGGGGGGGGTTAAGTCCTTCATTTCAGGGTGGCCTGAATTCTAGGTTAATGCCATGGTAATTTGAGGAAACACAATGGGTAGCAGTGGAAGAAAACATTGTTTTGCGCGGGTATATTTAATCTATTTCATTTAATGTTTCTGTGTCGTTGCAGAGAGAAAGTCATCCTCCCTCCCATCCCTGCAGCTGACAGATGTTGATTTTTACCTTCAATTGTTCAATCTCTATTGGCTGCGGAGTGGGAGGGGTCATGGCCTGACTGAGTCGGGGGCGTGACATTGCAAGACCTGGGTCGGGGTTTTAAGTCCTTCTTTTTATGGTGGCCAGAATTACAGGTCGATGCCATGGTAATTTATGAGGACACGCCATGGGTAACAGTGGAAGAAAACATTGCTTTGCATGGGTATATTTAATCTATTTCATTTAATGTTTCTGTATGTTGTTGCAGAAAGAAATCCAACCTCCCTCCCACCCCTGCAGCTGACAGAAGTTGATTTTTACCTTCATTTTTTCAATCCCCGTTGGCTGCGGAGTGGGAGGGGGCGTGGCCTGACAGAGTCGGAGCGTGGTTTCGCGAGATCTGGGGAGGGGGTCAGAGTGGCATGAATTTTAGGTCGATGACATGGTAATTTATGGGGACCCACAATGGGTGGCAGTGGAAAAAAACATCTTTTATTAGTACTGAATGGTCATAGCCTAAAATTAGTCAATTTCATCTATGATTTTTGTGTGTCGTTACAGAGAGAAATTCACCCTCCCACCCCTGCAGCTGATTTTTTTCAATCCCCGTTGCCTGCGGAGTGGGAGGGGGCTTGACCTGGCAGAGTTGGGGGTGTGGATTATCAAGATGCTTCGAACGGTTGTAGTCTGAAATTAGTCTATTTCATCTAAAATTTTGTGAGTCATTGCAGAGAGAAATTCACCCTCCCACCCCTGCAGCTGACAGAAGTTTGTTTTTCCCTTAATTCTTTCAATCCCTGTTGGCTGCGGAGTGGGAGGGGGCATGACCTGACAGAGTTGGGGGTGTGGCTTAGCAAAGCGCTTCGCATAGGTGATTTAATCTATTTCATTTAATGTTTCTGTGTATCGTTGCAGAATGGCTGCAGAGTGGGAGGGGGCATGGTCTGACAGAGTTGGGGGCGTGACTTAGCAAGACGATTCGAACAGTTGTAGTCTATAATTAGTCTATTTTATCTAAAATTTTTGTGTGTCGTTGCAGAGAGAAATTCACCCTCCCACCCCTGCAGCAAACAGAAGTTTATTTTTACCTTTATTTTTTCAATCCCCGTTGGCTGCGGAGTGGGCGTAACCTGACAGAGTCGGGGGCGTGGATTAGCAAGACGCTTCACATGGGTGTATTTAGTCTATTTCATTTAATGTTTCTGTGTGTCGTTGCAGAAAGAAAGTCAACCTCCCACCCATCCCTGCAGCTGACAGTAGTTGATTTTTACCTTTATTTTTTCAATCCCTGTTGGCTGCGGAGTGGAAGGGGGCATGGCCTTACAGAGTCGGGGCGTGGCTTAGCAAAGCACTTCGCATAGGTGCATTTAATCTATTTCATTTAATGTTTCTGTGTGTTGTTGCAGAATGGCTGCAGAGTGAGAGGGGGCATGGCCTGACAGAGACGGGGCGTGGCTTAGCAAAAGGCTTCGAACGGTTGTAGTCTATAATTAGTCTATTTTATCTAAAATTTTTGTGTGTCGTTGCAGAGAGAAATGCACCCTCCCACCCCTGCAGCAAACAGAAGTTTATTTTTACCTTCATTTTTTCAATTCCCATTGGCTGCGGAGTGGGAGGGGACGTGGATTAGCAAGACGCTTCACATGGGTGTATTTAATCTATTTTATTTAATGTTTGTGTGTGTTGTTGCAGAAAGAAAGTCAACCTCCCACCCATCCCTGCAGCTGACAGAAGTTGATTTTTACCTTTATTTTTTCAATCTCTGTTGGCTGCGGAGTGAAAGGGGGTGTGGCCTGACAGAGTTGGGGGTGTGGCTTAGTGAGACCTGGGGCGGGGGTTTTAAGTACTTCTTTTAGGGTGGCCTGAATTAAAGGTCAATACCATGCTTACTTATGAGCCCACGCAATAGACAGCAGTGGAGGAAAACATCTTTTATTACTACTGAACTGTAGTAATAGAAAAAAACATAAGTTATATTTATGGTAACCGGAATACCTTTAACAGTGTCAGTAAATAGAAATGGATGAGATCCTCAGCTGCTGATAATTACCTGGTTGTTAAGGAAACCCTCCCTCCCTGCCCTCCCTGTGTGTGCCTTTGCAGAGAATGGCAGTTGGAGTTTAAAACCAAAGTTCCCAGTTGTAATTATATATATATATATATAGTACAGACCAAAAGTTTGGACACCTTCTCATTCAAAGAGTTTTCTGTATTTTCATGAATATGAAAATTGTAGATTCACACTGAAGGCATCAAAACTATGAATTAACACATGTGGAATTATATACTTAACAAAAAAGTGTGAAACAACTGAAAATATGTCTTATATTCTAGGTTCTTCAAAGTAGCCACCTTTTGCTTTGATTACTGCTTTGTACACTCTTGGCATTCTCTTGATGAGCTTTAAGAGGTAGTCACCTGAAATGGTATTCCTACAGTCTTGAAGGAGTTCCCAGAGATGCTTAGCACTTGTTGGCCCTTTTGCCTTCACTCTGTGGTCCAGCTCACCCCAAACCATCTCGATTGGGTTTAGGTCTGGTGACTGTGGAGACCAGGTCATCTGGCGTAGCACCCCATCACTCTCCTTCTTGGTCAAATAGACCTTACACAGCCTGGAGGTGTGTTTGGGGTCATTGCCCTGTTGATAAATAAATGATGGTCCAACTAAACGCAAACCGGATGGAATAGCATGCTGCTGCAAGATGCTGTGGTAGCCATGCTGGTTCAGTATGCCTTCAATTTTGAATAAATCCCCAACAGTGTCACCAGCAAAGCACCCCCACACCATCACACCTCATCCTCCATGCTTCACGGTGGGAACCAGGCATGTAGAGTCCATCCGTTCACCTTTTCTGCGTCGCACAAAGACACGGTGGTTGGAACCAAAGATCTCAAATTTGGACTCAACAGACCAAAGCACAGATTTCCACTGGTCTAATGTCCATTCCTTGTGTTCTGTAGTCCAAACAAGTCTCTTCTTCTTGTTGCCTGTCCTTAGCAGTGGTTTCCTAGCAGCTATTTTACCATGAAGGCCTGCTGCACACAGTCTCCTCTTTGTTGTAGAGATGTGTCTGCTGCTAGAACTCTGTGTGGCATTGACCTGGTCTCTAATCTGAGCTGCTGTTAACCTGCGATTTCTGAGGCTGGTGACTCGGATGAACTTATTCTCCACAGCAGAGGTGACGCTTGGTCTTCCTTTCCTGGGGCGGTCCTCACGTGAGCCAGTTTCTTTGTAGCGCTTGATGGTTTTTGCGACTGCACTTGGGGACACTTTCAAAGTTTTCCCAATTTTTTGGACTGACTGACCTTCATTTCTTAAAGTAATGATGGCCACTCGTTTTTCTTTACTTAGAATTTGTATTATGGCAAGAAAAAAGCAGCTAACAGTCTATTCAGTAGGACTATCAGCTGTGTATCCACCTGACTTCTGCCCAACACAACTCATGGTCCCAACCCCATTTATAAGGCAAGAAATCCAACTTATTAAACCTGACAGGGCACACCTGTGAAGTGAAAACCATTTCAGGTGACTATCTCTTGAAGCTCATTAAGAGAATGCCAAGGGTGTGCAAAGCAGTAATCAAAGCAAAAGGTGGCTACTTTGATGAACCTAGAATATAAGACATATTTTCAGTTGTTTCGCACTTTTTTGTTAAGTATATAATTCCACATGTGTTAATTCATAGTTTTGATGCCTTCAGTGTGAATCTACAATTTTCATAGTCATGAAAATACAGAAAACTCTTTGAATGAGAAGGAGTGTCCAAACTTTTGGTCTGTATTGTATATATAGCAAAGGAAAAGGTCACATCTCTGTTATGTGCTAAACTGGCATATAATTAAGTTCACTCATATACAGATATTTTATTGCATTCACAACTTCACCTGAGGTATTGGGACTAAGAATACTTTTGAATATACTCACTGATAGATCTCTCCCTCTGGAACAGGTTCTAGCACATTCATCTGATGCCTACTCTATTAGGCCCTGTTTCTGACGCTGTAGTTTCTGAGTTATGACATACCTGTCTGGGAATACGGTTCTATAAGTTAATTTTTTACATTATCTAGAACCCATAGGTCTTTCACTACTTCTTCCCATTCTGCATAGAAATAGCTCAACCTCCCCCCTACAGGCATACTTCTGGTGTCATAAATCCAATTTGCACTTGGAAGACAGTGCTCCTCTTCCACGACCTCTTCTCCGCAGTGTAAAGGATCCTCTCGAGATACCCCCTCTTGAGGCAGATGTCTCTCCTCTGTCTGATCTTCTGCACTCTGCACCTCTATTAGATGTACGAAAGGAAGAATACCATTTCTTTCTAGTAGCATAAGGAAGGGATTTCCCTTTCTTATTTGATAGATTCGCAATGAGCGAGTCTAGCTCTGGCCCAAAACCTCTATTTGGATGGTATTCCATAGCATATTGTATTCTTTGAGTGGACATCTGCCCCCCCCAAGGCTTTATCTATAAAGATCTACCTACAGTGGACCGTGCTGCAAATCTGGCCTGCTACACTGAGACTTCACAGAGGAAATCAGAAGCCAGAGCAATCTTTTTATAAGATAATAGTAGGTCATCCCTCGGCACTCCTTTGTCTATGTCCTCCTCCATCTGGAGAAGCCATGACCAAAGGTTCTTAGCAACCATATAAGAAGATAGTGCCACTTATGCCTGGCCTGAGGCTGAAAGTTACCTCTGCGCAAAGCAGTATCTAGTCTTCTATCCATCGGGTCTGTAAAATCTGACCCATCCTCACTAGGGACCAATGTGCGTCTGAATAACTTTGATATAGTGACGTCTACTTTAGGGGGTTCTCCCCACTGCATTTCCTCCTCTTGGTCTGTCATGCACATGGTCTTAAATCTTTTATTAAATATTGGCCCCTTATCTGGTATTTTCCATTCATTGACCATCAGCCTCTTCACCATAGGGTCGTCCCTGAAGGCTCTAGATTTTTTTAAGGATTCCATCATCTCCAATTATTTTAGCCTGCGCTACAGCCTTGGGCACTAAGGACTTAAATAATCTTGACAATCTTCTTTCTTTAGTCTTCTGACTCAGAAGAATTAATTTAATCTATGACTCTGAATTCATCAATCATGTCAGACTCTTTGGGGGGATCAACCTATTTTTTCAAAAATAGCTACCGCCCTTAACACCGTCTGAGAAACTTCAGCTTCATTTTCGTTAGTAGTTGACTGTTTAAACACATCATGAACAAAATCTTTCATCCATAGCAATACATCCCTATTGGATAAGCACTGATCCTCCACAGGAAAGTCATTAGCCCTGCAGTTTGAGCAGAAATAGAACTACAGGACATGTTTTTACGCTTTCCAGCAGCCTCCCTTGCAGAGGAGCTTCTGTCTGTAGAACCCTGAGACCTCTTTCCAGGAGTGTGGCAGCGCGAAGCTTAGCAGCGTGGATCATGGGCGCCACCAAGTTTTTTTCCCTGCCTTCTCCCTGCGTAGTGTTGCATGTGCAATGACATTGCATACAGTGCCAGCCAGGAGGAGGTGGAACCTCCAAAGGGATGCACCGCTATCCACCACCGCATAATTAGGTAACAGCACTGTTTTAAACAATAATGCCGCACTTAGTCCTAAGGAGAGGTAGCACGCAGGGCTGTGGAGTCGGTAAGCCAAAGCCCCGACTCCTCAATTTCCCCTCACCCCGACTCCGACTCCGACTCCCTCATACATGGAGCATGTTTAAGTGATAACTTTAACCCTTTGGCGACATTGGACGTACCGGTACGTCCTGCGCACGAGGTAGTTCGTGCTACAGGGCGTACCGGTACGTCCTGCATTGAAACCCCCCCTGCTCAGTGCAGGGGGGGTTAAATGCTGTAATGGGTGCTGTTTAGGGCACCCAGCCACCCATAGCGAAGGCCCATAATGGCGATCGCTGTGAATGGCTGTTCTATTCAGATCAGCCATTCACAGCAGGCTCCGTGACTCGGCGGGGATAGCGCTATTGTAGCGAATCCCCGCCGAGTGTCAGGGGTTAGGGGGAGGTCAGGGTGTCTCCCCGGACCCCCCCCCCGATTGGCTGTGATTGGTCAGTGACTGGTCACTGACCAATCACTGAAAAAAAAAGTAAAAATAAGAAAGTTGAAAAAAGTTAAATAAAGGCACCTGCTCAGCCCGCTTCCTGTTTGTCCGGATTGCGAGCTGAGCAGGTGCCATTTTCGGTAAAGTGCCCCCCCAGACCCCCAGTCCTGGCCTACTTACCTTTCCTGAAGTCTTCCGTCTTTCTGTCCCTCTCCTTGTTGCTGCTTCTGCTGCCTGGCCGTTCCGGAGCTCCAGCTTCTTGCAGAGCAGTGCCACCTAGTGGCCTGCCTGCATCTAGCAGCTAATTAGAGCTTTTTTTTTTTTTTGGACCATCTGCCCCACATTTGTGTGGCCAAGTTGTCTTGTGTCTGTGGCCGATAATCACTTATCAGCCGTTTGTGGCTGATCAGCGGTTATCAGTTTTTTTTTTTTGCTTTTTTTTTTTTTGGCCAGATTGTCTGTGGCTGATAATTGCTTATTGAGCCAGTTTTTTTGCGGCTGATAAGTAGTTATCAGTTTTTTTTTACTGGCGTGCATCCAGTGGACGCACACCGGTAAAAAGTGACACGTGGTTGAAAGTAAAATCACTACACTGCCCTACACTACACTACATACATAATAAAGTAATTTCACCCCCCACACACACATCACATTCCCCCTAGAAAATAAAAATGTTCCGCAGATCCCACAGGGGGTATACGGTGTCGGAGGCATATGATATTATTGCCAATAACTCCGACACCGATACCGCCAGTGAGGAAGAAGAAGAGGATCCTGCTTTCCTCCATTCTTCTTCCTCCTCCTCCTCCTCGTCATCATCATCCAGTGATGACGAGCGTCCAATTAGGCGACGACGTCCCAGAACGGTCGCACAGGAGCCCCCCCATACAGGGGCTCCTGTGTGGACTCCAGCCACCCCAAATTACGCACCATGCATTCCTGCGTTTGTGGGACGCGCAGGAATCCAGATGTGCACAACAAATTTCACAGAAATTGATTTTTTTACGTTCTTTTTCTGTGATGAATTTGTTGAGCACATGGTGGTGCAAACAAATTTATATGCCAGTCAATTCCTGGCCCAAAACCCGACGTCTTGCTATCACAGACCCCCACAGGCATGGACGCCTGTGAATGCAGCAGAGATTAGGACATTTTGGGGTCTCTTGCTGCATATGGGTCTAGTGAGAAAACCCAAAATTCGGCAATATTGGAGTGGTGACATTATATACAACACTCCAATATACCGCATGGCGATGGCACGGCAACGGTTCGAACTGATCCTAAAGTTCTTGCATTACAATGATAATGCAACGTGTCCACCCCGTGATCACCCCACATATGACCGACTGTTCAAAATACGGCCGGTCATAGATCACTTCGCCAAGAAATTTGTTGATGCCTATACCCCGGAGAAGTTTCTGTCCCTTGACGAGTCCCTAGTAAGTTTCAAGGGCAGACTTCACTTCCGGCAGTACCTGCCCAGTAAGCGGGCACGGTACGGGATTAAACTCTATAAACTCTGTGAGAGTACCTCCGGGTACACTTACAGGTTTAGAGTTTACGAAGGGAGGGATACCCGCATAGAGCCCCCAGAATGCCCCCCCACCCTTGGAGTTAGCGGGAAAATAGTGTGGGACCTAATGTTCCCACTGCTGGACAAGGGTTATCAACTGTATGTTGATAACTTCTACACCAGCATCCATCTCTTTCAGGCCCTTGCTGCCCGAGCTACCACAGCTTGCGGCACTGCAAGGAAAAACCTGAGAGGCCTCCCAACCTCCCCGTTAGCAACACCAATACCACGGGGCGAGAGTAGGGCCTATCGTAGTGAGAGCATGTTGCTGGTCAGATATAAGGACAAAAGGGATGTCCTTATGCTGACCACCATACATGACAGCGGCAGCACCCCTGTGACGCTACGTGGTTCCACAACAGAGATCCTAAAGCCGAACTGTGTTGTGGCTTACAACCATTATATGGGAGGAGTTGATCTGTCTGATCAAGCCCTCAAACCATATAACGCCATGAGGAAAACCAGAGTCTGGTACAAGAAGCTGGTTGTCCACATGGTTCAAACGGCAATGTACAACGCCTTTGTACTTTGCCGCTTGAACGGTTACACAGGGAGATTCCTTCAGTTCCAGGAGGTAGTAATAAAGGCCTTGATATTTGGTGACCAAGAACAGGCGAGCACCTCTGGAACTGAAGGCCCCCGTATTGTCCCAGGGCAACATTTCCCAGGTGAAGTCCCCCACACCGGGAAAAAGGGACGATCACAGAAAAAATGCAGAGTGTGTTACAAAAGAGGTATACGAAGGGACACTAGATATCAATGTGACACCTGTCCCGATCACCCGGGCCTCTGCATAAATGAATGCTTCAAGGCGTACCACACGTCTATGAGGTATTAGATTTCTGTGATCTTTGTCCCCATTTTTTAAGGTCACCCCTGGGATTCTTCACTGTAAGAGCGTTGAGACACCATGGACCAGAGGAAACGGTCATGGTGAACTCAACCGAGAAGGTTGTTGATCCAGGGATTTATTCCGATTGCCAGATTGGAGTCAGGAAGGAATTTTTCCTTACAGTGAGGTAAATTGGCGTCTGCCTCCTGGGGTTTTTGCCTTCCTCTGGATCAACACTACAGGGCCTGTGAGCACTTGGCCTGTGACATCACTAGTACAGCGTGATGTCACAACCGGAGTGATGTCACAAGCCAGGTACTCCGGAATGCAGAGGAATTCCTGCCCTGGTAATAGAAATACATTGCAATTCCAGACTAATGCAAAGGGCGCTCCTTTCATTCTAAGCCCTACTGTGCGGGCACACACCACTTTACATCCACATATGGGGTATCTACGTTCTCAGGAGAAATTGCATTACAAATATTGGGGGGCTTTTTCTCCTAAGACCCCTTATAAAAATGAAAAAATTGTGCCCATCCAACAAATAAGTGTAAAAAATAGTTTTTTTTTTCCACTTATATATAGGGGTAGGCCCTAATTTTTCATTTTCTCAAGGGTCTTAGGAGAAAAAGCCCCCCACTATTTTTAATGCAATTTCTCCTGAGAACATAGATACCCCATATGTGGATGTAAAGTGTTGTGTGCCCGCACAGTAGGGCTTAGAAAGGAAGGAGTGACCTTTGGATTTTGGATTTAGCTGGAATTGTCACTGGAGGCTATGTCATGGTTACAAAGCCCCCCTAGTGTCTGGACAGTGGAAACCCCCACATGTGACCCCATTTTGGAAACGTAACCCCTCAAGGAACATTTCAATGGGTGCAATGAGTGGTTAGACCCCATAGGTAAGTTACTGTAGTTTGGGAAAATGGATAGTGGAGAGAAAAAAAATGGGTTTTTCATTTCCACCATCCATTTTCCCAAACTACAGTAATTTACCTATGGGGTGTAACCACCTATTGCACCCATTGAAATGTTCCATGAGGGGTATCGTTTCCAAAATGGGGTCACATGTGGGGGGTTTCCACTGTTTAGACACATGGGGGCTTTGTAAATGTGACATAGCCCCCAGTGACAATTCCAGCCAAATCCACTGTTAAAAATCCAAAAGGGCGCTCTTTCCTTTCTAAGCCATGCTGTGGGCCCATAGACCACTTTATATACACATATGGGGTATCTATGTTCTCAGGAGAAATTGCATCACAAATATTGGGGGGCTTTTTCTCCTTATACCACTTGTGAAAATGAAAAATTTGGGCCTACCCAAACATATAAGCGTAAAAAAATTATTTTTGTTATACTTATATGTTGGTGTAGGCCTAAATTTTTTATTTTCACAAAGGGTGTAAGGAGAAAAAGCACCACAAAATTTATGATGCAATTTCTCCTGAGAATGTAGGTACCCCATATGTGGATATAAAGTGGTGTACGGGCCCACAGCATGGCTTAGAAAGGAAAGAGCGTCCTTTGGATTTTGGAGAGTGGATTTGGCTGGAATTGTCACTGGGGGGCCATGTTGCTTTTACAAAGCCCCCCTGGTATCTGAACAGTGAACGCCCCCAAAAAGTGACCCCATTTTGGAAACGACACCCATCAAGGAACATTTTAAGGGGTGCAGTGAACAGTTAGACCCTATAGGTAACTTACAGAAGTTTATTAAAGTGGACAATGGAAATGAAAAAAAATATTTTTTACACTTATATGTTGAGGTAGGCCCATATTTTTCATGATCAAAAGGGTTATTAGAAGAAAAAGCCCCCCAATATTTGTGATGCAATTTCTCCCGAGACTGTAGATACCCCATATGTGGATATAAAGTGGTGTACGGGCCCACAGCATAGCTTAGAAAGGAAAGAGCCCCCATTGGATTTTGGAGAGTGGATTTGGCTGGAATTGTCATTGGGGGCTATGTCACATTTACAAAGCCCCCCTGTGTCTAAACAGTGGAAACCCCCCACATGTGACCCCATTTTGGAAACGACACCCCTCAAGGAACATTTCAATGGGTGCAGTGATCAGTTAGATCCAATAGGTAAATTGCAGAATTTTAGGAAAGTGGACAGTGAAAACAAAAAATGGATTTTTCATTTTCACTGTCCACTTTCCTAAATTTCTGTAATTTACCAATTAGGTCTAACTGATCACTGCACCCCTTGAAATGTTCCTTGAGGGGTGTCGTTTCCAAAATGGGGTCACATGTGAGGGGTTTCCAGTGTTCAGACACAGGGGGACTTTGTGAACGCAACATAGCCCCCAGTGACAATTCCAGCCAAATCCACTCTCCAAAATTCACACTGCGCTGCTTCCTTTCTAAGCCGTTCTGTGCACCCACACAATACTTTACATAGACATATGGGGTATTTCCGTTCTCGGGAGATATTGCACCACAAATTTTGTGGGGCTTTTTATCCTTATACCCTTTGTTAAAATGAAAAATTTGGGGTTACACCAATGTGTAAGTCTAAAAAATCTGATTTTCCATTTTTACAGACTATCTTTGGGTTATTCCTGTGAGACACCTATAGGGTTAACAAACTTCAACAATCTAATTCTGAGTACTTTGAGGGGTGACGTTTTTAAAATGGGGTCATTTATGGGGGGTTTCCTTATGTAAGCCCCTCAAAATCACTTTATATCTGCATTGGTGCTAAAAAAAATGGTTTTGGAAAATTTGGTGAAAATTTGAAAAATGGCTTCTAAACTTCTAAGCCTCCTAACGTCCTAAAAAAGTAAAATGACGTTTACAAAATGATGCCAACATAAAGTAGACATATGGGGAATGTAAAATAAAAAATATTTTTGGAGGTATTACGGTGTATTTTGAAAGTAGAGAAATTGAAATTTGGAAATTTGCAAATTTTTCAGAATTTTTGGTAAATTTGGGATTTTTTCATAAATAAGGGTGAAATATATTGACTCAAATTTATGACTGTCATGAAGTACAATGAGTCACGAGAAAACAATCTCAGAATGGCCTGGATAAGTAAAAGCGTTCCAAAGTTATAACCACATAAAGTGACACATGTCAGAATTCAAAAATTTGGCCCAGACATTAAGGCCAAAATGGGCTCTGTCCTCAAGGGGTTAAACAAATTTGCATAAAATCAATAGTATAGATAAGTCATGACAAAAACAGTTTGTAATCTATCAGGCTTCTCTGGGTACAGCTCACTTAGGGCCTAATCAGAGGCGTAGCTAGAGGTTCAGCACATGGGGGGGGGGGGAAACATACTTGAGTGGGCCCCCCACTTATTGGCTTCCCAAACGCACGTTTCCAACTTTACAGGCACATACTACTAGTTGTGGTTATTACACTGTATTAGCAAGATGACTATATAAACTGCTAGATCATCTATGCTGTTAAGTACAGTACAATAGACTTTCTACATACCCTAGTGTAAATACTCTACCACATAATGCAGTAAAATATAGGATTAAAGGAGTAAAAAAGGGGACTCCTATGTTAAAGGAAACCTGTCCCCAGCTTTTACATCACTAAACTAACAGTCTCTTGCCCCCATCAGACCTCAGATCGGCTTAATGTGCCCCCATCAGACCTCAGATCATTGTATTGTGCCCCCATTAGACCTCAGATCAGCAGAATATGCCCCCATCAGACCTCAGATCAGCAGAATGTGCCCCATCAGACCTCAGATCAGCAGAATGTGCCCCCATCAGACCTCAGATCAGCAGAATGTGCCCCCATCAGACCTCAGATCAGCAGAATGTGCCCCCATCAGACCTCAGATCAGCAGAATGTGCCCCATCAGACCTTAGATCAGCAGAATGTGCCCCCATCAGACCTCAGATCAACTGAATGTGCCCCCATCAGACCTCAGATCAGCAGAATGTGCCCCCATCAGACCTCAGATCAGCAGAATGTGCCCCCATCAGACCTCAGATCAGCAGAATGTGCCCCATCAGACCTCAGATCGGCTTAATCTGCCCCCATCAGACCTCAGATCAGCTTAATCTGCCCCCATCAGACCTCAGATAGGCTTATTGTGCTCCCATCAGACCTCAGATCGGCTTAATGTGCCCCCATCAGACCTCAGATCGGCTTAATGTGCCCCCATCAGACCTCAGATCGGCTTAATGTGCCCCCATCAGACCTCAGATCAGCAGAATGTTCCCCCATCAGACCTCAGATCAGCAGAATGTGCCCCCATCAGACCTCAGATCATTAGAATGTGCCCCCATCAGACCTCAGAATGTGCCCCATCAGACCTCAGATCGGCTTAATGTGCCCCCATCAGACTCCATAATGTAAGCGCTCACTTGTATTCGCCTGATTGTACTAAGGCCATCCCGGCTGGGCTCCCCCAGAGGTATTGGGCCCGGAGCATCGCCTCCCCTGCCCCCCATCCCCCCAGTAGCTACGCCTCTTGGCCTGATGTATGAAAACTGTCTAGGTCTAAGACTTTTTTGTTGCCCATAGCAACCAATCAGAGCTCCCCTTTCATTTCTCCAGAGCACTATATGAAATGAAAGGGAAGCTCTGATTGGTTGCTATGGGCAACAAATAAACTTCTACACCTAGACAGTTTTCATAGATAAGGGCCCTAGGTGTTTTACATCAGCAGATAGAAGCCATGAGAGCAGCTAACCTCTCCAAACATGAGCTCAGAGGAAACATAAAGCATACAGAGAGAACGTGCACTGGACATAAAGGGCAGTACGTAGTCATCTCAACTAAAAGCCTAAATCCTTAGATCAGGAATAGAACAGACATTTATAGGACATTTCATCATTTTCTCCGACTCCACCAAAATGGTGACCGACTCCACGACTCCGACTCCACAGCCCTGGTAGCACGTGGCACTTGCAACATGAGAGCAGATTATTATTAGGACCAGGAAGCTGACTAGCGATCCTATGTATGCTCTCATACGGACTTCTAGCTGTATAACAGCCCTATATGCCAGAGACTCCCTGCACTCCAAAGGTATACATATGTTATAAAGAAGGAATAATAATAAATAAACAAGATACTACCCAACATCTCTACCTCCTTCTAAAGAAGGAGGTCATCCAGGAAGGACCAAAAAAACACAGTAGGAGGGTCTAAGCTAGGAAGTGATATAGGATCTACAATTGATTGATTAATTGACATCTCCTATCCTATATTTCAGGAGGATTAGAAATCCCCATAGGTGCTGCTGAAGGACAACAAGGAAATTCACTGCTCAAAAAAATAAAGGGAACACTAAAATGCCACATCCTTGATCTCAATGAATGAAATATTCCAGTCGCAAATCTTTTTTCATTACATAGTGGAATGTGTTGAGAACAATAAAACATAAAAATGATCAATGTAAATTAAAATTAATCCCCCATGCAGGTCTGGATTTGGAATGATACTCAAAATCAAAGTGGAAAATCAAATTTCAGGCTGATCCAAGACAAGGAAATGAGGCTCAGTAGTGTGTGTAGCCTCCACGTGCCTGTATGACCTCCCTACGCCTGGGTATGCTCCTGATGAGGTAGCAGATGTTCTCTTGAGGGATCTCCTCCCAGACCTGAATTAAAGCATCAGTCAACTTCTGGACAGTCTGTGGTGCAACATGGCGTTGGTTGATGGAACGAGACATGATGTCCCAGATATGCTCAATTGAATTCAGGTCTGGGGAAGAGGCAGAACAGTCCTTAGCATCAATGCCTTCATCATGCAGGAACTGCTGAAACACTTCAGCCACATACAGCCTAGCATTGTCATACATCAGAAGGAACCCAGGGCCCACTGCACCTACATATGGTCTCACAATGGGTCAGAGACTCTCATCCCAGTACCTAATGGCAGTCAGGGTACCTCTGGCTAGCACATGCAGGGCTGTGCTGCCCTCCAAAGAAATGCCTCCCCTGATACCACCCTTGTGGAGTCTGTTTCTGATAGTTTGAGTGGGCACATGGATATTAGTGGCTTGCTGGAGGTAATTTTGAAGGGCTCTGGCACTACTCCTCCTGTTCCTCCTTGCACAAAGGTGGAGGTAGAGGGTTGTTTCCCTCATATGGCCCCCTCCACATCTCCTGGTGTACTGGCCTGTCTCCTGGTATATGCTCTGGACACTGTGCTGACAGACACAGCTAACTTTCTTGCCACAGCTCGCGTTGATGTGCCATCCTGGATGAAACGGAAGGTGTTGCAGACACCGCCTCATGCTACCTCTAGGCGTGAAAGGAATGACAAAATGCAAAAGTGACCAAAACAACCACCAAAAAGAATGAAAATAGAGAAATGGTCTGTGGTCACCACCTGCAGAACCACAATTTTATAGGGGTTGTCTTGATAATTGCCTATCATTTCTACCTGTTGCCTGTCTAATTTGCACAACAGCAGGAGAAATTGATTCACAATCAGTGTTGCTTCATAACTGGACAGATTGATTTCACAAAAGTGTGATTGACTTGGAGTTACATTGTGTTTAATTGTTCCCTTTATTTTTTGAGCAGTGTACATGTCACCAGTGCATACTAAATAGTAAAACACTGGGTACCCCTGACATGGAAAAGGACTTAGGAATTTTAGTGGACAGCAAACTAAGCTGTAGAAACCAGTGCCAGACAGCTGCTGCCAATAATATAATGAGTTGCATCAAAAGGGGCATAGATGCCTGTGATGAGAACATAGTTATTTAGTTAAATTACTTTAGTTGCCCTTTTCTGAACCCCACCAACAGCTCTGCTATGTCTATAAAAGTGGCAACTTTACAAATCACTAGTCAGACAAGACCACACATGGAGTATGGTGTACAGTTCTGGGCTCCTGTAAACAAGGCAGACATAGCAGAGCTGGAGAAGGTTCAGAGAAGGGCAAGTAAAGTAATAAGTGGAATGGGTGGACTACAGTACCCAGAAAGATTATCATAATTAGGGTTATTCGCTTTAGAAAAAAAGACGACTAAGGAAAAATCTAATAATTATGTATAAATATATCAGGGATCAGTACAGAGATGTCTCACATCATCTATTTATTCCCAGGACTGTGACTATAACAAGAAGACATCCTCTGCTTCTAGAGGAAAGAAGGTTTGTACACAAACATAGAAGAGGATTCTTTACGGTAAGAGCAGTGAAACTATGGAACTCTCTGCCTGAGGAGGTGGTGATGGTAAGTTCACTAAAAGAGTTCAAGAGGGGCCCTGATGTATTTCTGGAGTGTTATAATATTATAGTTTATAGTTACTAGAGATTATTGATGTTTAGTGGATGCTCATGTTCTAATGGTTCGACCAAACTTCATTTCAAAGTTCGGTTCAGGTCCCGAACTTGACCCAAAATTTACCCCGAACTCTATTGAAGTCAATGGCAACCCGAACTTTGGGGCTGAAAAATGGCTGTAAAAAAGTCATAGAAAAGGCTAGAGGGCTGCAAATGGAACCAAAATGGGGGTAAGAGCAGTACAATTGCCCTGCAAACAAATGTGGGTGACTTAAAATAACAAAATACATAAAAATAAAAAATAACCATCTTGAACCAGGAGGCGCAGGTCCAAGTGGAGTAAGAAGGTCCAAGTGGAGGGGGACGTGGAGTTGTAGGTGGAAGAGGCGGGGAGGAAGCCAACACTGTTTCTGTTTGTTTTTTCCATCTGTCCGTCAATTTTGTTCAGGTTGCAAAGGGCCACAGCGTAACAGTTTGGTGCTGGTATGTCCTGGGTAAAAACTGCAGCTGTTATGCAAAGTTCATCGAGTGCAATGGAGGAAATTATGAAGCAGCTGGTGCAGGCCTATGCGCAACAACAACAGGCCATGGCACAGCAACAACAGGCCATTGCGCAGCAACAGCAGGCTCAGATGGAGGCCCAGGGGCAGCTTTGATGAGGACAGTGGTCCCAGGTGTAGCTTTGAGGAGGGACCCCAGAGAGGTTTGGAGGATGAATGTGGCCCCAGAAAGGGGCTTTGAGGATGAACGTGGTCCTAGAAGAGGCTCCTTTCCTTTTCTGAAGTGAGCCTGTGTCTCCCTCTTGTGGAGCTTCTGAACTGGATTTGGGGGCGATAAAGTTGTCCAGCAGTTTCTATGTATCAGCAGACAAGCCTCCTCTCTGGACAATGGATGGAACACTGCATGTGTCACAAGGGGTTAGTCAGAGGCTGGTCACAGGATGACATCACAAGGGGCCCTGACGGAACACTAAACAATGGGACCTGACATTACAGTCAAAAATGCTTTTTTTTTTCCTTCTTCCTTCTCCTCCCTCCTGTCACTCCTTTTGCCCCCCATTTGATGTTATGTACATGTCACGCATGCCTTTTCCACCCTCTTTGTCCTTTACGAGTAAGTGATGGATGGGGAGGGGGATAGAGTAGCTGTCCCAGACGGACCGGGAAAGATGGTGTGCTTTTGAAACAGGACGCAGGGGTGAGTAAAAGGCGTGGTCAAAAGTAGGTGTGCACCAGGCAGGTGGTATTATGCAGATTGGGAACCTGAAGAGGAGCATTTTGGTGAGGGCTGAGTGATGGACGGCTGATCTCCCTGTTTTGTAAGAGCGACATGCCTCCTAGAATGAGGCTGGGGCCTGGAGGCTGTTGCTTTGAGAAGTGTTCCGCTTTGGCGAATGCCGGCCTCGGAAGCAAACCCTTTTTAGGTTATCGATTCTCTGCCTTGTAACTAACATCACTTGTAGTATCTGTTCGTCTCAGTCCACAAGCTAATCAGAGCAATTCCAGGGTTCCCTGATGACACCACAGAGACAGTATGGTACTAATGTGTCTTCAGGCAGGTTAACCAACGGGCACAAGGACTTGTCATGGGTCGCCTTTGTGTGTGACTGTGTTTGCCAGACTCTGAGGACTGCAAATGGCTCTGTGGGCAAGGCCATGTCTCACTTATTTCTCCTGCCCCTCTGGAGGTGTCTAGGCTGGGACAAGTGGAACGCTCCGTGGTATTATGGAGATGTCGTCAGGTTTGTTAGGGAGCATCAACTGGAGGGCCTCAAGCCCAACTTGTGGAAATCATAGAAGATCCACAAGCTAGCAGAAGTTGAATGGGTCAGACCCATCAGTCAGTACGTGCAGGCGTTTGCACATATACTGTTCCACCATGTTGCAGAAACGCTGCCTCCTGCTAAGACGGTCCGTATCAGATGGTCGCGCTGGATGTTGTGGCGTGTGGACAAGTTTTTCCACATTTCAGCCATGCTAACCCTCTCTTCTGAGGAGCTGCCGGTGCCCCAGCTGTGTTGGCGACTTCTTTGTCCGTCTCCTCTGCCTTCGCCTTGTGTTCCAACTGTCAGGTGGTAATGCCATTAGTGTCTACCAGTGTTCACTTAGATGCTGGGTCATGCAGGTGGTGCTCAGGTCTAGAACATTTATGCCTCGCTTCAGTCTCTGCAAAGCGTGCAAACCACCAGTGTCCTGTCATCAGAACATTGCCTGAAGAACTGCCACGCCAGGGAACACCTTCACACTGGCTTTGGTGTGCTATGTCCCTTGGCGCATTGAGCAGTAGCAGGCGTACTGGCTGGGGGTCAGCCACTCTGCTTTTGCACCCTGCTCCCTTTTTTGCTGTGTGGCTGGTGCTGCGTGACCCCCACCTCTTCATTTGAACTGCACAGGTCACTGGCATGACCTGGATGCCATGTGTGGTCTAGGACCTCATCATCCTCCACATCATCTTCCAACCACTGGTTGGGCATCAGTGCACTGAATCTTTTCCACTTCTGGGGCAGGGCTAGGTGGATGGTCCTCGGACCATCCGACACCAGCCAAGTGTCACATCTAGGCTCATAGCGCCACTACACTCACCCCATCGGTGGGGCCGCCCCCCTCGGCGGCTGATGTCTGATCCCTTAAACAAGCATCCACTGCGGTGATTCCACTTCTCAGAACAGACTCGTCGGTACTCTCGCCCCCTCTAGGGGCTGGCAGCTGGTACTGCAGCTCCTACACCTTCTGTTAAACTGTCATCAGTCCAGCACCTGATTCTCATCTAGAGGCCTATTTAAGGCAGCTCTGTGCACCTGACTGATGCCAGAGTATCAGGTCTTTTTCCCAGTGTACTCCAGCTCTCAAGTCCTCTTCGGTTTGTCTCCCGTGTATCCAGACTTCTGCTCGTACCTCGGCTCTGCTAACCTGCTGGTATCCAGTCCTTGGCTGATTCCTACTGCTTCCAATCGGCAACGCGACCTGCAAGTTCCTGGCTGCACAAATCCAACCTGCCTTGCAGCTGGCTCTGGTGAAAACACAGGGGGCTTGTTCGAGTCCTCACGCCAGTACTTTTTAGTACTATGGAAGCTGGCAAGATGTAGCTATATCCAGCCAGCAAGGCTAATGACAATGAGTTATCAAAAAGCATAAGTGACTGCTGCAAGACTTGGGGCTCAGACTCCTTGGCTGATGTGCAAGAGGTTGAGATGGAAGACAGATGCCAGTGGGCCATTGGTGCCAAATCTGCGCTTTCAGCAGTGGACCTGGTGGAAGACAATGTGAAGGAACCGCCTCTACTTGTTCTGGCCTCACCATTCTTAGAGTGGTATTTGGGCCTTCTACATGATGCAGAGCGTACTGTTGCCTGTGTGCACCAGAGGAAGGTGTTTCACTTGGGCGTGTAGCTGGCACAGATCGACAATGTCCTCTCCCTGCAGTAGGAGCTCCAACACCACTGACACCAGCAAGGCCACATCCCTTATTTGATACTCTCCTCATTTTTGTTTTTGCAGGGTCACATGGTGCGCCAGCCAAGCACAGCCATGCAAATACTAGCTGCTGGAAAGCTGTGTCGGCAGTGTAAAACCAGCCTTATATGATAGTATTTGAGTTTAAAGAGGACCCGTCCCCACAAAAAGGAATGTAATCTGAAAGCATCATGTTATAGAACAGGAGAAGCTGAGCAGATTGCAAAATAGTTTTGTGGAAAAACATTTAGTAAAACCTGTAATTTATACATTTATATCTTCACTTTGTCGACCTCCTGTGAATAACTATCGGTATAGGAGGGAGGTGTTATCAGTGATTAATAGCATTGTGTACAGTCATGGCCAAAAGTTTTGAGAATGACACAAATATTATATTTTCACATGATCTGCTGCCCTCTGGTTTTTATGTGTGTTTGTCAGATGTTTTTATCACATACAGAAATATAATTGCAATCATATTATGAGTAACAAAAGCTTATATTGACAGTTAGAATGAGTTAATGCAGCAAGCCAATATTTGCAGTGTTGACCCTTCTTCTTCAGGACCTCTGCATTTCTCCCTGGCATGCTCTCAATCAACTTCTGGACCAAATCCTGACTGATAGCAGTCCATTCTTGCACAATCAATGCTTGCATTTTGTCAGAATTTGTAGGTTTTTGTTTGTCCACCCGTCTCTTGATGATTGACCACAAGTTCTCAATGGGATTAAGATCTGGGTAGTTTCCACTCCATGGACCCCAAATCTCTTATGTTTTGTTCCCTGAGCCATTTAGTTATCACCTTTGCTTTATGACAAGGTGCTCCATCATGCTGGAAAAGGCATTGTTGATCGCCAAACTGCTCTTGGACGGTTGGGAGAAGTTGCTCTCGGAGGACATTCTGGTACCATTCTTTATTCATGGCTGTGTTTTTAGGCAAGACTGTGAGAGAGCCGATTCCCTTGGCTGAGAAGCAACCCCACACATGAATGGTTTCAGGATGCTTTACAGTTGGCATGAGACAAGACTGGTGGTAGCGCTCACCTCGTCTTCTCCGAATAAGCTGTTTTCCAGATGTCCCAAACAATCGAAAAGGGGATTCATCAGAGAAAATGACTTTTCCCCAGTCCTCAGCAGTCCACTCCCTGTACCTTTTGCAGAATATCAGTCTGTCCCTGATGTTTTTTCTGGAGAGAAGTGGCTTCTTTGCTGCCCTCCTTGAGACCAGGCCTTGCTCCAAGAGTCTCCGCCTCACAGTGCGTGCAGATGCACTCACACCTGCCTGCTGCCATTCCTGAGCAAGCTCTGCACTGCTGGTAGCCCGATCCCGCAGCTGAAACACTTTTAAGAGACGGTCCTGGCGCTTGCTGGTCTTTCTTGGGCGCCCTGGAGCCTTTTTGGCAACAATGGAACCTCTCTCCTTGAAGTTCTTGATGATGCGATAGATTGTTGACTGAGGTGCAATCTTTCTAGCTGCGATACTCTTCCCTGTTAGGCCATTTTTGTGCAGTGCAATGATGACTGGATGTGTTTCTTTAGAGATAACCATGGTTAACAGAAGAGAAACAATGATGCCAAGCACCAGCCTCCTTTTAAAGTGTCCAGTGGTGTCATTCTTACTTAATCATGACAGATTGATCTCCAGCCCTGTCCTCATCAACACCCACACCTGTGTTAATGGAGCAATCACTGAAACGATGTTAGCTGGTCCTTTTAAGGCAGGGCTGCAATGATGTTGAAATGTGTTTTGGGGGATAAAGTTCATTTTCTAGGCAAATATTGACTTTGCAAGTAATTGCTGTTAAGCTGATCACTCTTTATAACATTCTGGAGTATATGCAAATTGCCATTATAAAAACTGAAGCAGTAGACTTTGTAAAAATTAATATTTGTATCATTCTCAAAACTTTTGGCCATGACTGTATAAGTCAGCATAACAGATAGCTGTCAGTCACTGATAACTCCTCTTCCCTTTACTGATATTTGTTCTGGAGGTAAAGAAAGCAAATATATAAACGTATAAATTACAGGTTTTACTGAATCTTTACCCACAGAACTATATATCAATCTGGTCGGCTTCTCCTGCTCTATAACATGCTGCATTTTGTAGTGACAGTTCCTCTTCATTGTACATTTTCTATATTTTATATCTTGTCGGTTTATATTCCAGTCCAACTTTTAAGATCAGCCTTGAGATAAGTATTATTGGTAACATGGAAAATCCAGTCCATTGTTTATTAATTACCTAAAAACACCAATATAAATCAAGTCCAGTTGAGATCAGCCACATCTTCTGTATGCTATTGAGGACAGAGTTTAGACAACTCCGAAACATGTCTAGCAAATTTGGAAGGCTGAAATATAGAGAGCATCATCATTTTCCTTTAGCTTAGGATAAGCACATGCCACCAAGTTCAACAGGCACATAATTCAGACATTACCAAGTATTATTAGCAATAGCCATTACTGAAACAGTGCTACAGTAACTTCTTTTTTTTTATGAGTCGCACGGTTTACAAATTGTTACTGTTGCTCCAGCATTCCTTGATCGGCAGTGTACATGGTCCAACTAGGCACTGAGCAGGTATTTGAATGAAAGGGAACCAAGAGGACAAAGCACTCACCACTTCACTGAGCAGACAAATTGCCCTACCTAGGCCAGAGGGGGATCGGAGAACTGCATTCCAATTTATCAGAATGGTGTGAGGCGCATCAATGCCAACTTTTTCTCACACTTGAAACATCATTATATAGAACATTGTTTATGACAACAATTAATCCTAACAGTGGTAGTGGATCAACCTATGGCTTTACAATAAGGACATTAGTTTTAATTTTGATATCTGCACATTACTTATTGGCCAATACTGATGTTTGAAATTAATGTATGCATGTATTTATTTACTGTATTTTTCATCCTATGAGATGCAATTTTTTCTCCCAAAAGTTGGAGGGAAAATGTCAGTGTGTCTTATAGGGCGAGTAATAATGAGCACTTCCATTATGGAAGTGCTCATTAGTACAGCTGGACCGGAAAGAAGTGAATACATCACTCCTTGTGCTGGCTCACTGCTCCCTGGTCTTCTGCCAATGCCGCATCTGTACTTTCTGGATGTTTATTCAATATCCAGTCATTTTTTATATGATCTCTGGGGTACGGAAACTGACGCGCTCTCTGTTCATCATGTATCTGTGACTACTGCACAGTGAGAACCCAAATTTGGTTCTAGAGGTACTGTAGCTTGTAGCACAGTAGGCAAAATTCAGAGAGGCCTCCCTAAGTCCCTGCTCAGGCAACCACTCAGAAAGGGCAACAGCAGTGCTCTCTGCAATGATAACATTTTGGTGGTGAAGTACAAGGACAAGAGAGACGTTCTTGTATAGTCCACAGTTCACGGAAACAGCAGCTCCCCTGCTCCGCTATATGAGGTACCACTACTACTGCCCCTAAGCCAGACTGCATCCTGGACTACAATATATACATGGGAGGGGTTGATCTTTCAGATCAAATGCTGAAGCCATACAGTGCCATGAGGAAAACGTACGTGTAATACAAAAAGCTGTCCGTGTACATTGTACAGATGGCACTCTATAATGCTTACATTTTTTTTTTTCATTCTGCCAGCCAGACAGGATCATTTCTTCATTTTAAAGACGTGGTGATCAAGTTCTAATTTTTCAAAACCAGAAACAGGATGGCCCCAGTACTTCACTAAGTTATGGTGCCTGTGTTGTACCAGGGCAACATTTCCCCGGTAAAGTCCCCCAAACAGCAAGGAAGAGAATGACACTAAAAATGCGGAGTGTGTTCCAAAAAGGGGATACCGTTGATCACTGTGAAACCTGACCTGCCAGCTGACCTGTGCATAAAGGATTGCTCCAAGTGTATCACTAATACATTCCACACAGCTCACATATTCACTTTTCACCATCTACTACACAATTTTCTGGGAAAAAAATATTTGGGTCAAATTGTACACTTCACCCATTGACAAATTCCTTGAGGGGTGTAGTTTCCCAAATGGGGTCACTTCTTGAGGGGTTTCTACTCTAGGGGTACCTGTTCAAATGTGACATGGCACCTGAAAACCATTTCAGCAAAATCTGACCTCCTAAATCCATATTATGCTTCTTCCCTTCTGAGTCCTGCACTTTATGATCATATATGGGGTGTTGCTCTATTCAGGGGAAAACAGATAGGAAATTGTGGGGTTTATTTTCTTCCGTTACCCCTTGTGAAAATGGAAATTTTGAGTCTAACGCAAGATTTCATTGTAAAAAAAAATGTAATTTTTCATTTTCAGAGCCAAGTGTTTCTAAATTCTATGAAATGCCTCTGGGGTCTAAGTGCAAACTACACAGCTTAAAAATTCCTTGAGGGGTGTGGTTTCCAAGATGGGGTCACTTCTTGGGGGACTCTTATTTCACATCAGAGCCACAGCCAATGCTGTGTACATCACCATAATAGTTCTCCAATGTGCATGGAGCACTATACTTTGGAGCCCTGTCGTATGATCACACTACAGTTTAGGGACATACCATATATGGGTGTTTCTATCAGGAAACACTACAATAATTAAAGAGATTACTTTGAGATTAACTTCATGCTGCCTATATAAGTTTTATTCAGTAAATAAAATCTATTTGGAAGATACGTGCTCAAAGAAATTTTTTGGAATAAGGGCTCTCTAGACGTTTTTATGCATCTATGGTTGATACTCAGCAGAAATTACCAGGTATTTCGACTATTTAGTCAGATGGAAGGATATTGCTTGATAATTCTGATACAATACAACAATTTTTCTTGAGTCCATGTATGCATCTAGGGTGAAATATACAAATACTGAGCTCAATTCAATTTAGTTTTATTGAGGGACCAAAGGCTGCAATTGGACGCCCAGTTACAGTAAAGAAGTTAAGGGAAGCGCTGGGGAAATGTTGCAGGGTAAAACCTCTGGGTTGGATAGGATCTCTCTGGAGATTTATTGGGAGTTTCAGGAGATACTCCTTCCTGCTATGCTATGAAGGTTTATTGCGTCTTTAGAGAATGGTTACTTACCTGATTCTATAAGAGAAGCTTTGGTTACATTGATTTTGAAGAATGATAAAAACCCAGCATTTTTAAAGTTACCCAATGTGGCTTTTATGCCTGGCAAGTCAGCTCGTAATAACTTGAGAGTTCTCTTTTTGAATCTTCAGTTAGATCCCTCCAATACAGTGCTTGGTTATTTCTTTAGATTCCGGCTTTTGACTCCACGGAATGAGAATATCTGTGGGAGGTCCTGAAGAGATTTGGTTGTGCGATTAATATTCTGGCGTGGGTGAAGTTGTTGTACTCTAATATTCTGGCTAGGTTCATGGTTAATGGGGAGATTTAAAGTGAATTTAAATTGTTTAGAGGGACGTGCAGTGATGTTCCCTTTCCCCTAGCAATTGAACCATTTGCAATGGTGTTCGTAAGGGATTTAGATATGGTATTGGGGAGAGTAAACGTTCTTTGTATGCTGACAATAACATACTTTTTCAGCTTATTCTTGTTGCTCTTCCAGTTATCGTAGAAATCTTTCAGAGGTTTGGTGATTACTCAGGTCCTGTGATTAAGGGTCCATTCACACGTCCACATGAATGGGTCCGCATCCGTTCCGCAATTGTGCAGACCCATTCATTCGCATCCGCACTTCCGTTCAGCAGCCCCGCAAAAAAAATAAAAAAAATAACAGCATGTCCTATTCTTGTCTGCAGATGTGTGAATGTACCCTAACTGTCAGAATACTGCTTCCTTTGAATGCTGGCATCCTTGGAGATAATTGATAAATACGTTACATTTAAATACTTGTGGGTGCTAGTGTCCAGGAGAATCGAGGATTATGATCTAAATATAATCACCTTGATCCACAGATTGATGGAGAAAACTAAGATACGAAAATGGCTTCCATTATCCTTTGCTTTTCAGGTGATGTAAAATGGTTACCATGCAAAATGGTTATACTCCTCCAAGTATTGTTTTTTTCTTTTTACAAATAGCCCGTGTGGTTTTCCTCAGTGTTTAGGACAACTGACACACTGAGTTGGCTCTCACATCTGCTGAATTTAAGAGATAAAGGGGGACATGCAGTTCTTTAACATGTTTTGTTTTTTTTTTTACTTTCTAGCAGGTCAGTTTAATTTTTTTTGTTCGTAGTGGGAGTCAGGTTGTGTTGGTCAGTATATCCACAGCATATGTCTACATCAGGGGTAGGCAACCTCCGACACTCCAGCTGTTGCGAAACTCCCAGCATGCATACTTGCTCTGCGCTTCTAATAACTCACATAGAAATGAATGGAGCTGGAGTGCCGAAGGTTACTGACTCCTGGTCTAGATGATAGAAAAATGTCTCTGTTGGAGTTCTTGGATGGGGGCCACTAAGTTTAGCACTATTATTTTAATACAGAAAGTGTGACTAGAGATTAAAATGATTTTTTGAGTGTTTTATACTGATGACCTATCCTCAGGATACCCAGTATCTGATCGGTGGGAGTCCTACTCCTGGCACCAGCACTGATCAGCTGTTTCTAGGATAGTGATGTCATGTTTAGTGGTCACATAGCCTAGGCACAGCTCAATCCCATTTAAGTGACTGCAGCTGACATCCAATGCATGGTACTGTGCTTGGTAAGCTGCTACAAGGCCATGGCGGTCTTCAAACAGCTGATCAGCTGTGGTGCAGTATAATAATACACTGCCTCATTTTATGGATGATTTGGAAGCACAGTTCTGTATTAAATTTGGTATTACCAGACTTGTTCAAGTTATTAATACTGGGTTGCCCATTTCTTTTGAGGTACTGAAACAACAATATGGGTTTCCCCACCCTGCATTATTTAGATACTATGGATTTATATCATGCCCATAGAGTCCAGGCTAAATTTGTTTTCTTTCACATAGAAAATTTCACCATTCTGGATCTCTTTACTGAGGAACACTTTAGATATAAGTTGTAGGCAAGGTTTACTCAATAATAATATATTCTAAGTGTTTACATTTTGAATTTGGAAGCTACAAAAAAATGGAGAAAAGATTTAGGTGATGTTTCACATATATAGAGAAATATTTTTTTCAGTGTAACATTTTTCACAGGTTATATTTTATGCCAATTTTTAAATTTAAAATCCTGAAAAGATCTTCAGATAAATGTCCAAAATGTGTTTAGGGGTCTGCTGACCTGATTCATTTTCTTTAGAGATGGCCGAAGCTTTAATTAAATTAAATTCAATTAAATACTCAGCAAGTCTCATCAAATAACAGTTCCACTTTGTCCCGTTATTTACAGATGCTAGGTCGCCTAAGGTTCCAAAGTGCATATCTGGTGCCATAGTGAGAGACTTGATGTGTGCCAAGATGTAAATCCTTAAGCTGTGGATGTCTTCTGGTTTGCAAAAATATGCTGACTAATATGATCTGGTATGAACAAGGTTTATGTTCACAGCTACCTGGTCTTCTTGGATGTCATTACTTGAGGAAGTTTCGGGTTTTCTGAAGTGAGAATTTTATTTTATTTTTTTTCATTTAACTGTACCCCCTCCCCCTTCAGTTAGGGTGGGGGTGATAGATATATATATAAGCATTATATGCCACATTTATCATACAAATACACCACTTTTGTGGCATCAAGAAGTCGCAAACTCCATGTCTGGTACTTTTTTAACAGCACGTGCGCAAAAGTTTTGAGCAGTTACTCTGCTGGCCTCGACACGTCTGGCATAGAAGACGACTAAAATCCACTCCAGCATCCAGCAGATGCCTGGTTATCAGAGACAGACAGATAGACAGGCACTCAGGCCTTACCCCCCCCCCCTTTGTTAAATTATTCTAAGAGGATTCACCCTACAGATAAAAAGGTGGAGCCTCTCTGTACACTTTAGAGGTTTACAGGGCATAAGAGGTTCTCTCAGGTTACTACTGTCTTAAAGGGGTTATCCCATGATTAATGTAAGAATGAAAATCAGACATCATATATGTAGTACATAACAATATCTTTGTAAAAAAAAAAAAAAAAAAAACAGCCCTGTACCTCACATGGATCTAGAGATCTCCTGATTCATTGCTCCAATTATAATGCTATATATGCAGGGGACATGTCCTCCTCTCCCTGTAACTATCATAACTTCTAAGAGGATATAGTTGCTGGTAGTTATAGGATGGAATGGAGCATGTGCAACCGCCTTGGCGAGGTGAAGAAATGAGGAAAACAACAAACATCTTGTTGTGCTATACAAATACATTTTATTGAATAACTTAAAAGTATTCAGACCTGGTATAAACAAAGTTTGGTAGTGCAGTCTTGGTGAGAGAATTTCTGTGGTGGACCATGGTATGCCAACATTAGCCTCACAGCAGAGTGAACTTGCATATTGGCAAACATTAGTCAGACGATAGATCTGCAGGATTTTCTGGGCCAACACAATCACAAAGGCCAGATAGTCCAGCAGCTGGCCTGGGAGGACAGCCGTGATAGGTAGGCATGGATGTCCCGGTTAAGGTTTGTAAGCTGGCAGGCAGGCTGACCCCTGCTTAGTTAGTGCCATGCCATGATTGGAATCAGGCTCCTCCTACGCTGTATTCTCATTAATATAAAATGAAAGGTGGTGCATACCACAAAGTTTTAGGAATAATGTTTTTTGAGTATTTACTGTCTAAGTACTTAAGGGTTAGTATGGGCACACTATAAATTAATATACAATCAGCCTTCTGGAGCACCAAGGGGCTGGTTCCAATGCTCAAGAGACTCCTCCTCACCCCCTGATTGACAGAACCAGAAGTCTTGCCTGGCCCTATATATCTCTTGCCTTTACCGTTGCTCCAGGTACCAGTGCAAGAGCAGAGCATCTGCTGCTGCTACTGATGTCTGGGTACACCTGGAAGTGGAGGCAGTTTTCCTTCATCTAAAGCCAACATCTCTACTTCTAGGTGAAACCAGACATCTGGGGCACATGACGAGTCCATATCTGCACTGCTCAGGCATCGGCAGCGGATATTTTGTGCTGTCCCCCTCAGAGCAATGACACAGGCACAAGATTGACATGGCTCTGTCAATCAAGGTGAAGGGTTTTGTCTTGAGCAGCAGGGCCAGGCTCTCGCTGCACTAGAAGGCCAACTTTGAACAAATTAGATTTTTTTTTAGAATTGATTCACTCTCTATATCAACCTGGTCGGTTTTAGGCGGGTTATTTGTTTTAGGTATATTTCATGAATGTAGAATGTTCAGCTGTTAAAAACATTGTTTTGTGTTATATCTGTGATTCGTGTAATTTCTACAAAGTAAAAAACCCTGGGCGAACTGTGTATTACGATAACATACCGCAATCGTTTTGACACAGACTTGGGAGTGCAGTCAATTGACTCCCCTTATTTTGTCCCTTAATGCATGAAAAAAAGTGTGGACTTTACAGCAGGGAGATTCCCAGGTTACAGCTCCCAAAATATGCAAGAACTGGTGGCGGTAGCTCTGTTGGAGCTGTGGCATGGTCAGGAATGGAGCTAGGTTTCATCACCAGGAAAAACAGACATGAAGCGAAAAGTGACATTCTTTGAAACAGAATCAAAGTTGCAGGACAGACAGAAGTCAGGGCCAGTTATACATTTTTAACCAGATTTCTTTCTATTCTTATGTAATTGTCTAAACAAATGAGAAGCTCTGCAGTGTCGAAAACATTCTCTTGATCCCATCGTCACCCTACCTGTATGCTTCCTACCAATAATGTCTCTACTTGTGTATTCCAAGTCACAGCACCACGGCTGCTTCAAATAGAGTACCAGGCACTGCAAAGTTACTAGACAGCACAACAAGCACCCCGACAGTCAGATATGCAGGTTCTTAGTATTTCTGTTTATTCCACTGTCAGGCTTGGTTCAAGAGTTCTATAATAAAATGTAAGACATGCAATTTTTCAATAAAAATATATTGTCTTGCTTCACCCAAAGACACATCTTCGCAACTCTTTTTTCTTTAATTATTTTTGGATTAAAAAAATTTAAAAGTGACAATGTATTTGCTTTGGTCATAAAGCAAACAAAGAGCCGTTTAGTATGCAGAAAGTGATAATAGTGAAAAAGTAATGCAGCAATCAGGAGTCTTAAGAGTGATGATTGTGTCCAATCTTTTTATAGTTCAACACCATTGAGCCAACTGCAGCTGTGATATTACTGATTAGGTGCAGCTGTAACAACAACTGAAACGATACATTTGTATTTAGGGATCTGTCACCAGTGACCTCCCTATTCAAGTGTTTGCATAGACACATACAGTAGCTGTGGTTCAGTAATCAAAAAACTCTTTTTCTTTTGTTGATCTGAGGCTCTGTTTCAGAGTTATATTGTTCCCATTATGCAAGTTAAGCCTTTGGTGCAATGAGGGCGTCACCATTGTTCTTGTTTCACACAAGCTCCCCTCCTTTCTGTGGCCAGCCAGGGAGGGCCGGCCACAGAAAGGAGTGGAGCTTGGGTGCAACAAAAGAGCAAGGGCAATGCCCTCATTGCACCAAAGGCCTAATTTGCATATTAAGAAAAAGTATCATAACTTGAGAACAAAGTTTCATAGCAACAAAAGAAAAACAGCATTTTAATCCGATGAACCACAGTTGTGTGTCTATGCAAATATAGGGAGGTTGCTGGTGACAGATTCCCTTTAAAGGGACACTTCCAGCAAAAATGTATCACATATTAACAACCTATATGTGAATGTTCTATGTAATTTGTGTTATCAAAAGAGGGGTGGATGGTTTTCTGGATATAATTTTTTGAAGTCACTCCATCATTAATACTTCCCGTCCTGGCTCTTTAACTTCCTATTTGATTGGACGTTTCGTACGGCAGGTAGTCCCACTTAACTTCTTCAGTCAGACCATCACTGCTACCAGCGAGGGAAGGATGAAGAGTGACTCAATAAGAGCATCACACAATACACTAACAAATGTAATGCTCTTCTGTGGGCATCTTTATCTAGGCCTATCAAGAGAACAATAGAGCTGTCTTACTGTTATTCTAATTCTACAATTACTATTATCATGAGTTTTACCCTTCAGATAAAATATTCCCCTCAACGTGGCAGTAAATGGACAATGGATTACCTATCTATATTGCAGGTCTTATTTGTGTTGACTGGTACAAAAGGACAATATTTTGTATTTAAATTCCAATGGCATAGTACTGTCGAACTGAATGAAAAAAGCAGTCAAAAATCTAAAAAAGTTTTTTTTTTTAATAAATATTGAGTATGAAAAAATACTCTGTTCTGATGGAAATGTCCCTTAAATTAGTAACTAAATAACTGATGAGGAAAGAATAGCTGAAGAAAAAACTAATATATATATATATATATATATATATATATATATATATATATATCTCAAGAGTGTCAGCAGAATTATAACCTGTACGTATAAAGATATAGCACAATTTTACACAAGAAAATGAAAGTGTCAGTTCACAGATCTCATATAGACTGCTATTATTTTGTTGTTGTAAAAATATAAGCCAAATTTATTGATATAAACAAGGTCTGACTATCACTGAAAGCTTCCCATCAGGCCATTCTTCTCATGTTATTTCCCATTAAAAACAAAAATAAAGAATTCCGTTACAAGGACCACTGCACATGGACTAGTGGCATTTGTTACAAAAATAGCAGTGGTCACTTATCCCATACTTACACGTGTACTGTAATGAGGGCATGCATGGCAGATCTTTACATAATGAAATAAAATCTACATATAAACATCAATGAGCAGGCGCCTTCCTATATTGCAAGCTCTCTGATTTCATATTGCATTATCCCACATATGGAACATATGGACTGGATATTTGAACACTGAGTAGTAGATGATGCTCATTACTGATCTTGTCACTTAGTGAAACATTACAATTGTCAGAGGTAGATCATTATAATAAAGCTTTCTATCAGCATCCACCACAAAGCTGTCCGCAGTAAAGATGCTCGTCAATACTGTCATCTACACTTGCTCACATCTTGAAATTCCTCTCTCATGTGCCTCTTGTCTCCTAGTAGTGTCTATCTTGTCTCCAAAATGACTTGTCTGGTAGGTTTAGAATGCAGTGCTTGCCATTGCTCCAGGTGCAAAAATTCGAGGCAGACTTCCCAGCGTTTCCTCCAAATGCCGACAAGCAATTTTACCATCTTCTCCTGTGTTAAAAAGAAAAAGAATAACAAACAGAGACTCACAAAGTAATGCTATGTAAATACGTCAACCAGATCTGTTATATAAATGCCAAAGACTCAGTTATTAAAGGGGATGCATTACTGCCTTTACTGGGGGGAAAGGTGATAGCCAAGCACAGGGAGGCAGTCTGATACTCTCTCGATAGCATGCTCATCTTACAATGCAAGGCACAAATTTATCTGTATTGCCTATATGCAAATGTGTATTGCTGTGCCATGGATGTGTATGCCTTACAAACTGAAACAGAAAAGGGTCCCGACAAAACCAGGGCAATACACACCTGTGACATGGTGATACAAACCTCCATGTGAGCAATACACTTAAAGGGGTATTCCCATCACATACAATGGGGGCATATCGCTAGGACCTCTGGGACCTGCAACTACGTCTTCTATGGGGCTACTCAAAATAGCCAAGCACTGGCTCAGCTATTTCCATCGGCCCCATGGAAATAAACGGGAGCTGTGGCGGTGGACTTCTATTCACTACTGTGGGGAGAGCGCTTTGAGGTGGCTGGACCCGGGGAAACCCAGGGTCATCCAGCCACCACCTTCCCCGCTCTAGGAGCGGGTCCCACCTCTGGGACCTAGCGATATGCCCCCACTGTCTTGGATGGGAATAACCCTTCAACTTTGTGTACTGTGGTGGAAAGATGCATATTTTGTCTGCTGGAGGCAGGGTAACTGTGCCTGGAAATTAAATAGTGAATTGTGGCTAGCAGTTATGGGAGGTGGTGGAGGTAGTGGCTAACAAGTTGGCCCAGTGTGCGTCTCTCCTCTTTCTATATTTAACAAGAGAATTTTTTGCTTTTGCGTTATACTTTTTCACTTCCTTCCATGCTGGAGCCACATTTATATCTTTCTGTACAAATAGCTGTATGAGGGCTTGTTTTTTGCGGGACCAGTTGTACTTTTAATGGCCCCATTTAATATCACATACAACGTAGTAGAAAGCTGGGCCATTCTGTGCCCTTCATTCTCCAGGTCAGTACGATCACTGTGATACCACATTTATATAGGTTTTTGTTTTTGTGTTTTTTTTTTACTGAAAAAAAATATAGAAACTTTAAAAAAAAAAAATTTTCTTTTCGTCACCATATTCATTGTATGGGATAAATACATTTATATTTTAATAGTCCAGGTATTTTGAGACGTGTTGATGTTTATGTTTTTTATTGTTTATTTTAATACTGGGGAAAAGGGGGGGGTGAATTACATTTTTATGTTTTATATTTTGCCATATTTAGTATGTACATGTATGGCAGTGATCGTCTAAGGGTTAAATCTCTACTCTTTCTGACTTTGTACAAGGGGGAGGTGTTATTGATTGATAGCATTCCCTTTGTAAGTATGTATACAGATATAGCCTTCACTGATAACACCTCCCCATGAACAATGAAATCAGAAATAGAGATATAAATTAGAGGTTTTACTGCACCAATCTGCTCAACAACTTCTGTTGCCTGCAGATTGCATTTTGTGCTGATAAGTTTTCTTTAAAGGGTTTCTGTCACCAC
Source organism: Rhinella marina (assembly GCA_900303285.1). Classification (NCBI taxonomy): domain Eukaryota; kingdom Metazoa; phylum Chordata; class Amphibia; order Anura; family Bufonidae; genus Rhinella; species Rhinella marina. The sequence continues at coordinate 129,041 of ONZH01029682.1, read as the reverse complement.
AATTATCCCTATTAAACAGGCTGACATTATACATGTGCAAAAGTCAGCTGAATCTGTGCTATTTTTTTCTATAGGTATGCCCCCGTTTTTGTGCAATTTTAAGTTTTATTAAATGTGTTGCTCCTGCTCCTAGAGGCTCCGTTCTGCCCACTTCAAGTAACGCCCTGCCATCTTTGACAGGGCCAGGCAGCGTTCACCTCCTCTGACTGCACCTGTGTGCTGGGGAAATCTCTCGCCTGCACGATCCCGTTCAGTAGTCAACGCAGGCGCAGTAAAGGAAGAATGCTCGCCAGCTGCCTCACTACGCCTGCGCCAAATACGCAGGTGCTTTAATCCCCACGTTTATATACGTGCTATCTGCACGTGGCATGGGCAGATAGGACGTATATACCCAGTGGGCAGTCGGGAAGGCGTTAATTAGAATGATCTCTGTACTGTCCTTTCATATATTTGTACATTGTAATTAGATCATCCCTAGGTCATCTTTTTTTCCAAACTGATTAGGTCTGGTAAACAGGTCTTGGTACTACAAACCACCCATTGCCTTAAAGGCCATGGACCCCTTAGAAGATTTTTTTATTTTTTTTTATTAATGCATTTTTACTTATCTTGAGCTAAAGGCATTTCTATCTCATGTTACTGGAAAACATAGAAGACCGTAGTTATAGCTGTTGCCAATAGGAAGCAATTGAATGTAGCAAGAACAGGATTTATTTTTTTCTTTAATAAAAAATTTCAAATGATTGTTCTCAACAGCCTTCAGGTTTAAATGATTTTGTAGAATGTTCTTTCTCATAACTGAAATCCATCAAAGAGCTGCTCAATCTGTAGCCCTTATCTGAAAACATGACAGCTCATAAACATTCATTAAATTATGATCAAATTGATAACATTTCACCTTAATTGACTTCATGAACCCTCAGAAGACCAGCAATAAGGGCAATAGATTAAGCAATCTGAGAAGCCCACTGACAGATTTCAGTGAGACGGAGAAAGAACAGTAGCCCAAAGTAAGTAAAATTCATTAAAAAATATGCCCCGAAAGGTGTCCATAGCCTTTAATTATCTTGGTCTCCCTCCTCTCACTCTAAAACCTTCTTCTACAGAGGAGCCAAAAACTGTACATAATAATCCATGGCCCAACTATTTGTATAGAGACAAACTTATGTTCTTGTCATGAGCATCTACGCCTCTTTTGCATCCCATGAATTGAATTGCCCCTATCTTTAATAAATAAACTGAGGCTAGTAAAATTATACAATAATAATTAACATGTCTAAGGCAACTTTCACACTGGTGGCAGCAGGGTCCAGCCTGCCAAGTCTGTGCTAGCCCAACGTGCCACCGGAAGTCCGCTCTGGCCCTATTCACTATAATAGGAGCGGACCAGAGGTCCGGCCGCAACATGGCAAATAAGCTGAGAGGCGGCTGAACAAAAACTGCAGCATGCTGTAGATTTTGTCCGGCCGCCTCTCAGCATGTTTGCTGTGCTGCGGCTGGACCGGTGTTCTGTCTCCATTATAGTGAATGGAGCTGGAGCGGACTTCTGGCGGCACGGCGAGCTACCCTGCCAGACCCTGCTGCCGCCAGTGTGAAAGTAGCCAATGACAGATTTACACTTCACTTACCAAAAAGTATCAGACTATGTTTGGCAGCCTCTTTTACTTCCTCCTTGTCCGTTTGGCACAGGTAAACAAGTTGTTCTATGCTTTCTTTGGCCTGTGAATGCACAAAAGAACATACACAATATAACATTTTGGTTCATGTGCTTTAAACCAAACCATCTTTAGAATTATTAAACTTCATTATACATCATTAACTTCTTCAGAACATCTGCCATACATGTATGGCACATGTCCAGACTTAAAAGATGGTGTCTGCTCAGAAGCTGAGCAGGCACTGTAGCCACTAGGTGTCTGCTGTGAAAATGCCAATCACGGACATTTAACTCCACAGATGCCATGCTCAATAGTGGCCACAGCATCGGGGCAGTGAAATCCCAAGAGTGCTGCACTCCCAAGGCCTCAACGGCTCCCCTGCTATGAGACTGAGGGAGTCGTTTAGTTGATATAGCAGCCCTGGCCTAGGGGTCTTAAGAGTAAAAACTAACGTTTTTAAAATTATAAAAAGAAAAAAAATCTTAAATATTACAAATCATCCCTTTTCCCCATTTTAAAAATAAAGAAAAAATAAATAAACAAACAGTACTGGCATTGCCGTGTCACAAAATGCTCGTACTATGAAAATATAAAAATCTTTTTCTCAGACCGTGAACAGTTTTAAAAAAAAAATACAAAATGTTTGCCACTTCACCCCCTCCAAAATAAACAGAATTCTACCACATTTGGATTTTTTGCAGCTTCCCACTATATTGTATGCAACACAAAATGATGCCAGTAGAAAGTAAAACTTTTCCTGCAAAAAACAAGCCCTCATACTGCTATGTGATTAGAAAAATAAAACAGTTATCGCTCTAGGAATGCAGGGAGTAAAAATTAAAATGAAAAAAAAAAAATAATACATTTTTATAAAAAAAAAATAATTACACATCCTCAACCACTTTACCCAACTTCTATGTTGGAAAATGTGTCACTCTTTCTAAACACCATATCTTTTAATGACAACTGGCATAAATACATTAAAAATCTAACCCCATACAGCTCTAAATCCTCTAATTCAGTTGATATTGTATATTATAACACTATCTGAAGATGAAATTACACAGTTACTGCCTGTAGGTGGACAGCCATGACAGTTAGCACCTATCCTCCAATCAGTGTGCAAAACGTTCCCATAGCAGATCAGGGGAGAACCACTTACTGACATATTATAGCACTGTTTAAAGGGGATATGCACTAGAATCTCTACTCTCACAGTTTTAATGCTCAAGGCAGGAATCATTTGTTGGGGCACGTTTTTGGGCCAAAGCCAGAAGTGGATTCAAAATTATAAAATAAAATCTTTTGCTGCCTGTTGGGCCCATTCCTAGCTGTGTCATATACATCAGGAAGGAGAAGTATAGGGCCTTCATTTATATTCCCTATATCTACTGAAACCTATTTTGGCTCAGAAACTGCCGCAAAAACTAAATGCAGATACCAGCCATAATTCATACCAATAGCCTTCTAAAATGTTAATGCGTTGTACATAATATTGTTAAACTCTTCCCAAAATCTAAAGTAACTGTACGTCATTATGTCAGAAGGGGTTTATTGAGCAGGCTCAGCTAAGCCCGCTCAGTACACAGCAAAGAAGGCTTGGTGTTTATGGCTGATACCTACCTGCTGTGACAGGGCTTAGAGATAAAAGAAATCGAAGTTATCTCACCCCTCAGATGCCACAGCCTATAGCCACCGTAGCATCTGAGCAGTTAGATAAAGAAGCTAAGGCTACTTTCACACTAGCGGCAGTCCGGATCCAGCAGGTGAAGGGTGCTGCTGGATCCGGACTGCCGCAGGGACATGTGTGGAGCCGGAACCGCGCTCCAGCCCCACACATGTCACACAGTACATACATACACACAGACACACACACATATACACAGACAAATACAAATATATACTTACATGTTCCCGGCAGGTCTCCAGAGCGCCGGAGGAGCAGGACTGCACGCACAGGTGACGATTCCCCACAGCGCCCTCTGCTGGGCGCCTGGTGGAATCGTCATCTGTGCGCGCCATCCTGTTCCTCCTGCGCTCTGGAGACCTGTCGGGGAGCATGTAAGTATGTATGTGTATTTGTATGTGTATTTGTATGTGTATATGTCTGTGTATGTTTATGTGTATGTCTATGTGTGCAGGTGACGGATCCGTCATGAACTTCATTGAAAGTCAATGGAGGACAGATCTGTTCACCATTGTGTCACACCAAACGGATCCGTCCCCACTGACTTTCATTGGGGGTCATGACGGATCCGTCTTGGTGCGGATGCCTGGACCAGCATGCTGCGGTTTGTTCTCCGGTCTGAAGACGGAACGGTCTTCAGTTCAGTTTTGTCCCCATTGACAATGAATGGGGACAAAACTGAAGCGTTTTATTCCGGTATTGAGCCCCTATGACGGAACTCAATACCGGAATTTTAAAACGCTAGTGTGAAAGTAGCCTTACTCTGTCCTCTTAACTGCCTGTTTCCTTGTGGAGAGTTCACAGGATGCAGATCTATGGTCATAACAGCCTGGGGCCTTCACTAAGGCTTAAAGGGGTTGGCCACTTCCCAGTTACTGTTGACCAATTTGTTTATAAGATGACTATATGGCACTTACTTATATAGCCTTTGTTGCGATTTTCTAAATTTCATAAGTTGTATCCCCTTGTTTACCAAAGCTTGTTTGCTGTCCACACAGTGGTTCTGCCCATAAAATTGCTGCTTGTCATGTGACCAGGCAAATCACTCAGTCTCCTCCATTTAAATACATTGCATCTGCCCTTGCACTGCTGGAGGTTTAGTTCATGTGTAGTGAGTTTGAATGGAGAATGCAACAAGAAAGGCCAACCTCTTTAATTAGAAGACAGCAATCACTATAGCCTGCAACAGTAAAGTGTTATACCTATACTATAAACTTGTGATGGCTAACCTCCAGCACTCCAGCTGTGGTAAAACTACGACTCCCAAGATGTACACTTGCTTGGCTGTTCTCAGGACTCCATAGAAATTAATTGAGCATGCTGGGATTTGTAGTTTCACCACAGCTGGAGTGCCGGAGGTTAGCCATCACTGCCATAAGCGACTGTGTGATCGCATCTTCCAAGTCCCCTAGGTGGACTAAAGAGAATTAAAGAGGTTTTTTAAATATTACAAAACTCAAGTATTAAATATTCAAACCAAGCCCTCTGAGTTTTACATATGAAGGTAATCAAAAAATGTGTGAAATATTAAAACATTAAAATGATCCCGTGCAGTGAAAGCATTAAAGGATAAGTAATCAAAATGCTAAATTTATGATTTTTGGGCAATAATTTAATAAAAAATGTTTAAAAAGTCATATGTATTCCAATACGTATCCCTCACAAAAAAGGCCCTCAGTGAAATAGACATAATTGGCATTGTTGCATCTATAATGACCCATGTGGGATTGCCGAGTGTGATTTAGGAGTTCAGGATGAAAGTTAATACCTTCTCTAATTCTCAATTGATTTGATTTAACCCCTCAGGTACCTTTGTGAGTAATTTTTGGGTATTCAGGTACTGATGAATTTAGCGGTCGCAGGCTTTTGCACGTTGTGGTTGCTGCAAAGCTACAGACAATCTTCCAGCAGAGAGTAAAAAGGTTGTTTGAAGTGAGGCATAGCTTTCCATGACATGTCCCCATCAGGGAGTGCTTTCTGCGGACAACCTGGCATTAGGAGCAAGTACTACTGGGTAAGGTTCTGGTTTTGGACAACTAATTCATGGTAAAGCCCATATATCTGTGTCAGGCTCTTTTTTTTTTTTTAATTCACTCCTAGTTCTGTCTCCCAAAACGGCATGCAGAAACGTGGCTGTGTGGTCGTACCCTTAGGATTAGCAGATAATTTGAAGGTGAAATTAGAGTCAGGTATTTTCAATCAATGGGAGGAGAATCAAGTGTGAGTGGGCGACCTGTTGTTACAATATCCACCATACACGTCTCTTTAAAAAGTGTGCCCGCTCCAGGGCAGACATCCAAGGTTGATTGCAGATATTTAACCCCTCATATACTGTGGTCAATTGTGACCATCGCATCTGAGGCGGCTTTCCCCAGAAGTACTGCTCTCCCCAAGGCCAAAAGGACTTTGCTGCAATGAGACCAGGGAAGCTGTTTGTTGGCAGTAGTATTCCAATGTTGGCAGTAATTGCAGGTGGCAGCATAAAAGTAAATATAACATTCAAATCATCCCCTTTCCCATAATAAAAATAAATAATGTGCACTGCTGCATCCCAAAATACCCAATTAAAATATATAACGCATTTAGGGGCCGTTCAGAACCCAAAGTAACCTTTAAACAACTAAAGGCCTTCTACACATTAGCGAATGTTAATGTTCATGAGTCCAACATCAGGAGGACATTGAACAACAATGGTGTGCATGGCAGAATTGCAAAAAGCTGCTGAGAAAGCAGCTGCTCTCCTAAACGAACATTGCATGCCATTTTCAAAAAAGCAAAAAAAAATAATAAAAAAATGATGTAACATGGATGTCATCCCTTTTTTTTTGTGGATCCGAAAAAAAGGTCGTGTGCATGAGCCCTTATACACTTAATATTTGTAAGAAATCTATGAATTTGTCCTAAGAAAAAGAATAAAAGAAACATTTAAAAAGTGTGGCTGTTATATTCATTGCTTTCCATCAAAGGGTTGTTGGGGAATAAAGAACTTTTCACAGGTTCCCGCAGCCTGCCTCTGCTATGGAAAGATCCATACTTCCATAGCTCCCTGCAGCTCTGATCCTGCACACTGGCTCCTGTGTGTCTATCCTCCGGTCAGCAACTTGTTTACTTACCCTCTGACATGGGCATGATTATCTGCTTTATGCCAGCCAATAACTGGATTCAGAGTGCCTTTAAGAGGAATATCACCACTGAAGCCAGTTATTGGATGCAGCGGAGAAGATAATCATGCCTATGTCAGGGACAAATTAGCTGGAGATTGGAAGATAGACACATGGAAGTTGCCACCAGAGCGGTGGTGAGTAGGCTGCAGGCTCCTGTGAAAAGTTACTTATTCACAGACAACAACTTTAATGCTGTCATCCTGGTTCATCTACTGTAGCAGTTCTGAGATTACTGCAGACATGTCAAGTAGTGAACTTCCTCCTCTAGCCTTTAGAAGAGAAACTTACTACTGTGCATGTGTAGCACAGTTTCAGGCATTGTGACTATAGGCCTTGTAGCAACATGAAGATACCTAGTATATGGGCCAGGAGAGAACACATGAGAGGTGAGAACTGATTATCTATCACCACTAGAACACCCTGCTCATCACTGATTATAGTATAAGGACAGGAGAGAACACAGGAGAGGGGGAAACTGATTATCTATCACCACTAGAACACCCTGCTTATCACTGTTTATAGTATAAGGACAGGAGAGAACACAGGAGAGGGGGAAACTGATTATCTATCACCACTAGAACACCCTGCTTATCACTGTTTATAGTATAAGGACAAGGGAGAACACAGGAGAGGTGAGAACTGATTATCTATCACCACTAGAACACCCTGCTTATCACTGATTATAGTATAAGGACAAGGGAGAACACAGGAGAGGTGAGAACTGATTATCTATCACCATTAGAACATGCTGCTTATCACAGTTTATAGTATAAGAGACAGGAGAGGTGAGAACTGATTCTCTATCACCACTAGAACACCCTGCTTATTACTGGTTATAGTATAAGAACAGGGGAGAACCAAGGGGAGGTGAGAACTGATTATCTATCACCACTAGAACATGCTGCTTATCACAGTTTATAGTATAAGAGACAGGACAGGTGAGAACTGATTCTCTATCACCACTAGAACACCCTGCTTATCACTGTTTATAGTATAAGAACAGGGGAGAACCAAGGAGAGGTGAGAACTGATTCTCTATTACCATTGGAACACCCTGCTTATCACTGTTTATAGTATAAGAACAGGGGAGAACACAGGAGAGGTGAGAACTGATTTTATATTACCAGTGGAACCTTATTTACCACTGTTTTTGATAAATAAGGGCCATAGATTAATAGAACACAAAATATATGATTAACATGATTAACTTTTCTAAATGTATATGAAAGCTACTATATTAACTACACAATATTAATAACACCAACTCCACACAAAATTAGCTTCGGCTCAAACTCCACAGCCCTGCTTGCCACAGGGGTCCAATTGGAGGACAGAGGGCATCTCCTCTGTTTAACTGTTCACATGCTGCAATTGCTATTGACCATGGTGTCTGAAGGGTTAAATGTCCATGATTGTCAGTCACCGTCCAGCTACGTTGCTCACTCAGCTCCTGAGCAGACTCCATGCTTCAAACCCTGACCCCATAATGTGCCCCACCCCAACATGTTCCAAGCATGCAGACCAGGACATGGCCACTATTACTCATATACTTGTCTTCTGGCCTTTAAAAACCAGGTGGTTGACATAAAAAAGCACCCCTCTCTTCAGTACAAGGAATGACAAAGCATATGCTTCTGCACTTTTTTGGCATACGTAAGTGATGATTAGTAAACAAGCATTTATAAGAGCGTTCATTCCTGATAATTGGCCCAATTCTGAGCCCGTGTAAAAGGGCCCTAACGGATGCTAAACAAGTGTGTATCAGCCATATGCAAATGCCATAAAATACAACCACTGGTTGATAAGGAAATCATACCATCATTCTACCCAATCTGATCTTCAAACATTACTTTGATCAGTACAGTTAGACTCCAAGCAGGGGAAGAGCACACGGATGTAGCAAGTAAGGCTCAGAAAGGGGGAATATACCAGGAGGGAACATATTTGAAACCTGAGCATGTGGAGTGTCCATGTTTGGTAACTATAACATAACTTAATTGTAATTCTATGATAATGTAATTCTTGTTTATAACAACAAATGAGCCTTTTTGTGATGCTCTTTGTCTATGCAACTTCGTATCTGTGTGTGTGTGCGTATATATATTCTATAATAGCCAACAATAATTTTACACCAACTCCCCATTTATGGTGCCTTACCGTAGAATCAAACCTAGGAAGAATGTGGATAGATTTTTACATATGCAGCAAACATTTGACTTTCAGATAACTACTTACAGAATTACTTTTCATAAAGTTTCTGCCCCTTACCTTTAAACAACCTAGTGCAGCACAACCTGCAACACGCACATGTACATCTTCATCTTCCAGCTGTTCTAAGTAGGACACAAGCGCCTGCAAGACACATATATTGGGGAGATGACTCTAATGTATTAAAAACATTATTAGCACCATCTGGTTCTATTTTTATGGGCACTATAAATATGAAGCTATATAAACTATGTAATGGCACTATTTTCAACAGCACTTTATGTCACTGTTTTAGGGAGCTGTACCTTCCACAGGGGTGCAAATCCTTGTTCAGATCGAAGGCCTTAACACCGCTACCTGGATTTCAGTGTCAGAAATGTGCTGTGTGATGCCCATGCCATAAATGTACCTTGTGGTGTCAAGGAGTTAATGAGGGACACACTGTGGACATTAATAATGGGAGGAACGCTGCTGGCACTATTAATAATGGGGGCTTCTCCTGTCTGCCATCCTGACTTCAATGTAATAATGAGTGCTTTCTTCCACTGCAGAAGAAAGACACACGGCAGCCATGAATAAGCCAGATCTGTTGATTTTTCATACAGAAAAGCAGATTAGATGTATTCATGTCCATATCTCACCTACTCCCGCTACATACCTTTCCCCAGATTTTCCAGGAACTCTTAGCATTGTTTCATATTGTGCTCATGAAGATACCATTTAATGACCTGGCAGTGCACACCATCTTCCCTCACCTCTATTCACAGCACAGAGCATCATGCAGTCAAGTATACTCTATGAGGCAGATTCATCATAGGTTTTATGCCTATGTTATGGTGTAAAAAAGGTGCCATATTTGTGCTATTATTTGTGACTGTCTACAAATAAATGGTTTTTCCTAACTTCTGACATCAATGACCCATCCTCAGATAAGTCATTTATATCCGATCGGTGAGGGTCCAACATTCTGCTCCCCACAGATCAGCTCTTCCCTGCAGCCTCCAGACCTGGAACTACAACTTGAATGAAGGACACAGACAGCTCAATTCAAAGTTTAGTGACCGTGCTGGGTTACTGCAGCTTTCTGCCTTCTCGCACCTCTTCCCTGGTCACTTATGGCTGATTGGGGGCTACAATTAGCTGCAGCCCAGGCAGCACCCGGTCCACAAGTTATACACCTCTAATCTACATGGTACTATCATTTTTGGGTGACTGTGTATGGCACCATTGTTGGGGGCACTAGCTACAATACACAAATATGTTTACGAACATTATCAACACCATAAGTATTTTACAGTGGGAAAGTAGGAACCTATTATAAATATGTATTCAACCCCTAGCTACAGGGGGAATTGGCCATATATCCTAGTGGGCTGATGCCCAATGGTCCACTGAGCCCTCCGCACTACTGCTGGCCGGGTACATAATGATCTGATGCTCTCAGTGTTAATGTACCTGTCCTCAGGACAGTGATACAGTTGAACTCGTGTGGAGGGGCTTGGGAGCCAATGGCTCCCTGCCCTGCTGTTCACCCTCATTGGTCAACCACAGGTCACTATATAAAGCAACATTAAAAAAATGACACTGGGAGACAGGCTGGAAAAGGCCTGGGGCCTGCACTTCAGACAGCAGATTGGAACAGAATGTTTTCTTTTCCTTTCTTTCCTTGGCCATTTGGGATGCATACTACTGGGGGAACTAAAGGGGTCATTACTGAAGGTAGTGCTGGTTTAGTGCTGTGGGTTGGATCTAACCTCCTAAGCCTCCTACTTCATATCTTAATTAGTGAAAACTGGAGGAGGATGACAGAGTATTGCACCTATTGATGGCCAACACAGAAAGGCAGCTTCTGGGGAGGTACTTTGTGCACTGGTATTTTGTTCGAGGAGGCAGAATTTTGTGTCGCCCCGCCTTCTGTCAAGCCAGATTAAATTTCCAGTCTGCCCCTGGGTGACTATAGAATAATTCCAGTAAGGTTATGCAATATTTGTGCATTTTTAACTATATTCTTGTACTTTCACTTAAAAGCAATAAATAACAAAATATTGCGCTTACCCTTTCCCTAAAAGGTTGCTGTTCAGCAAAACTTTTAAGCAATGACGATGCAGCTGCAATGACTCTGCTGTTTCCATTAGTAAGTAAAAGGCTCAAGGTCTTGAAACCTTCCTTCTGTATGCTGCTCTCAGACACCCTCTTCAAGGCTTTAAGAACTACATTCTGATCATCTGAATTCAATTTCTGCACAAACAGTACTGAAAAAACGGTTAAAGTGAAAGTATTAGTGAAAGCAATTGTATACTATATCCAAAGCAAAAAGAGTAACTCTTCCATGACATCTGCCAAACGTGCAGCAACATGTATGGCGTAGGCTCAGGAGGGGAGATTGTGCCATCAGCATTCCATGTCTCATGTAACAAATAGTTGACACTCTGCTGCAAACCTTTAGATAGGGTGGTCCATAGTTTAAGAAAAAAATCACCCTTTTTCACTTATCGAGTAGTTTATTATTACTAAAATTCTCTTAGCAATTGCAATTAAGAAATGTGAATGGGGTGGAGCAGCTGTAATTACACTGCATGGCTGCTGTAATGTCAACAGTGAAGAGAATGCAGCGCTCCAACGAGCACACCATTCTCTTCAAACAGCTGATCGGGTGTCAGCCGATCTTGAGGATAGGTCATCAATATACAAATATTTTAATTGTGTATTCATAACTCTTTGCCTGTTATGTTTTCTGTGACCTATGGCATGTTGTCCTTTCCACACAATTTGGATTCATTTTTAATACAACTATTATTTTAAATGTATGAATAGATTGAAAGTGACACATTTTTCTTGTAGGGTATGCTCTTCATAAGGTAGATACAGTATCTACTCTAGCAATACTTATCTAAGGCTACTTTCACACTAGCGTTTTAAAATTCCGGTATTGAGTTCCGTCATAGGGGCTCAATACCGGAATAAAACGCTTCAGTTTTGTCCCCATTCATTGTCAATGGGGACAAAACTGAACTGAAGACAACGGAATGCTCCTGAAAGCATTCCGTTCCGTCTTCAGACCGGAGAACAAACCGCAGCATGCTGCGGTTTGCTCTCCGGTCCAGGCATCCGCACCAAGACGGATCCGGAATGACCCCCAATGCAAGTCAATGGGGGTGGATCCGTCTGGTGTGACCATAATGGTAACCGGATCCGCCCTCCATTGACTTTCAATGGAGTCCATTACGGATCCGGGTACACATAGACACATACAGACATAAACATACACACACATAAAGACATACAAACACACATACATACTTACATGCTCCCCGGCAGGTCTTCGGAGCGTCAGGACGGCTCACACAGGTCACGATTCCCCACAGCGCCCTCTGCTGGGCGCCTGGTGGAATCGTCAGATGTGGGCGCTGTGGGGAATCGTGACCTGTGTGAGCCGTCCTGACGCTCCGAAGACCTGCCGGGGAGCATGTAAGTATGTATGTGTGTTTGTATGTCTATATGTGTGTGTATGTTTATGTGTATGTATATGTATGTACTGTGTGACATGTGTGGGGCCGGAGCGCGGTTCCGGCTCCACACATGTCACTGCGGCAGGCCTGATCCGGCAGCACCCTTCACCTGCCGGATCAGGCCTGCCGCCAGTGTGAAAGTAGCCTTACTTGATAGAAACATCCAGTTTTCACATAGAAGAGAAAGGACCATGTTTAGGTCACAGACTGCACTTTTACATGTAAGTGCTCCAATTTTACAAAAGGAGCATAGACACAACTACAGTATATATCAATCTGCTTCAGCAATCTTGTCTGCAAAAAGCTGCTTGCAGATTGCACTGCTTTTTCATGGTGACTGGTTCTCTTTAATGTATTTCCAGCATTAGGCATTGTAATCTACCCAGGACCTTTCAGAGAACAAGTAGATCCCAAATTTTGTACAACTAGGGAAGAGATCATAAGCTGCAGCAATCTGACTCGTTGTGTCCATATTTAAATGTTACAATGGGTTTAGGTGTCAGATGAAAAGGTATACCGAATTTTAGCATGAAAATTGACCACTGGGCCTAACAATAGCCCCCAGGTCTGCAGTGTACGGAAGCTTGTTGGGGCCAGAGGATGAGCCCATTAGGCTGCCTTTCAGTTAAAGGGGTTCAGCTCTGAACCCGGACATACCCAGAATTTCACCCAGGCAGCCTGCCTGACAACAGCATCGGAGCATTTCATAAATCGCTCAGGGCAAAGGTATTTTGTGCAGGTCCTGTGACGAACCGGGCTCTGCCAGACGGAGGCTTCCACCCAGCAGTGAGCCTGGTGACGTCACCAGACACACTGCTGGGCGGAAGCTTCCGCCCGGCAGTGTGATGTTTGTAGATAAGAAAGCCCTTGCCCTGCACGATCTGGTACAGGGCATGGGAGTGCATCGGAGCATAACATGCTCCGATGCTCTTGTCAAGCAGGCTGCCTGGGTGAAAATGTGGGTATGTCTGGATTCAGCTCTGAACCAGGACAACCCCTTTAACACTGACAGGAATAATACACTGCAATACTTAACTATTGCATTGTATTATCTGACTGATCAAAAGATCACACCTTAAAGGGGTTTTCTGAGATATTAATACTGATGACTTTCCTCAAAATAGGTCATCAGTATCTGATCAGCTGTTTGAGAAGGCAGTGGTGCTCGCAGTAGCACAGTGGCCTTCTCTAAGCTTTTCATACAAAAAGACCCCAAAACTAGCCTTTTTAATTTTCAAAGTCCCTTATTATAAGAAAACATTAACAACCACATAAAACTGGTAGTCCCGTTTGTGGCGGTGTAAGATGTGCCAAAATTATTACTGGTGAATGATGGCAGGTCCATGAGCTTGAATTTGAAATCTGTACCAGCTAGCAGATGGAGCAGATTTCAGATGTTACTTACTTTTCTGGCATAAACAGTTCGCTCGCAATAGGCACTGACCTCCTTCACCAACTTTTTTTTTATATAAAAGTATCAAATGTGGTGTAATAAGGCACAATTTTGTTCAAAATAGGGCTTTCACAAAAATGTATGACTTTTTGGTACCACTACTGTGCTGCAGGAGACTAAATCTCCCCATAGTTCTTGGTAATGTGGGAGTCTGGCTAATGAACTGAGCCAGCCCTTTTATGTGTCACTGTTATGTGCTAACACTTAGTAAAGGAAAAGAAGCCCCCCGTCACATGAGGCTGTAACAATGTGTCACAACTTACATGGAAGCCTCCAAACTTATCGGACCATATGAACATGGCTGAAAATGGGCGATTCAATTACTTTTGAAAACAAAAAAGTCAGCTAGTAAGCTGTTTTACTTTACATTTTAATAGCAATGCTTAGGAATTTCTACAATCATACCTAACTTTAAATGATTACATTTAAAAATCTTGCTGGCAAGTAGCAATTTGGCACTGCAAGCTGTTAGCCTATTATCTACACTGATAAATATCCTCATTATCCCGTTTACACCTGGGTCTGTTTTGCCCTTTAATGTTGTCATTTGTACACTGGCAATGCTTGGGATTCCTTATGTTGTATTCTTCCTTCAAAATGTCCCAAAAAAGGAAAAAACAATAAAAAAAAAATTATTTTACCTTCTTTGGACAAATCACGCATGAGGGCATCCAAATCAGTGACTGCGGTAGAATCAAAGTATCTCCAATACTGAAAAATTGTTATTTGTTCACTGTAAGTGGTTCTGGATCTTCTGGGCAGCTTCTGATCCAAAATATCTTCAACAAGCTTTACAAAGACTGAGAAATAACAGGGTTTAAACAAGACTAACACATATAAAATGTCAAATACATAAATGTTCCATAAAAATTTCCAACAGCTTTGTTTTAATTTCAGAGTTGTCTAGACAAAATAGGTCAACTATAGTCTACAAGCTAAAGCTCAGCTCTTATTTACTTCAATGGAAGCTGAGTTGCAGTAACCCGGCATGGCCACTACACTTTGAACAGAGCAGCACTTCTGTCTCCGCCCAAAGTTCTAGTTCAGGCACCGTAGGCTGCAGGGAAAAGCACCTTCCTGATCAGGCCTAATTTTGCAAATCTGATATGTGTCACTTCATGTGGTAATAACTTTGGAACGCTTTTACTTATCCAAGCGATGCAGAGATTGTTTTCTCGTGACACATTGTACTTCAAGTTAATGGTAAATTTGAGTCGATATGTTTTAATTTTATTTATTAAAAAATCCAAAAGTTAACGAAAATTTGAAAAAAATTCACTGTTTTCTAAATTTTAATCTCTCTGCTTTTAAGACAGATAGTGATACCCATAAAATATTCATTAATTGACATTCCCCATATGTCTACTTTATGTTGGCATCATTTTGGTAGTGTCATTTTATTTTTTTAGGACAGTAGAAGGTTTAGAATTTTAGACGTCTGCATTTTCTAACATGGAATTTTCTTTCATGGTTTTTAAGAGCGATAACTTTTTAATTTTTTTGTGGACTAAGCTCCGTGAGGGCTTATTTTTTGCAGGACAAGCTGTGCTTTTTAATGGCACCATTTTGGGTTACATCCAGCTTTTTGATCACTTTTTAATCGAATTTTTGGGAGGTTAAGTCACAAAAAAAAGCAGTTTAGGGACATTTTTCTATATTTTTTTTTACAGCGTTCACTTGATGGGGTAGATCATGTGATATTTTTGTAGAGCCAGTTGTTACGGACGCAACAATACCAAATATGTCTATGTTTGATTTTATTTTTTTACGTTTTACACAATAAGAGCATTTTTAGAAAAAAAAAAATCATGTTTTTGTGTTGCAATTTTTTAAGAGACATATTTTTTTTCATTTTTCTGGCTATGATCTTGTGTGGGGGCTCATTTTTTCCGGGATGAGGTGATGTTTTTATTGCTACCATTTTGGGATGCATACGACTTTTTGATTGTTTGATATTATGTTTTTTGGTAGGTGAGGAGACAAAAAAAGCTGTTTTGGCATAATTTTTATTCGATTTTTTTACGCGGTTCACTTGATGGGGTAGATCATGTGATATTTTTATAGAGCCAGTCTTTGTGGACGTGGTGATACGAAATATGTCTATTTTATTTATTTTTAACATTTTTTTAATGACATATTTGGGGGAAATTTTTTTTATATGTGATTTTTTATACTTTTTAATACTCTTTTTTTTATTTTTATTTTTTATTTTACACTTTGTGTCCCCCATAAGGTCATACAAGACCTCAGAGGGACATTTAACTTCACTTATTTTTTTTTTTTTTTACATTTGATTTCTCCTGTAACTGGGGCTGATATAGTAGCCCCAGTTACAGGGGAAATACACCCCCAGAGAGGCTGTACAGCATAATACTATGCTGTACAGCCTCAGTGCAGGGCTGATCCGGGTAAGAAACAAAAGGAAGTCTAGGTGGTAAAACTATAGATTGTTCCCCTTCATTGTGGCCACTAGTGGAGGCAAGGTCACCTCTGCCCTCTTAGACAAACTTCTGACATGTCTTTAGGACATGAGAAATGTATTAAAATGTCTGGGTTCTTAGTTGTCTGGGTTCCACTGAATTCTTTTAACCATTGCTTGATTAAAGTTGGTGGAGCTCCCAGGCAAAGTAGCCCCCCCTATAATTTTTTATTTATTTTTTTACAGTTAAAAGCTCAAAAATTCTAAATATACAAAACAATGAATGTACATATCCTGCCTAGAAGTGTCCCACAGGACAACAGATGACTCCTCCAGTGGGTCCCTGAGCAAGTGTGTGCCCCCAGTCCCCTAACCCCTGAAAAAGTGGCACATAGCACAGTACACCGACTTCACTATCTACAAACAGCATATTAACAAGCCTCTGCATCCATATAAAACTGGGTAGATTATCAACTACCCAATTTATTAGCCCAATAATCATCTTGCAGTGTCTGACCATATGTTCCCAGCTCACATAATTAAGAGGGCTCTAGTTCAAGGCAAAATAGTTAGTCACTATAACACCGATGGGGGTCAGTACAGCCAAAGTCACTGTTTCTGAAAAAAAAAAAAAAAAAATTATATATATATATATATATATATATATATATATATATATATATTTGTTGGTGCAGTTTTAGGGATATGCGTATGGGAGTCAGGTAATATCTGCATGTAGTTGTACACTGGTCTCCCAGAATGTATTTTATTGGTGGGCCCTAGGCACCTCGGTCCAAAACTGTTCATATCTTATTCTATTGCAAGCCCACTTTTGTGTTCTTAAAAAATATATAGTTTAACTTTTGAAGATGGACAGAGAGGTGATGGGGTATTACTGTACAGTCTAGTGTAAACGCTGCCGCCGGTCAACCCACGGTCTGCTGTAAACTCTGCAACTGGTCAGTCCAAAGACTTGTACAAATGTGCAATTTTATTATTAATAATAAAAAAAACAAACATTTCCATTGTTTTACCATTACATACAATTTGCTGAATGATGGATTAGATCGGTGGGGGTCTGACACCTGGCATCCCCGCCGATCAGCTGTTTGAAGAGGAGGCGCGCGCAGTGCCAGCGCTGCCTCCTCTTCATTGTTTACATCCTAGCCGTAACACGGGTAGCGGTGAGTAGGTATAATTACACCTAACTGCCCCATTCATTTCAATGGGAAGGCTCGTTCCCATACAAGTGTACTGGTACATAATAAATCTTTTTTGTACACAGGTTAAAGGGGTATACCGTAAGGCTCAAGTTATCCCATATCCACAGGGATATCTCCTATCCGGAATATCCCTTTAATCTTTGTGGAAATTAACTTTTTGTCCACCATTTTAAATTACCTAGTGCTCAGCACTTGCACATAGGGGATATATGCATTTGTGCAGACCCTATAGATATAGATACATGTGCTATTGGTAAGCTCTATACAATTTAAAATGAAGAACACATTCATATTTTGCACTAGAATAGCCCTGGCAGATGCTATCCTGTAATAATAGTTCAGTGTCTAAGCTCTGCTGCTGTGCTCCATGTCATCACCTTTGTGCTTTAGGCCCCTTTCACACGAGCGGGAGACTCGCATGTCTCCCGCAACGCATCTACAGGGCTGGACTCGGCACGGACAGGGATCGCATATAATGCTATGCGATCCCTGTCAGTGCGGAGTCCAGCCCTGTAGATCCGTTGCGGGAGACATGCGAGTCTCCCGCTCGTGTGAAAGGGGCCTTAGTGTCTTCTCATTCTGGTCAGTCTGCTGGCTTGTACCTGCCCTATCAACTTATCAAGGATCCCAATAATCCCATAAAGTAAGCAATACTCAATATATAAAAGTATATTATTTATTGAATAGTACATATAATTAACACATCATATCAAATGACTGAGGCCAGATGGAACACAGCCCAATTAAACTACTACAGAATCAGAGCCTATAATATAACGAACTACATGTAGTAGTTGTATTCCAGCCGCCACTCAGCATGTTTGCAGTGCTGCGGCTGGAACTCCGGCCTGCCCCCATTATAGTGAATGGGGACGGAGCGGAGTTACAGCGGCACACGTGCATTACCAGCAGCAAGGATCCTTGTTTCTGTGCAGCAGATCGGCTCAAGTAACCAGTAAAGTCAGTACCCTGCTCTCTACTGATCGGGGACAAAAACATGGAAACAGTGCTGTCTACAGATGAATCTCTCGCTTGGTGGACACAAACTATTTTCCATTCTTTTTCACATGGAGCACTGCCTAAATAACTATAAATCCATACAGAGTGAGAGCCATCTATAATTGGAACTTAATAACAAGCAGCAAAGCTGCTTTTATTTGCAGGATACCACAGTACTATTATGGTGCAGTAAATGGGTGGCACAGGAGCTGACTGTAGTACACAACTGACTTCCAAGTATGGCACAGGTTGGCGGTAACTCCAATAATGACCTATGCATCTTGCGATTTTTGAGTTTATTTTTTGGGTTCAGTCCTTCCCTTACTGGCTGAGAGATCTACTCTACTCTTAATTTGTGCAGAAAATGGCTCTTAAAAGCAAAATTGCACTAAAGGGGTATTCCAGTTGGTTAAAGATATCCCCTATCCACAGGATAAAGGATATCTATCAGATCAGATGCTATCAGATGCTGGGACCTCCACAGATCATACCCCGTACCCCTTACAGCTCCCCTGAAAAGAACAGAGCGGCCAGTTGCACATGTTCCATTCATTTCTATGGGAGTTCCAGAGATAGCCAAGTACAGTGCTCGCCTATCTCTGCCACTCCCCATAGAAAAGAATTGCATGTGCAACTGGCCACTCTGTTCTTTTCAGGGGAGCTGCAGGGGCCCTTGTTTTCATGGTCGGTGGAGGTCCCAGTGGTAGGACCCCTACCAACCTGATAGTTATCCCCTTTCCTATGGATAAGGGATAACTGTAACCAACCAGAATACCCCTTTAAGTCAACTGTGTACAAGCTACACATTAAGAGAAATAAAATGAAATATGTTTTCTTGGAACCATTCTGAGGAAAAACAATCCACTTTATATGGTGCATTATCCTGCATAAATGTGTTATACTCACCAGCATCAGAAAGCCCTTGTTGTTGCAAGTTGATTTGTTCAGCATATCGTATACTCAAGGACTGCAAAACTGTCTCCACCGAGCATACAAACACATCTGAGGGCTGTACACATTCATTCCAGAACCCCACAATTCCTTCTTTAGGTGTTGAAAACTTCAAAACTGAAAAACAAAAAGTTGGGTTATAAAATTTCTAACTCCTTGACAGATTTTCATAAAATATTTGCCAAAAAAGCAAGCCCTGACGTACATCATTATTGAGTTTACAATACCAAACTACTACAAGAATGTAAATTTAACATTTTGAGAATGATCTAGGATCTGTAAGAATTTGGGGACAGATTTGGGGTGTAATCTGGGGTTTGGATAAATTTAGTGTGATCTGGGTTCTGTATTAGTTTGGGGGCTGATCTGGGGTCTGTATGAATTTAGAGGACTGTATTACTTTTAGGTTCTGGTCTGTGGGTTTATATTAAAGGGGTTCTGCAGTGACGTCACGACTAGTATCACTGGCCTGGGCGCGGCTAAGCTCCATTCATGTGAACGGAGTTTAGCCCCGCCCAGGCCAGTGATAGTAGTCGTGACGTCACTGGGCCTGCGGTAAACACAAAGAAGCGCCGCGGCCTTCTCAAACAGCTGATCGGCAGGGGTCCCGGGTGTCGGACCCCCGCCAATCAGATGCTGATGATCTATCCAGAGTATAGATCATCAGTTTGGAAAAACTGCAGAACCCCTTTAAATTTGAGGTCTGGGTGGGAGTCTATTAATTTTGAGGATATCTTGTATGCACACACAAACAATCAAAATTGACCCATATAAAATTCTGCTAGTCGATATTTAAGATGATGGGGAGATTTATCAAACTGGTGTAAAGTAGAACTGGCCTAGCTGACCATAGTAACCAGATTATTTTAAAAATATGATTAACACAAAAACTTCATTTAAACAAAATAGGTAAATTTCTGATGACACATTTTCTTTAACTCTGGCGCCTGTGTCAGTGTACATTTTATATTCAATGCATCTTCTTTTTTTTAACAAGCAAGACAGAAGCAGATTCCCTTTTTCCCTGAAAATGTAATACTTCAGTATAATTCCTGGCTGAACGTATGTTCAGGTGTTTCCTAAGTTAATCACCCCTTTCAAGACCCTGGGATTATCTGATTTAGCTTTTTTCCCATGTTTTACTCCCTGCCTTACCAAAGCCATAACTTTGATTTTCAGTTCACATAGCCATATGAGGGCTCGTTTTTGTTTTTTTGTGGGACACGTCGTACTTTCTAACGGCACCATTTAATACTGCATAAAATGTAGTTGGAAGCTGGAAACAAATTCCAAATGAGGTAAAAGTGGAAATAAAATTCCACCATAGTTTTATTCGTTTTAGATTTCGTTTTTACTGCGTTCCCTATGCAGTAAAAGTGACCTGTTCCCTTCATTCTTGGGGTCAGTACGATTACAACGATAACGCATTTACATAGCTTTTCTTGTGTTTTAACAATAAAACTTTGAAAAAAAAGATTTTTTTTGCAGGGCGATCTGTAGTTTTCAGCGTTTCCATTTTATATTGTGTATGACTTTTTTTCAAATTTTTTTTTTTATGGAGGTGAAGAAATGAAAAATGGCAAATTGGAATCTGATGGGGTTAAACAGGTTTTTCAGACTGCTGGATCCCCCTCTGATTAGCTGTACAAAGAGGACGCAGCACTCCATGAGCACTCAGGTCTCCCTCTAGGCCATGTGACATAACATTCATTGGCTTAAGCAAAGATAAGTGAATGGGGCTAAGCTGCAATACCATGCACAGGCACGATACAATGTAGGGCACTGTGCTTGGTAAGCTACAAGGAGGTTGTGGTGCTCACCTGAGTGCTGCAGCCTCCTCAAACAGCTGATCAGCAGGGGTGCTTGGAGTCAGACCTCCGCCGATCTCATATTGATGACCTATCGCTATGATGACCTTGTGAATACAGTAAAGCATGGTTTTGCAAAACTCATGATATGAAGATATTTCTCATATCATGGTTTTGGACTATTTAGCACATACAAGGGATCATGGATTAGTTTGAATGTATCAAACTACTTGTGATGTACTTACCCATCTGCGCTGCATCAGTGAGTCAGTCAGCACTATGGCAGCAGTGCGGCTCGCCGACCTATTAGGAACAGGGGTGCCAAGCCACTCAGGCTCAGTGCCAGTGTCTCATGCTTCCTAAAGGCGGGCTATTTAAACAGGCAGCTGCTGGCCACAGTTGCCTGTGATTGGTATCCCTGCCTCACTAGCTAGTTTTGTGTTTGTTACTCTGGATCGTTGACCATTTGCCTGTTTTTCTTACTTTGCTACTATATTACGGTTTTACCTCTGATATAATCTCCTGGTTTCCCTCTGCTGTGTATTTGACTTATCTGCTTTTGGATTCTGATCTGGTCTTGTTTTGGCCTGACATTTGAACCCTTTTTGCCTGACTACTCTCTTACCCCATTAGTTTTAGGACCCTGCATTTTGTAAAGTCAGGGACCGTTGCCAATTGTGGACAGTCACTTAGGGCAGATTGTGCAAGTAGGTAGGGACAGTCAAGTGGGTGTAGTGTCCAGCCCAATCTTCTGACCTAATAAATCCCATAGAGAACATGTGGGGTGACAAAAAAATGTGGTTTATGTGGCAAACCCCAAAAATGCACAAGAACTGTAGCATGAAGTTGATCAACTACATGCAACAAAAAAGTTGAGCAATTCTCAGAAAGAATGGTTATTGCAATAAATATAAATTAACTCAAAGTAATGTGCAGTCTCAAACATTTTTTTCAGTTTATACAGTACATGTCATTTTTGAGTTTTTAATGAAAAACGCTGATTTGAGATTTTTTTTAATAAAATGACAACTGGTCAAAATAACAAAACTGTTACAGTAATATTAGACTTTAACCCCAGGCCAGTTTTCATTTTTGCATTTTCGTTTTTTCTTCCCCACGTTCCAAAAGCCATAGGTTTTTTTAAATTTTCCCATATGAGGGCTTATTTTTGCGGGATAAGTTGTATTACATAGGAGAACGGGGAAAAAATTCTCTGTGGGGTTAAGTTGAAAAAAAAACAAAAACAATTCCGACAAGATTTTTGGGGTTCTGATATTATGGCATTCCTGGTGCACTAAAAATGACATGACGTCCTTAGACTGCGGCTCAATATGATTACAGCGATAAAAAACATTACATTACATTCAGACATCAGTTGATCCATACCTGTGGCTAGAAGTTTCATTTTTTTAATACATGCGTGTCATATAAGAATAAATCCACTTTATAAGGACAACTTAAAATACAATGTATAAAAGGTCTCACCTTCTACTGCAGAATGTGCCCTTCCTGACTTTTCCTCAGTTAGTGTACAGATCATGTTCAAGATATCAGCTTCTCTCATTAATTTATCAAGTGCATATAACTCATGACAGCGAAGGGGTCCGAACGTGCCTAAATGCTGCAAAAAATGATAACATGTATAGGTTAATACAATGTCTTGTCAAATAGCACATTCTGTTGAGGATAAAAGATAACACAACCTCTTCAGAGAACAGAAATAGTTCTGCAAACTGCACAATTAATGTTTATTTGATGAATTTATCACATTAAAAACAAAGGAAAGGGAAAAGTTTGCAGCCTTTTGGGCATCCTGTTAGTTATACACAACACTGCCTTAAGTAGAAATCACAGCCACGACAAGGTCATTGTGACTGGGGGTAAGGTACACGTCCCTATGTCAATATGGTGCTGAGGAGTGTTGGCCCCAGCCTCTGTTAGTGAGAGGTAAAGATTGGCATCAGTAGCTTTAGTAGCCAATATGGGAACACTGATGCTCTGAGGCACTGTGTAGCCCACATGGGCTGAAGCCACATTATGGACAGGTGTTGGTGGGTATGGCTTGCTGACCCTGTGCGGCCAGTGAACTGGGGGACCTGAAGCTGGGCCAAGAAAGGAGGATGAGAGGAGAAGCCCACAGTCAGTGCAGAACAAAACTTCTACAGCCCAGAGAGAAGGGGGAACTGACACCGTACAGAAAGACCTCACCATAACAGGTGCAGCCCCGCCAGGTGAACCGCTGTTAACGTGTAACTGTCATTTCAGTTTAAAGGGAATCTGTCACCAGTTTTCTGTTGTCTTCACCTTTAGATCCTCACATCTCCAGCACATGCCAATGAGTCCCCATATTCATGAGCTCACGGCTCTCCCCGCCCACATGCCTGATTGACGGTTTCTTTTACACATGAATCAGCAGCAGGTGGCGGGGAGAGCCAAGAGCTCTTTATGATATGGAGCTTTGGCTTCATGTATTTCTATCCACAGTAACTCCATATGTTCATGTCCCTCCCCCTCTCCAGTTTTGACAATCCTTTCTAAACAGACTGTAACCCTGTACATTAACTTCCCAGTCATAGCTATCATCCAGCCATGTCTCAGTTACTCCCACTATGTCATAGTTCTCCTCACACATCACTACTTCCAGTTCACCAGTTTTATTAGTCAGGCTTCTGGCATTAGTGTACATACAGTTAAGAGGTTTTTTGTCCTATGCCTTTCTGCCTTTTCTTATGTTCTAGTCCATTCCACCCCCAGGTCACTATCTGCACTATCTTCCTCTCCTAGAAGTCGGCCCAGTTCTCCAGGAACCCAAACTCCTCCTTCCTACTCCAGTTCTTGTTTACCTCCCTAATCTCCCACTGTCTTTCTGATGTGGCACATAGTACAGATAGTATTTTAGAAATACTATGAGCTTGCAACCTAAGTCCCTGAAACCTTGCTTTCATTCCCCTAGGTGGCAAAGGAAACGTCTGGCTGCAGCAGTGCTCTGCCTGAGATAACATCCCCCTTGTCTGCCAACTTAGCAAACTTGTTGTGGTGTGTCAGATCAGGGCTAGCCTCCCTGGCACTTTTGCCTCTGCCCTGCCTTCTGTTACCAAGCTGCTGCCTCACTTAACTGCACCTCCATACTGCTCACATTTTGTACAGCAATATTCACCCTCAAAACGCTGTTCACGGATGGCATACATTGCACAAGATGTACACTGGACTGCATGGTCAATCATGAAGCACATATTTGTGAATGGGGACTATACCAGAAACCAAAACCAAGGTAAATTATACAATTGCAATTAAACAGACTGCAATCTAATCTCAAATCACATACCTAAGACAAAACACAATTGCACGCTCCTACACTCACTTTTTTTAAATTCTGGTTTCAAAATAACATTGTAATATTTTACAAGAATTGCTTTGTGGGATGCTGTGTTTTGGGTTCCAAGATCTATTCATTTTAATGGTATCATTTTGTTATGCTTAAATGGGTTTTCCTGGGAAATAATTTTATTTAAGATGAAGTTGGAATGACTAAAACAAAGCAAAAAAAAAAAAAAAAATCATAACAGCTAAAGCCAATCACTGGCCGCAGCAGTGAACCCCCTCAGCAATTGGCTGAGCAGACAGCCTTTTTCCTGCATATCAAGCTTGACATCAGGAAATGAGAAGTAGCAAGGACTGGAGCAGCGGCAAGGGATCGGTGAGGTGCCTAATTAATTTTTTAAGTCATTCTGAACCTATTTTTAAGTAAAAATATTCCCTAGGAAAACCCATTTAACCTTCAATTGCTTTTTTCACACACTTTGTTCACTATAAATAACATGACTATATAAAACACGCACCTTTTGTGGTTTATTAAAAAAAAAAAATTATTTTTAATACACAAGCTTTTTTTTTTTTTTTTTTTTGTCCCATTAGTAGACATTTGATTTTTTTTTAATTATATTAAATATAGCCAAATAAAATGCACAGGCAGATTTAGGTCATACCTCAGCATAGCCCTGGGGATCTTTCCTATGCCCATAGGATAGTCCGCTTTAAAATGGGTATGCAAAAGGACTCATTCCCTTCTTGATGCAGCAATTCTAATTGTCCATAGCATCTCCGAAGTTAAACTGCCAGAATCAGAGCTTTCTCAGACTCTGGACATTGCTGTAGGGCAGCAGTTGTCAATCACATATGCAGTCATATTTTATTACTTACCAACAGCAGCCTATTGCAGTTGTGCAGGTGTATAACCAAGGCCTTATCCAGCTGTTCACTACCAGTGGTCAGAGGATTGGAGAGTCCTTCAGAGGAAGCACATACCACAACATCCTCCATCTTAGCCTTTTTCTGTTCTATTGGTATTACAGGCACAGCTTCACTACTCTCGCTCCTACAAGAAAATAGAAGATTTGCCATTTATCAGTAACTTTCACTTTGAAGTAATCACGTCTAAAAGGTCCCGGGCTGGACCTGCAGAGGGCATTCTGATCCATCAGATTCAGCAGACTATGTCAGGTGAAATGATCAACCAATCATCTGCAAGATCTTGATTCTATGGGCATGTGCACTGTCAAACTCCGCTGCATATACCGAGGCTGAAACCACTGTCTGCACAATGCAGCAAGAAGGGACATGTTCCTTTTTTACACGGTTGTGGTTTTAAACTGCCAGCCTGTGAACTTCAGTGCTACCAGCAGACACCGGCATGCAGACTGCACATGGAAATTTTGGTACGATGTCCATGCCAAAATACTGCAGACAAATTCTGGCAAGTGAAGGTGCCTACGGGCTACCTATACATCCTGTATTTGCAGAGCTGCGCCTGTCTGTGCTATCTGAAACTAACAGCAAGTACATGTGCAACCTTATTTATATAAGGTATGATTATATATATATATATATATATATATATATATATATATATATATATATATATTTATTCATTCATAAAAAAAAATATATATATATATATATATTCATACCTTATATAAATGAGCTCCATAATCAATATATTAGAATAGGAGAAAGCAATATAAACTATTATAAGGTATATTTATATTTGCCATTGGGTTATGGCAATCTAGTATCTATTTATCTACTCTTTTATTATCTCCCTTAAAGAAGAACTCCCGCAAACATTTTTATTCTCTGACCTGTTAGGCCTCTTTCACACTAGCGGCAGTCCGGATCCGGCAGGTGAAGGGTGCCAACGGATCCGGACTGCCGAAAGGGACATGTGTGGGGCCGGAACCGCGTTCTGGCCCCACACATGTCACACAGTACCATATACAGACATACACACACATACACACAAACACATACATACTTACATACTCTAGGCAGGCAGGCCGCACGTCTTCACGCCCAGGAGGCGCGCAGCTATGACGATTCCCCACAGCGCCCAGCAGAGGGCGCTGTGGGGAATCGTCATAGCGGCGCGCCTCCTGGGCATGAAGACGTGCAGCCTGCCTGCCTGGAGTATGTAAGTATGTATGTGTTTGTGTGTATGTGTATGTGTGTGTATGTATGTCTGTCTGTATGTATGTCTGTATGTGTAGGTGACGGATCCGTCCTGAACTCCACTGAAAGTCAATGGAGGGCGGATCCGCTTACCATGTTGGTCACACCAAACGGATCCGTCCCCATTGACTTGCATTGGGGGTCATTCCGGATCAGTCTTGATGCGGATGCCTGGACCGGAGAGAAAACCGCAGCATGCGGACGGAACGGAATGCTTTCAGGAGCACTACATTGTCTTCAGTTCAGTTTTGTCCCCATTGACAATAAATGGGGACAAAACTGAAGCGTTTTTTTCCGGTATTGAGCCCCTATGACGGAACTCAATACCGGAATTTAAAAACGCTAGTGTGAAAGTAGCCTTAGAAAGGTACATGATATAATCTGTAGTGATTGTCATTTTCTTATCAGTGACTGTTTCTGTGAGTAAAAGCCAGTCACTGCTCTATTCATTCCTATGGGAGCCTCACTTTCAGTCTCATAGGAATACATATAGAATTAGACTTGCTGTCCACACATAAGTCTATGTGTGAGTTGGTGGGTCTAATTGCTGGTCACATGGCACAGATAAGAAACTTCAGGATGATACAAGTCAAAAATTCAGACACTGGTAAGAAAATGACATTCACTACAGATTATATCATGTACATTTCTAGCAGGACATGGAATAAAATTTTTGTCGGGAGTTCTACTTTAAATATGACCCTTAAATTAAGTTAACATATAAGTGTAGTTTCCTCCTCTCCACTTGAGAATAGGTTGTGACCCTATACATATATCTATATATATGCACATAGGAATGGTGTTTACAACTAAACAATAACTAGCCAGACATGGGCACCCCGCTGAGCGATCCCAGAGAATGGAGAATCGCCCTGCATAGGGAGAAACAGCGATGCTGTATACACTCCCCCTCACCAAGTGATCGCCCTACACAGAGAAGAACAGCGAGCCTATATTGTTCTCCTTCTCCCCGCCGAGTGTTCTTCATACAGCGAAGGATCGTCCAGCATAGGGAGAAACAGCACGGTAACAAAAGTCCATAAGTGTAAGTTATACTGTTACCTTTTGGTAAAGCAAACTGTCAAAAACTGATATGCAGTCACATAGGGGGAATATGTAAATGCTAATTTTATGCAAAACACGCCTTCTAGCATCTCAGGCTCCCCTCCTCTTGTGAGGAGCGCACCAAAATTGTGTTTAAATACTCTGTACTGATATAAGGTTTTAATGCTGTATTGTCCTGATGAAGAGGGCGCTCCACTGAGTTACAATAAATGAAACTTTCTACTTTCCTAAAGAAGTTCTTATATGCTGGCAGCGCAGCACTACTGGTTTCAAAATCTTTTTGACCTTCTCTGCATATTGTCCTAATATCCCTGGAGAGATAGGAAGAAACCTGAGGCAGCAGCACAGCAAGACCCTGACGCTGGAGGGGGAAAATACCAGCAAAGTGATCATAGCTGTTGTGACTCCTCACAACAGCGTCCGGTAAGCAGATTATTTAATACCTGTCATCACCCAGGCAATACCGCACATGAGGCGCTGTTCTTTCTTGTTTTCCTTTTCTCTGTGACTTCTACAGGATCATACTGACATAAAGCTGTCACTAAGATTCTGTAGCAATAAGGTCATGCAGAGGCACATCAGTATAATGTCGTGTGCTCCTGCAAGACGGAGAGGCTCACGCATGGAGCACGATTTCCAGACTACACACGCTCTAGGGGTGCAGCCGCACAGTAAGGTTCCTGCATGCAGTTTTAGAAGCCCAAAACTGGGAGCTAATTAACAAAAAGGGAGACATCATATCTGTCCTTTATATTTTCTCTCCTTTTCAGATCCACTCGTGATTTTGGCTTCCAAAACTGCATGCAGAACCCTGACCATGTGTCCATACCCTTAAGAAGGCTGGGTAAGTTATAAACCTCTAATGAATATTCATAAGCAGCCATTTTGTTCAGTACATTGCTGCAGAAAGTCATAATGCAGACTGTATTAATCATCTAATTTTTTTACGATTAGTCCAAAGACATAGAAAAACCAAATTTTGGTGACAGACACACTTTAACTCCTTCCTGCATACTAACATTAATAGTATGTACTTCTTAATCACAAAGTGCTGGTAATTCCTGTATTTTTTTAATAAGAATTTTCTTTTTTGGATTAGAGAAAGGATGCTTGCACACAACGCATTGAACTCACAGTATGCATCAGCGGCAGCACCCGTCCTGACCTCCCAGCACTGATGGGGTCGTATAGTATTATACTGATTTAATATATTGAAATCAGTTATTTGTTCAGCTACAGGTTTTCTTCATGAAATATGAGATTTCATTAACTGGAAATCCCGGGGGCGGTGTATATTTGCACATGCCCTTGTTCTCTCGATTATGTAGGAAAAAACATTTCAGGAATTTCGTAGGAGAATCTGTGAACATGTAAATGACATCAAAGAAAAAAAAAAAGACACACTGGTTGCATGATATGCTATGTCACCCATAGTGTTAATGCTTGTATTCTTAGATTCTCCACTCTAGAACTTGTGAGACTGTCCCGAAACAGGCTGATTGGGATAAACGTATTTTGCAAAAAGAGTAGAGCTGGATTTATTACTTTAAAGGGCATCTCTCAGCAGATTTGTAGCTATGAAACTGGTTTATCTGTTACATGTGCACTTGGCAGCTGAAGACATCTGTGTTGGTCTCATGTTCATATGTGTCCACATTGCTGAGAAACATGATGTTTTTGTATATGCAAATGAGTCACTAGGAGCAACGGGGGCGTTACCATTACACCTAGAGGCTCTGTTCTCTCTACAATTGCCACACCCTCTGCCTTTTGACTGACAGGGTCAGGAAGTGTAAATGTGGTCACGCCTGGCCCTGACTTCTCCTAAAGTCAATCAAAGTAGAGAGGACATGGCAATTGCAGAGAGAGCTGAGCCTGTAGGTGTAATGGCAACATCCCCATTGCTCCTACAGGCTCATTTGCATATAGTAAAACATAATTTTTCTCTTCGATGCAGGCACATATAAACATAGGACCAACACAGATGTTTTCAGCTGCCAAGTGCACAAGTAACAGGTCAGCCAGTTTCATAGCTACAAATATGCTGACAGATGCCCTTTAAGTTCCAGACCATAAGTTGGTCTTTGGATGTTTCCATTAGCTTTGGTTATGTGGCTTATTTTTTAATGCTTCATATTAGCCAGTTTATTGGTGTGGAACTACACCACGTTTTGTAATCTACAGCAGAGTATTGTATCGTGTATCTTTTTTTTAAAACATATTTACTCTGCCTCTCTCCCAGGGGTCACTTACCTTTTTGTCATTGTACACCACCTTCACTACAAGAATTGGACCAGAGCATTTTCAATACACCAATCGCACACACTTATTATATATCTTGTGTTGTTCACCTCCTTCTTTCTCCCTATACATCTGCATGCATTCCATCCTGGACTGCAATGTCTAATTTTAGAGGTGTGTCCCAGCCTGGAACACAATCACGCTCCACTGTGGGACACTTTCCACCTCCAAGCATATATCCAGCCTGGAGTTATTTTATTATCTATGCTTGGGACTAGAGTTGACCGAACGTGCTCATAACGAGCACTGTAATGCTCGGATCCCCTGCGCTCGCATGCCCGCAGGCATCCGGATCCGTCCTCACCTGACTGTAAGTCAATGGGGGCGGATCCGTTTGGTATGACACACAAGTGTGTCATACCAAACGGATCCGTCCCCACTGACTTACAGTCGGGTGAGGAGGACGGATCTGTTTGGTGTCTCACACTAGTGTGTGATACCAAACGGATCCGTGCCCATTGACTTACAGGCAGGTGAGGACGGATCAAGATGGCTGCGCAGCAGAGCACAGGGGATCCGAGCAGTACAGTGCTCGTTACGAGCACGTTCGATCAACTTTACTTGGGACACATTTTCTCCCCCTGAGAGTCCCCTGTTGAACCTGGCACTGTCTAAGAAATGCATCAGGACAGAGTAGGGATTTTGTAGGTCAACGTGAGGTTCCCGAGAGGCAAAAAAACAGCCAAATCCTTTAAACGTGTGACCCCCAATTCCTACACCACTAAAATATTAAATATACATGTAAAATGTACATTTCTCAATAAAATAAATATTATAGTCTTGCCTTTCATTTGAAACACCTTCTCCCTCCGAGCATTCTGAATCCTCCATATCAGAAGTGGTATTTAAGAAGTCAAAACTCTCAAGGGCATTTTCCACTGTGAGGCTTATGCTGGATGCTCTGCTTCTGAATACTCCTTGCTTCTGCTGTCAGGATTTAAAAAAAAAAAAAGTCTAAAAAAACTAATCAGATTGAAGCCCTCTCCACCACTAAAGGTGTTCTCCAGGCCTGATGTATTGATCACCTATCCTTAGAAGAACTTAATAGTATCAGATTCCCAGCACTCCTGCCATTCAGCCGTTTGCAGTAGCTCCAGTCGGAAAGAGCCACTATAGCTCTGCTTCAATTTACTTTGAAGCTGTATCAGCTAGTCCCAGCCACTACACAATGGACGAAGCTGGGCACTTCCAATGCCAGAGCTCCCGTAAACAGATGATCAGCTATGGTGCTGCGAGTCAGATTCCTAACGATCTGACAGTGATGACTTATTCTATGGATAGGTCATCTATACTTAAAGGGGTTTTCCGGTTTATATCAACATCCGTTAAAATAATTTATGAAGATAGCTGTAATTTTATAATGTTTTTCTTTCACCTTTATTGATTCTATGTTCCATTCTGAGCTTTAGTCACATGACCACGTCTATGCAGCTATTTCCTGTGATGTTATGTCCATGGACGTGTCAGAGCAGCAACAGGGGTGGTGATAGTGTCTATGTAACTAACTGGGTGGGAGGAGCTATAAACTAGCCAGACATTGTTAGGGTGGTGCTAGAGATGTGGTAGAGAAAGGGGAAGTTCATCATGGGTTTGTTTGGATACAGAAACAGGAATTGCCAGATACCGGATGTACACAAACCAGCGATTTGTTCACACGGTGAAAGTCCAAATTGAGAAAGACAGAGCATGGGGAAGATGTACACGAGGTAAGCAACTACATGAGCACAAAAATCCCGGAAAACCCCTTTAAATCCCAGAGACCACCCTTAAGTAAAACATATGGGCAGAATTAGATTTAGCAGCTAAAAGTTTGTTGAAACGATGTGATGGAAAAATCATGCAGCAATGCAAGCTGCAGCTGTTTTCTATAGGTTATTAAAAATTGTTAACTGCATGTTTATTGTCGATTGCCACTTGGTTTTGAGGGTAAACCTACAATTGTGAGCCCATTAACCCCTTCAAAACCAAGCCAGGTTTCACCTTACAGACCAGACCAACTTTTGCAAATCTGATGTGTTTAAGGGGGTTTATTATGTACAAGTTAATACAAGCCACTTACTAATGTATTGTAATTATCCATATTGCTTCCTTTGTTGGCAGGATTCATTTTTCCATCACATTAAGCACTGCTCGTTTCCATGGTTAGGACTATCCTGCAATCCAGCAGCTGTGGTCATGTATGCACACTATAGGAAAAAGCACCGGCCTCTCTGGTGGCCAGGACAGTGGGACCGTACAAAGGCTAGTGATTTTTCCTATAGTGTGCAAGCATGACCACAGCTGCTGGATTGCAGGATAGTCCTAACCATGGAAACCAACTGTCACGCGAGGTCGGCGTCGCGCTCCCTCTGCACGACGTCGCCGGACCTCTCCGCCCCCCTAGAGACGAGCAATAGGGAATTGAAGTGCTGGTCTTGTCAGCCAGCACTTCATGAGTTAATTCTCTGTTTGGGTTTAGCCATGTGGTGCTGATCACACCACATGGCTACTTTACATATTGTTTGGACAGCTTGCTCCGCCTCAGGTCATGTGATGCTGGCCACATCACATGATCCTGGGCGGGCTATTTAAAGATGGCAACTGCCTCACTCAGATGCCTGTGATTAGTCTTCTGAGATCAGTGCTGTGTGTTGGACCTTGCTTTTGGATTATTGGTATATTGGATTTTGGCTTTGGACTTAGACTACGCTTTTGTGATTCCCCTCGGTATTTGACGTGACCTCCTGTTCTTGACTTGGCTTGCTGACGAGTCTGCTATTGTGTTTGTTTCTGTCTGTGTTCGTCTTTCCCTGTGTTCCCTTCCCTACCCTGTGCACGTACTCAGCATAGGGACCGTCTCCAAGTTACGGTTTTGTCGCCTAGGGCATCTACTGTAAGTAGGCAGGGAAAGAGGTGGGGTTCAGACAGGGCACACTATTCCTTGTTTCCCTGTCGTGACACCAACAGTGTATAATGTGATAGAAAATTACTCCAGCCAGCAAAGGAAGCAATATAGATAACAATACATTAGTAAGTGGCTTCCTCTACATAATAAATGCTATTTGCTTAAGTGAGACTACCCTTTTAACTTTATATGGTAATAAGTTTGGAATGCTTTTTCTTACCTGATTCTGAGAATGTTTTCTCATGACACATTATACTTTGTGTTACTGGTAAATTTGATTTGATAATTTTCAACCTTTATTTATATATACCATAATATTTATTAACTAACATTCACCATTTTATTTTTTAAAACTTTAATTGTAGAAGCAATTCTAAAAAAAAAAAAAAATTCAGAAAATTTCCCAAACCAAGGACCAATTCAGTTCTTAAGTCACTATGAGGGCTTACATAACTACACTCCTTAAGTTATTCAAAAATGATTTTACAAATTTTGTTAATCCTTTAGATGGTCCACGGGAATAAAAGTAATATTTATTACCCGGATTCTACCCAAAACACTTCATATGTGGCCATAAACTTCTGTATGGGCATACTGCAGGGCTCAGAAGCAAAGGAGCGCCATATGGTTTTTGGAGGGCAAATTTAGCTGGAATCATATTCGGGGGCCATGATGCATTTAAAGAGACCCTGAGGTACATATGCAGTGGAAACCCCTTTGAAGTTACCCCATTTTGGAAACTACACCCCTAAAGGAAATTTCAAGGGTGTAATAAGCACTTAGACCACACAGGCATTTCAAAAAATTTAGAATAACTTAGCCGTGAAAATTAGAAAATTACATTTTTTCTAATGAAATGTTGCTATAGCCCTAGATTTTTCATTTTCACAAGGAGTAACATGAGAAAAAAAAAACTGTGTGTCCCCCATTTCCTCCTGAATACGGAAACATGCCATGTGTGGTCTTAAACTGCTGTATGGGCACATAGGGCTCAGAAAGGGAAGAGCACCACATGGGTTTTAGAGCAGATTTTGCAGGCATGGTTTTCAGGCGACATTTGAAGAGACCCTGAGATACCTATACAGCGTAAACCCCCAAAAAGTGACCCCATTTTGGAAACTACACCCCTCAAGGAAACTATTGTAGTGAGTACTTTGACCCCACAGGCATGGGGATAGGCCATCAATAGAAAAAAGTGGACAACCCCTTTAACCCCCCTTTTTTTTACTGATACAAAAAATGAAAAGCCTAATTGCACATTCAAGTGTTATTACAGTTGACCAAGAAATAGTCAAGGGGTCCCACTTGGCAAGGACTACACACTGGAGAGCTGCTGGTTTCTACTGCTTCTTCCCCCAAAACAAAATCGAATAATCAAAATTGAATTTTATTGAACCAGCAGAACCACAATCATCATTGGAGACTACAGACTTTTTCAGTATGTAAAAAAAATACATGTATGACAAATGGCCATGGAGTTAAATGCCATCACAACAGAAAAAAACTATTCATAACTTAATGCAAACATTACATAACTTACCATGAGAATCTCTTCCAGATGTCGGAGTTTATTTTCAAGTGCTTGTAATTCAGGGAATTGGCCCCGGTAGTCATCCAGTGATGAACTCAAGGAATTTATTGCCTCATCCACACCATCAACATTCTTCCGTTTTGTGGAGTCAGAGTATACTACTGCAAAGATGGGACTCTCCCGCTCTTCGGGAACAGTGTCCAAACATGGGGCATTAGTTGGAGAACAATGAACTACAGGCGGCTGCTGCTGAGTCTCAACATGGTCATCTAACACAAGCTCAAACTCCTCAGCACAGGGCACAATCTCCTGTACGGGAGTCTGTGAATTCAATGTCTGAATTGAATCAATGATCACTTGCTCCACATCTGCTTCTGGTTTTATGTGAAGTATTTCATTTTCCCCTTCCTTACCACAGGTTGATTGTGCAGTGATTTGCAAACTGTCAACTTTTTCACAGTTATCTTGAACAGC
Source organism: Rhinella marina (assembly GCA_900303285.1). Classification (NCBI taxonomy): domain Eukaryota; kingdom Metazoa; phylum Chordata; class Amphibia; order Anura; family Bufonidae; genus Rhinella; species Rhinella marina. The sequence continues at coordinate 94,202 of ONZH01029682.1, read as the reverse complement.
AACACTTTCCAAGACATCCTTATCCAATGGTAGTGTTATCTGAGGTTCATCCAAGACATGGAAATCTGAACCTGCAGCATCAAAGCTTACTTCACTTATATGGCTTAATGTCCTTGAGTATACTACATGACCATTAGCTACAGAGCCTTTTGTTGATGCCACAATTTCATTAACTATTTTTACATCGTTTTCCACTTCCTGGGTTGAATTATCTGCTCCTGTGACCACACTTTCATCTTTTTGTGTAAAGGATATTTCTATATCTGGAGCAGATGCCTGGAGTTCAGGTTGAACAATGTTCTTGGGAGTATGCCAAGTACTGCTAGGTAACTGTGGGCTAGAGGAATCATCAGAAGATTCTGAAGAAATTGACCAGGCAGCTCCATTTTCCAAATCATCCTGACGTCGTAACATATTCTAGAAGTCGTAAAATACAAATGATTAAAATTTACTTTTAAGAGATTTTCAAGCAGATGTTAAATGTTTTTTTAACTATTCATCCTTATTACAATTAGTCTTCTGACATAAAGGAAAGGTGTTACAGGTGTCTGGACATTCTGAACTTTCGTTAGCCAGGAAAACTCTCTCAGATTCTTTACGGTAAGAGCAGTAAGACTACAGAACTCTCTGCCTGAGGAGGTGGTGATGGTGAGTTCACTAAAAGAGCTCAAGAGGGCCCTGGATGTATTTCTGGAGGGTAATAATATTACAGGCTATAGTTACTAGAGATGGGTCGTTGATCCAGGGAGTTATTCTGATTGCCTGATTGGAGTCGGGAAGGAATTTTTTCCCCTAAAGTGGGGAAAATTGCCTTCTACCTCACAGGGTTTTTTTTTTGCCTTCCTCTGGATCAACTTGTAGGATAACAGGCCGAACTGGATGGACAGATGTCTTTTTTCAGCCTTATAAACTACGGTATGTTACTAGTTTTGACATGTACAAATAAAAAAATATGGGCCCCACATCCACATATTTTCTGAAATCAGACACCCAGGATGTTACTCACAGAAATCGTCATGTAATTTTGAGGAAAATGTAATTTTTCATAAAAATTGCAATAACTTTGATATCAGTGGTAAAAGTGTGATCCAAGCAGAAAGGTATATCCACCACACCACCTACAAATAAAAGTTCAACACGTGCAGAGTTCATACATACCACTTGGGCCTAAAGTTAAATGCACATACCTTCATAATATGATCAGAACAAAAAATCTGGAAGATTTAAGATAAAATAAAAATTCTAAAGTAACAACCTATAAAATACAGGGATTACACCCCTTAAAAAGAAAGTGCACCCCCCAGACCTATATATTTCATGAAAGCAGAGAACCTGGTGATTGCAATTGCCTTGACGGACTGTTGACAACCATGTATACCTTCAGGCGTTTAAAAAAAAACAGAAAAAAAAACAGCACCTAAAACTCACAGCTAAGAGAGATTTACATACAAAAGCAATGCACACATTATAAATAATAAATATATATAGAGCCATATTCCACTTTACAATTGTGGGGGTTCATGTACAAAAAGTCACAAATTACACAGCAACAAACAAGTCAACAATTAAAACAAGAGGAGTGAGGGCTCTGCTCACAAGAGCTTACAATCTATGAGGTGATAGGGGCAACACAAAAGGTAAAAATTGCTTGTTTTGTACAATAGTCCAGCCATAATAAAATAGGGGAGTATATATGAACTTGCATGAGCCAGTCACCAACTGATATTTGTTGTGCATTTGAGTGCATGGATGTTTGACAATGGATCAAGTTCAGAAGAATTATGATACGAGGAAGTGAATGAAGAAGAGTTCAATCAGGGAATGTGATAGGCCAACCTAAAAAGAGGTGTTTTTAGGGGCACCTAAAATTGTGAAAGTTGTGAAGTCACTTAAAGGAAACCGGTCACGGTGAATGTGGCATGTGAAGTGCAGGCAGGATGTTGTAGAGCAGGATGAGCTGAGTAGATTGATATGTAGATTTCTGGTAAAATATTCTGTATAACTTGTATTTCATTCATTTAAATTTCTGCTCATTCTGAGATTTGAAGTCAGGGAGACTGTCCTATCAGTGACTGACAGCCTTCAATCTATGACTGTGTATACAGAGAGAGCTGTCAATCACTGATAGGACCGCCTCCTGGACTTCAAAGCCCAGAATGAGCAGGTAAGTGAATGAAATACAAGTTATACTTAATCTTTTCCCATCATACTATATATCAATCTGCTCAGCTCCTCCTGCTTTATAACTTGCTACCTGTGGGTTATTTCGCATTTTACATAGCTACAGTAACCCTTTAATTGCTTGGCATAGGGCACTCCAGAGAACTGGTGCAGCTCGGGAGAAGTCTTGGAGACAGGAGTAAGAGGTTCGGATTATGGAGGCTGTTAGTTGTAGGTCATTGGCAGAACAAGGGTAGTAGAGGGTGCCACACTGTGGTTAGCTTTTTGGGGCGAGAATGAGCAGTTTAACCCCTTCATGACATAGCCATTTTTCACCTTAAGGACCAGGCCAAATTTTGGAAATATGACATGTGTCACTTTATGTGGTAATAGCTTTGAAACACTTTTACTTATCCAAGCCGTTCTGAGATTGTTTTCTCGTGACACGTTGTACTCCATGACAGTGGTAAATTTGAGTCAATATAAATCACTTTTATTTATTAAAAAATCCAAAATTTACAGAAAATTTGGAAAAAATTGTAATTTTCAAACTTTGAATTTCTCTGCTTTTAAGGCACATTGTGATTTCTCACAAAATAGTTATTACTTTACATTTCCCATATGTCTACTTTATGTTACCATCATTTTGTAGATATAATTTTATTTTTTGGGAACGTTAGAAGGCTTAGAATTTTAGAAGTAATTCTTAAAATTTTTAAGAAATTTTCCAAAACCATTTTTTTTTAAGCACCAGTTCAGTTCTGAAGTCACTTTGTGGGGTTAACATAATAGAAACCACCATAAATGACCCCATTTTAGAAACTACACCCCTCAAGGTTTTCAAAACTAATTTTACTAACTTTGTTAACCCTTTATGTCTTCCACAAGATTTAAAGGAAAATGGAGATGACATTTCTAAATTTCACTTTTTTGGCAGATTTTCCATTTTAATCCATTTTTTCCTGTAACACATCAAGGGTTAATAGCCAAACAAAACTCAAAAACTATTACCCTGATTCTGCGATTTACAGAAACACCCCACATGTGATTGTAAACTACTGTATGGGCGCACAGCAGGGCGCAGAAGGAAAGGTGCGCCAAATGGTTTTTGGAGGGCAAATTTTGCTGGACTGGTTTTCAGACTCCATGTCCCATTTGAGGCCCCCCTGATGCACCCCTACAGTAGAAACAACCAAAAAGTGCCCATATTTTGGAAACTAAGGGATAAGGTGACAGTGTTATTGATATTATTTTGGGTTACATATGATTTTTGATCGCTTTATATTACACTTTTTGTTAGGCAAGGTAACCAAAAATGGCTGTTCTGGCTCAGTTTTTATTTTTATTTTTTACTGTGCTCACCTGAGGGGTTAACTCCTGTGATATTTTTGTAGAGCAGGTTGTTACGGACGTGGCGATACCTAACATGTATAGTTTTTTTTATTTATTTATTTAAGTTTTACACGATAATATTTTTTAAACAAAAAAATCATGTTTTAGTTTCTCCATAGTGTGAGAGCTGTATTTTTTTTATTTTTTGGGCAATTGTCTCAGGTAGGGGCTCATTTTTTGCGGGAAGAGGTAACGGTTAGATTGGTACTATTTTAAGGGGCATACGCCTTTTTGATCGCGTGGTATTGCACTTTTTGTGATGTAAAGTGACAAAAAATGGCTTTTTTGACACTGTTTTTATTTTATTTTTTTTACGGTGTTCACCTGAGGGGTCAGAGCATGTGATATTTTTGTAGAGCAGGTTGTTACGAACGTGGCGATACCTAACATGATTGGGGTATTTTTTTCTTTTTTTACTAATTTTAAATTTGAGTTTTGGGGGGAAAAATAGGATTTTTTTAAACTTTTTTTAACTTTTTTTTTTTTTTTTTTTTTTTTACACTTTTTTAGACTCAGACCCACTTGGTTCTTGAAGAACCAGTGGGTCTGATTGTTCTATAATACACTACAGTACACTGTATAGTGTACTGCAGTGTATTTTCATTCTTGCTAAGCCTTGTCAGGCTCCTGCCTTTAGCAGCAGCCTGATGAGGCTTAGCTTACACCATGGCAAGCAGACGCTTCTGAAAGCGTCTGGTTGCCATGGTAACCATCGGGACGCTGCCAGAGCAGAACAGCGTCCCGATGGAAGGGGGAGGGAGCTTCCTCCCCCTCTTCAGCCCACACCATCGGCGCTGCCAGCGCACCGCAGCGCCGATGGGAGAGGGAGGGAGCTCCCTCCCTGTTAACCCTTTCCATGCCGCGGTCCCTACGGACCGTGGCATGGAAGGGGTTAAACTGCTGACATCGGCGCCAGCACCGATGTCAGCAGTTTGAAGCAGAGTATCAGCTGTATGCTGATACTCTGCTTCACCCGCTCGGCTATCCTGAAAATCAATGCGGCGGCGATGCCGCCGCCATACCGCCCGCCCGCCGCACGTCTGTATAGACTAGCCAATCACAGCGATCGCTAGCCCGGGACCGCCCCCATTGGTCCCGGGCTGGTAAGCTGAGACCCCTGGCTGTAAAGTAACAGCCGGGGTCTCAGCACTGTCACCATGTCAGCAGACATGGTGACAGTTTAATGTAATGACGAGTATACTCGTCATGGAGCATTAAATAGCAGTGCTCCATGACGAGTATACTCGTCATATAGCGTGAAGGGGTTAAACTGAATCCTGAGAGTGCACAGCATAATGTGTATAAAAATATAACCCAATAATTAATACACACAACTTCCTGCAACTTTGCAACAAACAGTCATTATATAAAAAAATTGAGTGCACTCCACATCATGGTGCAGACCCACGTACTCCAATGGGTCTGCAAAAGATAAGACCCACAGCACGGAGACACAGACCCAGAAGCACATGGAAACCCACAGAAGCCCTCCATTGAAGTCAACTGGTCCAAACCGCAATGTGGGGTGCACACAGGCAGTGCCCATGTTTTGCGGTCCACAACACAGGCACGGCCATACCAAGGTCATGTGAATGCAGCCTTATGTACTAAATCAACATGACCCTGACAAATGTTAGGTATATGCTTAGCTTATTTAGGGATTGTAATGGTGTTTTTGTCGCTAGCAAGTACAGCACAATAAAATTGAGGAGGAATAATCAAATAGGCTGGAGTGAGAGGGTGGAAGCATGCTCCACCATTTGAACCAGCTAGGATACACAAACTGTATTATATACATAGTGGCAACAGGCTGGGAAATAGCTATCAAATTGGTTTTACAATATCAAAAAAGTTTTAGGCAGTTGAAATGACAAATGTCATCCAATGGCTAATAGTAATGCAGCCTTATGTACACACACAACTGGAGCTAATATATATAATATAAAATAATATATAATATAAATAATATATAATAATAATAATAATGATAATATAAATATATAAATGTATAACACCTGTCTGAAAGGTGGCTGAATAATGTTAGTCAGTGAGTGAAATGTTTTCTGTGTGTCAGAAATACATTAGATTTCTCTCTCGTGAAAATCATTATTGCTATTACTGCAGACTGTAATGGATATCACTAGAAAATATTTACCACAATGTGACATCATTATACATATTCACCCACTACTGTGACATCACTGCGCATATTCACCCACTACTGTGACATCACTGTGCATAATCACCTACTACTGTGACATCACTGTCCAAATGTTCGCTCCTGCTGACACTTCATTTTATTCAAAATTTTAATACATTTACTATGAAAACCAGTGTCACGTTGATTAGTGAAAAAACCCATATACGCTTTCTGTGTGGCACACAACTATGACAGTCTGTATTAGTGTGTATTCTTCAGTGCTAGCATGCATGGTTTGGGTATACTCTCTGGATTAATAAGAATCAGGTACCATGAAAGTGCAGTGTAATATGCATGTTAAAGAGCAGGAGAAGTTGAGCAGATTGATATATAGTTTTATGGGAAAAGATTCTGCAAAACTTTTAATTTATACATTTAAATTCCTGCTCATTCTGGGCTTTGAAGTCAAGGAGGCGGTCCTATCAGTGATTGACAGCTGATGCACAGTCATAGAGGGAAGGCTCTCAATCACTGATCGGACAGCCTCCTTGATTTCAAAGTCCAGAACAAGCAGTAATTTAAATGAAGAAATTGCAAGTTTTACAGAAACATTTCCCATAAAACTATATACAAATCTGCTCAGCTGCGCCTGCTCTGTACCTTGTGGCTGACAATTAAACTGCATTTTCATGGTGATAGGTTTCTATTAACGTAATTTAACGTACTTACAAAGCTATTAAAGTAAACTTTTAAAGGCAATCTGCCACCATTTTTATGTTTCCGAGGGCAGCATAAACTATTGACAGAGACCTTGAGCAATACATGAATTTGAGGACTCCAACACTTGGCTCACGCTGAAGCTTCTTACCAGTGAATTTTAAATAAACTACTGGGCCAAAAATGATGTTCTTTAGTCATGGCATGGTGGTGTTAAGCAGCTACAGTTTGGGTGTGCAGTATAGTGTGCCCTGTATTTCACAATAAAATGTAATTCTTGGGAAGCACAGTCAACACCACTAAACACCAGGAGTAGGCTGTACATTAGACAGGAATGCTATGAGCCACATTTGCATTTATCAACTATGCCACCTATAACAGTTATGTTTATGGTATCAGACATGATGATCAATAATAAAAGACCTTATGTGACAATAAGAGAGCAACTATGCTCTCTGCCTGATGGGGGAAAGTGGATTGATAACATGCACATAAGTCCATGTTACACTTACACTGGGGCCATGTACAGTTAAACAGTGAGAGAAGAGAGGATCTGTGTCCCTCCTCTCCTACTGCATCCTATCAGCAGTCCCACAATGGACCACCTCTCCTCCTTCAGGCTTGCCGAGATAACATTTGGCTAAAGGAGGGAAAGGCTGCTTTGTCCTGGAATATCTCAGGGTGTATACAGTCTAAGTTGTAAAACAAGACCAGTCTTGCAGTTCTAGCTGCTCTACATCATAAAGATACAACTTTTAAAAGCCAGGTTGGGAGTGAGAGCTGCAGGTATATGCAGCTCTCCCTGGACCTGTCCATAATCTCTGTAACTTGCGCTGCTGTAAATAGTGATATGCAGCAGGTACATATGACATAGTCCTTGGCAGGGAAAGAGTTAAAAGGGTATTCCTATCTAAGAAATTTAAGTCATATCCACAGGATATGACAAATGTCTAACAGACTTGGGTCCCACCTATCTCCAGAATGGGGGCCCCTTGACCCCTACCCTGCCTGGTGATGCAGCGACTGAATAGAGAGATGTGCAAGTTTGTCCACTCACTTCTATGGGAGTTATGTAAACAGCTGACAAAGCACACCTGGACATTTGGTCTCAAATGGCAGAAAATGCTCAAAAACACCAAATGCTGTAGCGCATTTATAACCGGGGGAGCAAATCCTGCACATGTGGTCCGCTGCTGAACGTAATCCCCAGCAAAAATGCATACAATGGAGGATGCCTGCAGCGGACCACATGTACCACAAAGACATCCTACACAGGATAACCAAATGTGCGGATGTGACAAACTATATGAAACAAAAATTCACAGAAAATGGTGCACTACAACGGCAAATGCAATTGACAATATATGGCTAAACCCTCACACTGATATTAAAATGAGACTTTCGCCAATATATTCTTATATCAAGAACATGTCGGACTTTATGCCCCTATCTGAAAATGCCCAACAGCATGTAGGGTTAGCGTTAGGTTCCGTGCCACTTGAGATACCTTGACGGGGTGCTTGGGCTCCGGTATGTTCTTGATATAAGAATATATTGGCGAAAGTCTCATTTTAATATCAGTGTGAGGGTTTAGCCATATATTGTCAATTGCATTTGCCGTTGTAGTGCACCATTTTCTGTGAACACCTGGACACATCACTCTATAGGTGAATAGATAGAGCCACGCACATAAGTAGCCACCTTTCTATTAATTTACAGCCATAAGCTACTTCCATAAGTAGTCCCAAAGAAGGAAGATGCACCAGGTATTTATGACATTCTGTAAAACGCCATAAACATCTAAGAAGGGAGTATTCCTTCAATAATTATCTTTCACTGTAATTTTCCACAATTCACACTTTTTCGCTATGTCCAGTAAGTAATCAGTCAAGTTTAGTTATTCATCCAATAAGTAAAGTGATATGATATACCCTAAAAAAAAGACACTGTATGGAACATTAAACAGTCAATATATATGGTGGTAGATAAAAAGGTAATACAAGAACACATAAGTCACATAGCATTCAGTCAGTTATTTGTATAACCAGCAAGGTAAGGGCACATCTAAATGCATACATAACATTTTTGCTAAAATAAAATGTGGTATTAGCACATGACATGTTATTTTCAGCACCTAAATACTAATGTATCATATGAAAACTGCACAAACTACTGAACACTTGCATTATAAAGAATATTACATTCGTTGCAGCAAAAGCAAATGCTACAGGGTTAAAAAAAGATGTAGAAACCACTATTTTTATATGAAAAGAAGCAGCGAACTATCCAGGAAGTAATTTGCTAACTTCATTTTAGCTTCTATAAAGCAGAATGTTTCTGGAAGTTTATTTTTAAATGCTATGGACACCTTCATGGCCATTTTTTTTTACTTAAATACAGTGGGGTTCAGTGTGGTCTCTGAAAAATTTCACTGTGAACAGCATGCCACAGCCTGCTATGTATTCTGAAACATAGAAGCTGCGGAAACCAAATGGTGCAAATATTTTAATACAACCCTATTGTAAAAATGTTTTTTTTTTTAGCAAAACTTACATGCATTTAAGTAAGTAAATACCATAAAAGGTGTCCATAGCCTTTAAAGGGTTTGTGCCATAAACTACTTTTCACTCTAAAGTATATTTTCATCAATTAATCTAGCTCCCTTTTCTCCTTGGATTGTTCTTTTTAAATTTACCTAATTTGCAGTTCTCTTATCCCCCATGTTTGAATCCTACTTCCTGGTTTGTCATGTGACTACTGTCCCATCGTGTCTTAGGGCAGCGAGATGTGTCCTGACTAGTGATGAGCGAACCTGCTCGTAACGAGCGGTTCAATGCTCAGATCCCCTGCGCTCCCCTGCCCGCAGCCATCCGGATCCGTCCTCACCAGACTGTAAGTCAATGGGGACGGATCCGGATGGCTGCGGGCAGGGGATCTGAGCATTGAACCGCTCGTTACGAGCAGGTTCGCTCATCACTAGTCCTGACCTCAACAGATCATATGAGACTAACCACAACCCTTGTTGTTACCAATGAGGCATCCTACTTCCTACATTATAAGTCTCCAGTGCAGGACGTAATCAACAGAAAGTGAAAATCAAAGCAAATTTGCCACAGAGGGCAATGATAGGCCAATAACTTTTGAAAACAACAGTGTTGATAAATGATGCTATGTAAGGAAAGCAATATAACAGTAATATCTGTTGGGCGAGATACATTTATATTAGTGGCACAACCCCTTTAAGTTCTCAGAAGCTAAATTATGCTACATCTAGGACAACTTACATAGTAGTCTTGCTCATAAGTATTAACCTGGACAGATGAGACATCATTGCACGAGCAAGCCTGAGACAATTTGTCAGTTAGGGTCTCTCGAAGCATTACAAGCATTGGCCAGCTGTGCTTTCCCAGATCTGGCAACAAGGAACTCTTTCCATAGCATAAATAAAAAGAATAGGCATCATACAGGAGATGAAAATAGTATGCAAATGGCAGTTATTTCAGATCATGTGCAATACGGTAGCAGTAAACCTTTTGTAGTAAAAGATATAATAAATGCATGTAAATATTTAGGCCTTATTGAAATGTACTGTACTGGATTTTCAATAAAAAAGTCACATTGAATAATTCAATTTTCTTAACAGAAACCTGAATAAACAAAGTTTTCCCAAAATTTCATAAAAGGTTGCGAGTCATCTGGCAACCATTTTTTGCTCTTTTGCATTCAATGTATAAAATAAAGCAACTCCAACCTCTGAATCTTGATTAAAGAGGTCGACTGGGCTTTTTCATATTGATGGCCTATCCTCAGGATAGGTCATCAATATCAGATGGGCGGGTGTCCGACACCCAGTACCCCCGCGATCAGCTGTGTGAGGAGACAGCACGTGCAATGCACACGTGCCATCTCTCTTCCGGTCCGCTGCTGTGGTCCCTGGGCGCGCCGTCCCTTCAAACAGCTGATCGTTAGGGGTGCCGGGTGTCGGACCCCAGCCCATCTGATATTGATGACCTAACCCGAGGATAGGTCACCAATATAAAAAAGCCCGGACGACCTCTTTAATCAAGATTCAGAGGTTGGAGCTGCTTTATTTTATACATTGGATGCAAAAGAGCAAAAAATGGTTGCTGATACCAGCCAATCTGGTATTGATGACTTATCCCGAGGATAGGTCATCAATATAAAGAAGCCTGGACAATCCCTTTAACTAAAACCCACTGCTTAGTAAATACAGTAAGTTCCTATGAAGGTTGCTGTGTCTTCAAGGAAACAGACTATAAGCACTGAGTTAGTCTGGTCCTGCACTTGTGTTGCTTCTAGTCATCTTCCTTCTGCTTCTTGCTAACCTACTGAGTGGATTATGATACTTTTAATCAACACTATTTGTAAAGTTGGTATCTTTGGAACCTGTAGGTACAGCATGCTCTAAAGTATAAATCTGAGACAAGATGGTCTGTACTGTACATATATATATATATATATATATATACACACACACATACATACACACACACACCTTTCTGATAAAATCAGTGAATAATGGCTTCACTTTATTCATTTGTTCTTTCACTTGAAACATGAAGAAAGGAGGGACTACCTAAGACCACCAAAGGTAGTGATATCAACCCCTTCACTTCTTAAATTCTGCAAGATATGGTAGCCAGCAAAGAACTTAAGGATCAGGAGCACTTTTGTTCCTAATATAAAATTAGTCCCTGCCTGAGAGCTACTTACATAAAATGCTTGTTCCCGCAATGATGGGGTATCTGGAGGACTAGGATTATATGTGGAAAATCGCTTGTTCACAGTAGAGGTTTTATTTACAGTACTGGCAGCTGAGGGTTGGTCTTCCTTGTCAAATGGGCTGCAAAAAAAAAAAAAAACTTAAATGAATATGAATGGAAATAAAAATTACAGAAATGTTATAAAAATATATACAAAATTAACAACTATTCTTAAATATTATCAACAAACCCAGACTGATATAAGCATCCATTTTCCTGCAAATTCATAAAAAAAATCCTACCTTTTAAAGGGGTTAACCCATTTCTTAATGTTTTTTTTATCTACCTTGGAGTACTCCAAACACTGCATATTGTTGCCCCATATGTCTGTTTTTCATGTCCGCACTGTACTTTCCCTTTTTTCTGCATCATTTCCTTTAGGCAGGATGTCTGCACGCAGAAATGTCTGTTTTCACCAGCTTCCTGTTGGGTTTTCCAACCAAGGCCAGCATGCTTTGCTCTATAATGTTTCACAGGGTTTGCTTGTCCTAGTTAGTCTGGACAGAGAAGGTGTATGGGACATATCTACTGCAGAGATAAGAGTGTGGCAGGTGAAGCACAGCCTAGGAAACATTGCAGAGCTAAGCATGTTACTGTGCACACTCCACAATACTGTACATTACACACATTTACATTGCACTATGCTCATAAGCAGTCCCAGAAAGTCTCATTTCTCTCCACGTACATTTGTAAGTGCATGATACACAAAATGTTTCCCAATGTCATTTAATTTCCCATTTACATATTTGAGTTGAGTAATTTGTGACTTTTCTTATTCCACATCCACATTGTCTTTGCTTGCTTTTCTTTGGTTGGATTGTCCCATTAGAAAGAGTTCTCTCTACAAGATAGGAGATAAGTTTCTGATCGGCAGGGATCTCACCACTGGGTCCCCTGCCGATCATGGGAATGGGCACCCTGTGTTCCTCTGTTTGAATGATCCACCGGTCATGCATGTGCACTACTGCTCCATTCATCTCTGTGGGTCTTGGTTTTCTCTGGCAAATCCATAATGTTGAATGGGGCAGTAGCACACATGTATGGCCATCACTCCATTTCAATAGGGGCACACAATGTTCCCATGATTAAAAGGGTCCCAGTGGACAAATCCCTGCTGATCGGACAATAATCCCCTATCCTGTGTGCCAATTAGACAATATTCGCCCACACAATGCCCATGCTACACAACATGCTTTTCAGGATATCCATCAGTTCTTCTGGCCAGCTCGATTGCCAGATCTCTCCCCATTAAGACGGTTTGGGACTGAATGGGGAGACGGATCTCCCATTCACAGTAGCCAACAACCACCCGGCTGAGTTATGGGTCCTACTTGAAAGAGCCTGGAATGACATACCACAGAATGATATCCAGCATCTGTATGATGTTATCATATCAGATGTGAAGTATGTATAGCAGGGAGATGCCACCCAGTATTAATGGGACCCTGCCTCACCATATAACATCTTGCAGAATCCAAAATAAAGGGTTATGTTTTTGGTTATGTGAGCATTCACCAGGCACCATTAGCTACATACTTGTTAAAAAAAAAGACCAACCTGTAATCCTGCTATGTTGATCCACGGAACAAATTCCTGGATCAATGTCCATCTTCCTTTTAAGGAGTGGTTGACCCAAGGGGAAAGGGTGTATAGAAAAAGATTTTTATACATTGTCATAAGCCTCAATGTTATTTTGAAATAGTGAATTGAAAGTCGTCTAAACCTTTTTTGAAGCCATCTACTGTATTTGCTAAGACCAGCTCCTGTGGCAGGCTATTCCAGAGATCTTACAGTAAAGAATGCTTGTCACCTCTTATAACCGAATCTCTTTTCTCCAGGTGTGGAGAGTTTTCCCTTGTTTTTTTGAGGGGGTTTAACACAGAATAACTTCTCTTGATATGTTTTTGTATGGTCCATTTATATATTTGTATAGATTAATCATGTCCCCCTTTAGATGTCTTTTTTCAAGACTAAACAAATTCAGTTCTTTTAATTTTTGCTCATAACTAAGATTTTCCAGGCCCTTTACGAGTTTAGTTGCTTTTCTTTGCACTTTTTCTACCTCCAGGGCATCCTATTTCTATACAGGTACCCAGAACTGAACCGCGTATTCCAGGTGAGGCTGTACAGAAGCTTTACATATATAAGTATCTAAGTATATAATTCCACATGTGTTAATGCCTTCAGTGTGAATCTACAATTTTCATAGTCATGAAAATACAGAAAACTCTTTGAATGAGAAGGTGTGTCCAAACTTTTGGTCTGTACTGTACATACATACACACATACATACACACTTACTACTCAGAAAAAGTTAGGGATATTTGGGTTGTGTGAGGAATATGACTTATGATTCCCTGCCGACCCCTTTGTGTCACAGCCATGTCACATATAGCCCCCCCTGAGTACAGTAAAAACAGTATAAAAGACCAGCTCAGCAGGGGGGGGGCTCTGTTCCCAGAGTTGTGTAGTGCGGAACTTGCACCTTCCTAGCCTGAGTGGAGCCTGACAACTTATCAGAAGGACACCTGTCGAGAATCTGTATCCACTCAGCAAACTCAGAGATTTCTGCAGCCGGGCCGGCGCCGCAATTTCATAAGGATTTATGAAATTACGCAGCGACCGAGCCAATGGCTGGGGACAGTTCTACAACCCCGAAGACGAGCAGGACATGGCACTGAAACTTCTACGTTTCTAGGATCCATGGTTGGGGAGATACTTGTTACTCCCAGAAGAAACCTAGTAGCTTAGCTGCGTTTGGTCTCATAATATGCCCTGGCATGGGGGACCCACTGGCGCAGGTGTCGTCATGATCGGACCTACCAGTGGGATGTTATGGACCGTAACAGGTTTTGGAGATTTTCCTGGCCCAGCTGGAGGGAGGGGTGAGTGTGACACCCCCGGGAGCAGATGGGGCGTTGACGACATAGGTATAAGAATGCTGGGCTAAGCAGAGGCCAGCATCTTGTTCTAAGGAAAGGTCACCGCCTGTATGGTGTTGGAATAGACCCAAGGAACCCGCTGACATCACCGCCTTTCACGTGACTACACAAAGCATAACATCTACTGGTAACGGACTTTAAAATCTGTTTATCCTGCTTGTATTCCCTACTATCCTTGTAACTGTAATCGGACCATTGTATATATCATTCCTTGTGTGTACAGTGTTTTTGTTTAGTGAGCCCTTAAGGCGATTAAATATACAATTTAATCTTGAGGTGTTCTGTTATCTCGATCCACGAATCCCACATCCATGTTCTCGGTAATATTGTTATACGCTACCCGGGTTGGCTTCTGACCAGATATAATCCATTAACGGATGGAATTATATCAAACGAGAGCTGGTGGTAGTACTACTGGGCTGATAGACTCTGTTTCGCTGGTGATAGCGAAAGGGGACTCTCAGCCGGTCAGGATTGTGAGTGAGCGTAGTGCCACACAGGGATCACGTGGGCTACCGTCTCCCTTTCTGTGCCTTCCTGTGCCCGCGTGGACAGGAGTCTGTGAAAAACCATGCCATACGTAACCTTACACACCCCGAGGGGGCATGGAACGTCACATGTTTATAGCTTAGGATTAAACCTACCACGTGATTCCCATGTAAGCACGCGCAGGGCGAGGCTGTGGGGTGCATTCATCACAGCTTGTGGGTAACATTTTTTCAAGATGAACCTAAAATGAACTCTAACCTTTACAGGTGAACTTAATGTGACCTTCTCTAAACTTTTGAATGCATATGTCCAACTGTTTGATGTTCCAGTACTTTCACGCAGAGCAGAAATTATAGCAGACATAGATGTTGGAGACGTCAAGGAGAGCACTATGCATCAGCCACTGTTTGCCTTCGGTGGTGGTGTTACAGTGTGGGCAGGTGTGTCTAGTCAATACAGAACTGCCATATACTTTGTGAATGGGACAGTGACAAGCCCATGCTACCTGAACAACATCATTAATCCAGTCATTGTACCTCTGCATAAACAACACAAGCCTAATTACATCTTCATGGACGACACTGTGCCAGCTTATCGAGCTCGCTTCATTAGGGAAAGGCTGCTGGAGACTGAGGGACCTCAAATAGAGTGGCCTGCACTTTTCCAGACTCGAATCCCATTGACAACCTATAGCATCAGCTGAGTCGCCGTGTAGAGGCTCGTAACTCTGTACCCCAGAACCTCAATGACCTGAGGGCCACCCCTCAAGAAGAGTGGGATGCCATACCTCAGCAGGCAATAAGTCAACTTGTGAACAGCATTAGATGTCGTTGTCCAGCTGTAATTGATGCTCAAGACCACATGACAAGTTATTGAGACACTGACATTTTTGTGGGGTTATACCCACTACTGTTCTTGGCCTTTGTTTCAATAAATTGTTTGAGATGAGGAAATCACCATTGCATGCTTCTACTTAAATGCTGTACTTTCATGAATTTTTTACATTTTACATAAATTTCACACGAAAGCCAGCCAAATATACCTAAATTTTTCTAATATATAAAGGTGTGTGTATGTCCGCTAAAGGAATCCGCACCGTCGCAGCTACAATCACGAAATTTGGCACACAGGTACATCAGGTGTCCGGGATGGTTTTAGAATGGGTCTCAGCTCTCCAGGACGTACCGTTCCTGAGATATTCCCCAAAAATGCATTAGCCAATAGAACTCTGGTCACATGACCCTTATCAGCCAATAGAAGCTTGCAGGCAGTTAGTCTCCACACACCAGGTTTCTATAACAACACAGCCAGTTCACTGCTGTAGGTCTGCTTTAAAGGGGCAGAGCGCTGTGGATGACGCTGTTAAAGGGGTATTCCGGTTACCATAACTATAACTTATGTTTTAGACTAACTCATCATCAATCATTACCTCATATAATGTAAATTTCACATATTTAGCATCTGACTGGGATTGAAAAAATGAAGGTAAAAATCAACTTCTGTCTGCAGGGGTGGGAGGGAGGGTGACTTTCTCCCTGCAGCTCATGCTCAGACTGCACAGTGCTGCTGTCTGAGAGTGAGCTGTTCAAAAGGACATCCCTGTGTCCATCCAGGCCCTGCGCATGACAGAGGACAGGTAGTCTGAAAGCCAGACTGTCCAGCCTCCCCCCAACGTGAAGCCGTGCCACCGATCCCCATGAAGCCACACCCCTAAACACAAAGTCACGCCCCCTGGTTTCATGACGACACGGAGGAGAAGCTGTCTGAGCATGAGCTACTGAAAGGGTGGACATCCCTGTGTCTATCCAGGCCCTGCGCCGGATGGTGGACAGGGAGTCTGAAAGCCAGACTGTTCACCCTAAAACCGGACCTCTGGCCACCCTAGGGGCAGGCTGATGTTAGGGTGGCCAGATGTCCGGCTTTAGGCTGGACAGTCCAGTTTTCTGGCTCCCTGTCCTCCGTCCGGCGCAGTGCCTGGACGGACGTAGGGATGTCCACCCTTTCAGTAGCTTACGCTCAGACAGCTCCTCCTCTGTGTCTTCACATAGCCAGGGGGTGTGGCCTCATGTTTAGTGGTGTGGCTTCATGAGGACCGGTGGTGTGGCTTCATGTTTAGGGGTGTGGCTTCATGGGGACCGGGGGCTCTGCTTCACATTTGGGGGAATGGCCGGTAAGGTCCTGCTTTCTGGGGTGAAGACAGCAGCCACCCTAGCTGCTGTAGAGGTCACAGTTAAAGGGGAGGGCGCTGTGGATGTTTTTGTTAAGGGGCGGGCTGCTGTGGAGGTCACTGTTAAAGGGGCAGGCACTGTAGAGGTCACTCTCGATATCTTTTAACGACACACACACACAAACATTAAATGAAATAGATGAAATATACCCGGGCGAAGCTGGGTCCTTCAGCTGGTATATTATATACACATACCATTTAAAATGTATGCAAAACTATTGAAATTATTGAATATAACACTGGTCATCTGCTCTACTGCCTTCACTTACTTCCAATTGACCTCCAAATTTAGTTTGATTGTTCCCAAGTCATTAATATCCACTGCCACAACCTGGGGAAGAGCTGCAAAAAGATCTTTTGTTTCACATGAGACACTGCCTACTATGACATGGTTTGCAAGGCTCTTCAATTCTGTGACCTGCAATAACAAAAGAGTCAATTATTTGATGTCTGAAATCTTAAATTAGTTTTTATTATGAAGCAAAGATTAGGCATACTGCAATGTCATTAATATAATGCCGTACTCAGTGGCTTTTTGTTTGGTAGGCTAGGTGTTTAGGTTATGGGCATTGCTTTAAGTAGGAAAAAACATGTAATTCCCTTATTACTTTGGTGGATTTGGTCATTTATTTAAGAAGCACTTGAGATTTGGACTAAGACTTGAGATTCATAAAACTCTCATGCTAATGGAAAAAACTGACCAAACACCTCCTTTTATGGACTGTAATGACTACAGCAATAGTCACAATAAAACAGCGACATTGCAGCGGCGAGCAGGTGTAATTACAATCCGTCCCATTCACGTCTATGGACAGCTCTCTAGTATTCAAGTGTATAGGAAGGAGCCGGCACATAGAAGGGAACGGCTTGTAGTTACACCTGCTCACCGCTGCGATACCAGTGGCTAGCAGGTAAACCATGAAGGGAGAACAGCTGATCAGCGGGGGTGCCAGGTGTCGGACCCCCACCAATCTGATATCGGTGACCTATCCTGAGGACCTGTCATCAATAGTAAAATCCGGGACCACTTTAAGTCCACCCCTTTGAACAACTATCAGTGACTGACACAGCGAATGCTATCAATCATAGATTACCTCCCCATGTACAACTCAGAAAAGGCAGACATTTAAATGTATAAATTACAAGTTCTACTGAATCTTTTCCTAAAAATTATTTATCAATCTGCTCAGCTCCTCCTGCTCTATAAGATGCTGCCTGCAGATTGCACTGCATTTTGTGGTTCTCTTTAATTCTGTCTGACTAGATTATGAGAATGATTCTGCATACCTTTATAGAAAGGAACTCCGTGATTAGTGGAAGAAATACCATGTCCTCACTGTCCCAAACCTGCTTCCCATTTACTTCAATGCGTCCCTTTAATTTCCAGCGTTGCCGGCCATACTTCATAAAAATCTAAATATTAAATAATAGAATCAAACATTAAATCAACAGATTATAGGAAACGTAGGAAACTGTATGGCTAAAACACTAATCAGTCTTCCCTTCACTTAACACCCCCTTCAGTCTGTCCTAAATCCAGCCCTCAGGCTCATCTATCTGTGCGCTCAGTACATAGATGCCTCTTGCCTGTGCCAGTCACTTCACTGGTTACCCCTCCACCACAGAATACAGTTCAAACTTCTCACCCACAAAGCCCTCCATGAAGCTGCACCTCCCTACATATCCTCTCTCATTTCTGTCTACCACCCGACTGCTCTCTGCTCTCCCTTCTACCAATGATCTAAGATTAACATCCTGCATAATTCAAACTTCTCATTCTCGTCTTCAAGACTTCTCAAGCTGCACCTGCTCTCTGGAGTGCTCTGCCCTGGGCAATCAGATTAAGGTTCCATTCACACGTCCGTGTTTGATTGCGGATCTGCAAAGCACGGATACTGGCCATGTGCGTTCTGCAATTTGCGGACCGCACATGGCCGGCTCTATAATAGAAATGTCTTTTCTTGTCCGTGTATTCGGACAAGAATAGGACATGTTCTATTTTTTTGCGGGGCCGTGGAACGGAAGTGCAGATGCACTGTGTGCCATCCGCAGCTTTTGTGGCCCCATTGAAAATGAATGGGTCCGCACCCGTTCTGCAATTTTGCGGAACGGATGTGGACACATTCTACGGACGTGTGAATGGAGCCTTAGTCCCAACTTCCTTAACTTCAAACGTGTCTTCAAAACACATCTCAGGCTTATGTTCCCTAAACGGACACTTCCCCATTTATCCCCTGCCCCTCAACCTTCAGAAACAAATGCCATCTTCTGACAGTAATCCCCACATTCAGTGCACTAGCTCATGCAGCGCTTCCTGCACTACTCCATTTACTACACAAATGGCAGGACCACTATAGAAAACAGTCAATTTTATCTTTTGTGTCACCCCCATTTCCTCACAGATTGTAAGCTCTTGTGAGCATGGCCCTCACTCCTGGTGTTTCAATTATACATTAAGCTGTAATCACGTGAGGGCTATTTTGATTTGTACATGATCCCTCTGAACTGTAAAGCACTACAGAATATGATGGCACTATATAAATAAAGATTATTATTGTAGTGTTATTAGATGTAATAAGGTTTTGAAACCGATCTCGGTTCTGGTACCCACAGCAGATGGCGGGAGTAAAAAATGGCTGTAGAGTGTAATGGAGAGAGCCGCGCACATCTGGAGGTAGCTCACCATAATGTCTTCTTCTCTAAGCAGTTGCTGCTGGCTGACTTGTACTGCGTTACAGGGGATCACAGATTACATTGTTTTTGATGGGAAAAATAACGCTACAGGCAGCACAATTTTTCCACCAAAAGGACAGACAACTAGACAGAACCAGACATCCCATCAGGTACTTCTGGCATCTAACGTGTAATAAATCTGTCAGAACTTTGCAGCTTTGGAAGCCACAATGTACAACCTTTTAACAAATTACCCCATAAACTCAGTATTTACCAACTACCGTAAGCATAAATGCATTAGTGTCTACCTTACCTCATACTGGTCTCCAGCACACAACCTTGCAAAGCCCGCAAGCCCTAAATTAGAAAAAATATATATATGTATTTACATGCTGTCCAAACCTTACACATCGCTGTTTGCAGGGAGAGGGCCAGACCGGCGTGCAGGAGGAAGGGTGTAAACAGTGCCTTCCCACCAGGATCCCATTAACTTCCAGCTAGTGGGTGTGAAAAATATGGAACACACTGTGCCAAACCTCTAACCACATTCCCAGACAATACAGACCACACCAAAACTGCATTAATAATTATTTCCTGAAGGCTCCCAGTTTGCAAGACCATGCATTTCCTCTCTATTGGCCCTGTTACATATTGTTGTCCTAATTAAAACTGTATATATGGTCTGGAGCCTTTAGATGTGACAACTGAATATATATATTATATATATATATATATATATATACACACACATACATATATACACATATACACACTCTACAGTTTTTTTTTTTTTTTTTTTTAAGGGAACCTGTCACCAAGAAAATACAATGTAAGCTACAGGGACCATGTTATAGAGCAGGAGAAGCTGAGCTGATTGATATGTAGATTTTTGGAAAAAGATTTAGTAAAACCCCTAATTTATACATTTAAGTCAGGGAGACGGTCCTATCAGTGACTGACAGCCTTCCCTCTATGACTGTAGCTGTCAATCACTGATAAGCCCATCTCTTTGACTTCAAAGCCAAGAATAATTAGGAGTTTAAATGTATAAACAACAAGTTTAATTGAATCCTTTTCCATATAACTATACAGTATATCAGTCTGCTCGGCTCCCCCCGCTCTATAAGAAGCTGACTGCAGCTCAGATACAATGTTCGATGTGACAGGTTCCCTTTAAACATGACAAACCAATTTGATTTGCTGCAATAATACTGACTTGCAGTATAACGTTATGTCATTTTCACCATACAGTGAGGGTCACTGCACACGTTGTGGATTTGCATGCAGAGAATCAGAATGTAACCACAAACACACAGCAAATCCATTTATCACAGTTTTGGTGTATTTTTTTGTGCAGTTTTCAGTGCAGATTTTCTGTTCATAGTCTATTGGGTCATTTATCAAACTGGTGTAAAGTAGAACTGGCTTAGTTGTCCATACCAACCAATTAGATTCCAAAGGAGCTGTGAAAAATGAAAGGTGGAATCTGATTGGTTGATATGGGCAATTAAGCCAGTTCTACTTTACACCAGTTTGATAAATGACCCCCATATATGTCAGGTGTGAAATCACACAAATAGTTGATATGCTGTATATTTTAAAATCCACGCCGCATGTCAAGTAATAAACAGCGGAAAAACAGGCGTAGAAAATTATCTAAATCTACACCAGCAAGGGAAATGGAGTAGATTTAGGCCAGTGGTGGATATGCTGAAGATATGTAGGGGCGGCGCCTCTTCATTAATTCAGCAATCCACCTCCAGCTATAGGGGTTATTAAGACTGGCGTCTAAAACGCCAGTCTTAATAAGTGACCCCTTATTCCATATCCATATCCATATAATAAGGGATAAGTGTCTGATCAGTGAAGGTCTAACCACTGAAGCTCCCATCGATCATGAGAATGGGAGGCCCAGTATTTCCCCAACGGCTGGACCCCAGCCAATCACATAATTCACCCCACAGGATAGGAGAGAAGTGTTTTTTGTGGTAGAACCCCTTTAAGGTCGAAATTAGCTGAAGCAGAAAGTGTTTAATCCAGCAAAGTGCAAGAACCCTGAACTATGAACTTCTGATTCAATACTCACCCTTCATTTTAATGCGAAATTCTCCCAGCTGACTTTCAAGTTCATTCTCTAGTACACACATGTTCTGTTCAAAAATAAAAGATAATTAGCAATAACATACGGTCCATGTTCAGCAGGGCCAAATTCAGAGCTGTGTAATGCATTAATATATTTCTGGCTGCACGCCATATTTATGAATCATCCAACTAAACCTGAGGTAAAAGTAGGTGTTGCTTTTGTCCTAAGCTACATTAACCCCTTCAGGACACAGCCCATTTGATCTTTCCTCCCTGCCCGCGTTCACCTGTTACCAAAAGTTAATTTATTCTGTGGATCAGTACTTTTAAAAAGTAACCTTTGGAAAAGAATGCTTGTTTCTTTGCATCTCAATATTCTAACCCATAACCTTTTTAACCTTGTTTCATACAGCCGACACCCGCCCGCACTGGCAGGGAGCAGCAATCGCTCCTCCCCCGTCATTTAATCCTTTAGGTGCCACAATCAGCTCCCTCTGCCATCCGATCAGAGCCCCCACAGTGAGATCGGTTGCCATGGCAATCTCCATACTTGCCATGCACGAGGCATAGCTCAGAATGGAGAGTGTAAAAATCTTATTCACCCTAATAGAGATCTATTAGGGTGAATAGAAGAGGGGATCAAAAGATCCCATGTACTAGACCCCTAAGGGTCTAATAGTTAAGAGAATTAAAAAAAAAGCAATATATTAAAAGTTTAACACCCCCTTTCGCAATTTTACATATAAAAATATATGAACAATAAAAATGTAAAAAAATGTAACTATTAAAATATATTTTTTTAAATTCCTGTATGGTGAACATCGTAATGGAAAACACATGAAAAAACACACGATTCACTATAATTTTTTCAGGTGGATAAAAAAAAAAAAAAAAACTACCATAAATTAAAAAAAAAAACAAAAAAAACAAACCTATATACCACAAAAATGGTATCAATAAAAATACAGTTCATTATCACTGCATTCGTATTGGGCTGCAGAATAAGGACCCCAGGTCATTTTTAGTGCATGGTGAACACTGTGATGTCAAAACTCCTTTTTTTAATTTTGCCATACAAAGAATTTTTTCCCCCTTTCCAATACAAGATATGGTAAATTAAATGGTGGCATTAAAAAATGCATCATGCCCCGCAAAATCACGGCCTCATCTTAAAGGTGTTGTCTCACCTTAGTAAGGTGGATTTATCAAGTAGAGAAAGTGAATACAAGTAACTTATGTACCTGTTATTATCCATATTGCTTCCTTTGCAGACTAGATTCATTTTTCATTACATTATATACTGTTTGTTTCCATGGTTATGGCCACCCTGCAATATATCAGTAATGGTCGTGCTTGCACACTATAGGAAAAGGCGCAGGCCTCTCTGGTGGCCGGGATTGTGGTAGCGTACATAGGCTAGTGCTTTTTCCTATAGTGTACAAGCACTTCCACTGCTACTGGGTTGCAGGGTGGTCGTAACCGTGGAAACGAGCAGTGTATAATGTGATGGAAAAATGAATCTAGCCAGCCAGGGAGGTAATATAGATAATAACAATACATTAGTAAGTGCCTTGTATTCACTTCCTCTTCATAATAAATGCCATTTGATGAAGTGAGACAACCCCTTTAAGCCAGTGGGCCCACATTGACCAGTTAGTTTGTGCCATAAAACTGTCTTAAACAATGACTTTTCACTGGTGTAGGAATTGTGGCCCAAATGTCACTATAATGGTAGCCCTTGGTGTTTAATTTTTATAGTACTGTGCACGCTCACCTACTGAGGTGGACACACATGCTCAGTTCCATCATTCAACTGCCATCAGCTGTATCTACTATTAGATACAGTGACAGTTACAGGGAGAGAGTTGCTGCAGAAAGGACACAGCACAGCAAGAGCAATGGGGAGAGCACTGTATCGATATGAGGCGCAGGGTGGTTGTAGCTTTGTTAGGCTACCTGCAAACTGCATAATATAATAATGTACCAGTAAAATGTATGAGATAAAACAAATCTCATGTACACTTTTTGCTTCATGTGCTTTTTGCTTCTGTGTGGAAATTGGACTGCAGTGAAGATTTTGAAATTTTGCAACGCAGACGTGAGATCTGCTGCAAACCTGCATCAAATCCGCAACAAAAACCGCAAGTAACACATTCAAATCTGTGCAACCATGTGCAGGGAGCCTTGGAAAGAGATTTTCATGTACTATTTTATGTCTAAATTTTCATTTTTTACATCAGTCATAGCATAACCCCTAAATGTCAGTATTTTGCTGCCATGTCAAAATTTCAGAATTATGAACAAAGAAATGTTGTTTTATGATCTGCAAATCTTCCAACGCATTTACTAAAGGGGAGAAGCTAAAATGGTATAAAATAAATGCTATTCTGACATGTTTTTGAGGTTTTGTTTTTACAGTATAACGTTGCTTTCACAGAGTCAGTGTTTGGTCAGTGATTTCCATCAGTGGTCATGAGCCAAAACCAGGAGTGAAGCCTACACAGAGATAAGATATAGTGGATAGATTTGGCCCCACACCTGGTTTTTGCATACAATCATTGATGGAAATCACTGACTGGTTGTCCAACTTATTTTTTTATGCTTTGTATGTTTCTAAGCAAATGTAAGAGGTTTTCAATTCACTTACTTCATCTACAGTGGCCCTGTTCTCCTAGTTACATGAGTGTCACATGACCTGGGAAGTCAGCTTCTTTCCCTGCTCTGATGACATTCCTGGCTCTGTGCACGGAACATCACTGTGAGCTGTGTGGTTGGTGCAACAAGCCATACCCCTTGCACTGCCGATCTGCTGGCCACACCCCCTGCACTGCCCGATCTGCTGACTGAGCTGTCTGCCCTGTGTCTCCCCTTCCACTGGATTCTTCCCCTTAACCCCTTCTACCAGAAGCAGCACAGGTGTGGAGGCTTTCCCTCAGCTACTGAGCAGCTGCAGGGTTTCCTCTTCTCCAAACACTGAAGAGATAAATACTGTGCACAGGATCCTCCCTCCTCAGCCTTCAGACACAGAGCTGACAAAGACTGGAGGAGTTCTCTTCTCTGCACTCTTCTACTGGCTGTGAAGACATGTCTGCAGAGCATTATACAAGAAGAGGTAGGGGGGAAGATCCTGTGTGTATCAGGAATGTTATTGTATAGTACAGGTGGGACTTGTAGTACCACACATACAACATGAATATCCCAGCAGTCAGTCGGGCCGCCCACGGGGCTATTGTCCCGCACTTATATGATCTTGTGAGTGCGAGACAATAGCATCGTAGGCGGCCCGACGTGCACAGCATCATTGTAATCTATGACGCTGTGTGATTCCGTGCGCACGATCAATGCCGCTCCGGGACATATGGCCCGCTCACAGACCGTATGTCTCGGAGGGCATACGATCGTGTGCAAGAGCCCTTATAAACTATGTTACTATGTTAAGCTTAAGGTAGGGGTTAATAGGCTCATATCTATGGCAATCCCTTTCACAGGTCACCCAGCCAACCCACCAGCACTGGGACACCAATACGATGGCAAATGGAGATACTTCAGTGTTCACCAAGGCATCTAAGAGATTACACAGGCCCAGGAACGGTTATAGAATGGCCCCTTTAAATGGACCAATGTTAAAAGGAAATTATTGGGAACTAAAACATTCCTCATAATTGTTTAAACGTTCGCAGAGATTAAACTGTGTCTCCATTGTTTGGGAACAAACGACCAATCGCTTGTCCCCATAGAGAAACATTGTTTCTGGGTGGCAGATTCCTGTCTTATAGGGGACAATTCCTTTCTTATATGATCTGCTGCTCAGACATGATGATTTTTGGTGCCGGCTAAAAGACACAGACTTGGAACGAGTGTTCATTCATTGAGTGACAGCCGACGCCTTTAGGACTCATGAACACGGCCGTACCCGTATTGCAGGCCACAAACAGCGGGTCCGTAGTATGGGTCTGGAGCCGTCTGCAGAATCCAAACGGATGTTGCCCGTGCATTTGGGGCCACAAATTGCGGTCCCCAATGCACGTAACGGCCGAGCCACTGCCGTGTGCATGAGCCCTTACATGGACTAATTATCGGGAATGAGAGCTTCTACAAATTGGTCCGGTTATCATGCCATGTAAAAGTACCTTTGTATTATTATTCTAATGTTACGCTATGATGTAATGCCTTTACATATATAGATACACATAAAACATAGCTCACCTCTGTATATTCTTTGTATCCTTTTCCAGCTTCCGTCATGCTCTCACGGGCCTCTTTGCTACTTGGAGAGGATGAAAAAGCCCTAACCATATTATGTGCGCCATCCCTCAGTCTACGCTGGATACAGTATGCTTCATATAACTCATCTATCTGAAAAAGATAAAGACATAAATCTATGTAGTGTGGAGTTCATACACAAACCAAGAATATGTAATATATTTGGATAATTTACCAGTCATACAGCTTATTTCTCGTTTCTCTTACTTAGGCTACTTTCACAGTTGCGTTTGCAGGATCCGTTTGTGAGATCCGTCACAGGCTCTCATAAACGGTCCTGAACTGATCAGTTTTGTCCTAATGCATTCTGAATGGAAAAGGATCCGTTCAGAATGCATCAGTTTAGCTTCTGTTCAGTCTCCATTCCGTTTTGAAGGCGGACACTAAAACACTGCTTGCTTCGTTTTGGTGTCCGCATGAAGAAACTGATGCAAATGGATCCGTCATGACTCACAATGTAAGTCAATGGGGACGGATCCGTCTTGGCTATGTAAAAGATAATACAAACGGATCAGTTCAGAACGGATGCAGTCGGTTGTATTATCATGACGGATCCGTTTGTGAGAGCCTGGACGGATCTCACAAACGGATCCTGCAAACGCAAGTGTGCAAGTAACCTTACCTGTACTGTATTGAAAAATCAACAAATTAAACAGTTTAGATGTATCCAGATGTATAAAGGAAAAGACCGTAGCACATCCTTATGGTGAAAAAATGTGTAGTCCCATGGGGGAATAAAGGACTTCACATTTTTTCACCATATGGATGTGCTACGGTCTTTTCCTTTATACATCTGGATACATCTAAACTGCTGGCACTCATATATCCTTTATCTGTGCTATTGATGCTGCTCGGACTTGTGCTGCTATAATATATATATATCCGGGTTTTTTCTGCATATAATATACAAACGCATGCATGTTTTTTCATTTATTAAAAAATT
Source organism: Rhinella marina (assembly GCA_900303285.1). Taxonomy (NCBI): domain Eukaryota; kingdom Metazoa; phylum Chordata; class Amphibia; order Anura; family Bufonidae; genus Rhinella; species Rhinella marina. The sequence goes on along the minus strand of ONZH01029682.1, from coordinate 67,390 downwards.
AAAACGTCCAAAATCTCCCCAAGATGGTATTCATTTTAAGTTTTAAGTGGACAACATAAAACCAGAAATAGAAAAGTAAGCCACCGAAATCCAAAAGGCGCTCTAGTCTTTTTACATCTTGCGGTAACCCCAGCCAGTAGATAAATCACACAAATTGCATCTATTTTCATTGGGTAATTTTAAACCTTTTGCAAGAGAAAATAAACTGCTAAGAAATGTTAAAAGGCTACACCTTTTGGGCCATATTTTTATGAATCCATTTTACTAATTGTGGGCTAAAAAATTTTTTTCAGTTGGACACATTTTTTATAAGTTAAGAAAATGTGTTTTAGCCCAACATTTTTTAGCTCAAAATAAGTAAAATGCAATAATAAAATAATTCCCCCAAACGTGCACATAGCCTTCAAGACTCTGATCACACTCTTATCACAGCTTCTGTTCATAAATCAGTGTTCAATCCATCATAAAAATAACATCAATGGTGCCAGAGAGACTACTGACTCAAAATGGTGCTCTCTGGGTTTCCTCTATTAAAGGGGTTGTCCCATGAAAAATATTTTACAATTTTCAAACCAGCACCTGGATCTGAATACTTTTGTAATTGCATGTAATTAAAAATTCTGTATAGCCAGTGAGTTATTCAATAAACTATCTGTACAGCGCCACCTGCTATTTGTCCTCTGATGGCAGAATGCATAGAGCCAATAATGAATAGACCTGTAGCACTATCTTTCTTGTCAAAATGATGTATACCATTGTTGAAACGCAATATCGCAATTAGGGATGAGCGAATCGCATAATACTTTTTGTTTGAATACTGTACAGAGTGAACGCTCCGTACAGTATTAGAATGTATTGGCTCCGATGAGCCTAAGTTATTACTTTGCGAAGTCTCACGAGACTTCGCATAATAACTTAGTAAATTAATTTCTACTGTTAAAAACCATTTCCCGAACTCGGGTTCGGTTCCAAGGCACCACTTAAAACTGAACCCAAATTCGGGAAATGTTTTTTTTACAGTACAAATTAATTTTTGAAGTTATTACCCGAAGTCTTGCAAGACTTCGTGAAGTAATAACTTTAGCTCATAGGAGCCCATACATTCTATAACTGTAGTGTACTTGCTCCTTACAGTATTGAAACGAAGTATTATGCGAATTGACGTCAGATGTTTTAAACGAAGTCGATTCGCTCATCCCTAATCGCAGTGTAAGGTGGTTTTGGTATTCACCATACTGACATACAAAGTCATGCACTTCATGGTGTGTGAGTTTCACTCAAGATCTTGGGCACTGGAATCGCACTTAGATACCATGTGAACGTAACCCTAAGGGCTTATACACACGAATGTATTTTTTGCCTGTGCCCGTATGCGGAACCATTCAATGGGGCCGCAAAAAGAAATTACTCATTGGCGTTCCATGTCAGTAAGTCCGCAAGTCAGTTCTGCAAAAAATAAAACACGTTCTATTATTGCCCACTTTACGGACAAGGATAGGACTGTTCTAACATGGGCCGGCCGTTCTGTTCCACAAAATGCGAAACACACACTGCCAGTATCTGCATTTTGTTGATCTGCAGTTTGCGGCCCGCAAAACTACGACGGTCATGTACATGGGCCCTAAGGTGGTGTGAGGGAATCAAATTCCTCGGTCCCTTTTTAATTTTACATGTTCTTCACACAAAAATCCTGATAATTCCAAAAGTTTTTATTATTTATTTTTTTTAAGTAGATAATCAAACTTTAAGTAACAAAATTAAGTAACAAAAGTACTAACCTTACTTGTGTGAAATTCTAATTTCCGGATAAACCGCTCAATAGACTTCACTTGCTATGTTGAAAAATAGAAAAAAAATGCATTTTACAATGTGCACTGGAAAAAAAATATCACAATTCTGCTTGTATGGGTAATACCGAGCATGATTCGCCTAAACCAGACCCATAACTGCTCAAAACCCACTGCAGTAGACACATTGAGCCATGATAAGTATCTGTAAAATGGAAAAATACCAAAATAGATTGCCCGTCTGTCATTGGCAGACCATAAATGTTCAATATACCTTGGATTTGCCAAGGACAGATACTGATGTATACCGTTATGATAAATATATTTGTACTGATAATATGGTAATATCTAGATAGTCCCTCTGTCTGACTCTGAAGATCGTGAATGACAAATATGCTTTGGACTTGCCAAGGACAGATATTGATATGTGATGCAATGATAACATGCTTATTGTTTGTTCTTAACATTGAAAATTCAATAAAAACTGTTTAAAAAAAAAAACTAAGACTACATTCACAGAACACTGCAGTCTATGGGGCTATTCACATGGCTCTTTATTTAGTGACATGTTACAGCGCATACCTGTGGTGATCTTTATATATATATATATATATATATATATATATATATATATATATATATTAATTATACATACACACAGTACAGACCAAAAGTTTGGACACACCTTCTCATTCAAAGAGTTTTCTGTATTTTCATGAATATGAAAATTGTAGATTCACACTGAAGGCATCGCAACTATGAATTAACAACATGTGGAAATATATACTTAACAAAAAAGTGTGAAACAACTGAAAATATGTCTTATATTCTAGGTTCTTCAAAGTAGCCACCTTTTGCTTTGATTACTGCTTTGCACACTCTTGGCATTCTTTTGATGAGCTTCAAGAGGTAGTCACCTGAAATGGTATTCCAACAGTCTTGAAGGAGTACCCAGAGATGCTTAGCACTTGTTGGCCCTTTTGCCTTCACTCTGCGGTCCAGCTCACCCCAAACCATCTCGATTGGGTTTAAGTCTGGTGACTGTGGAGGCCAGGTCATCTGGCGTAGCACCCCATCACTCTCCTTCTTGGTCAAATAGCCCTTACACAGCCTGGAGGTGTGTTTGGGGTCATTGTCCTGTTGATAAATAAATGATGGTCCAACTAAACGCAAACCGGATGGAATAGCATGCCGCTGCAAGATGCTGTGGTAGCCATGCTGGTTCAGTATGCCTTCAATTTTGAATAAATCCCCAACAGTGTCACCAGCAAAGCACCCCCACACCATCACACCTCCTCCTCCATGCTTCACGGTGGGAACCAGGCATGTAGAGTCCATCCGTTCACCTTTTCTGCGTCGCACAAAGACACGGTGGTTGGAACCAAAGATCTCAAATTTGGACTCATCAGACCAAAGCACAGATTTCCACTGGTCTAATGTCCATTCCTTGTGTTCTTTAGCCCAAACAAGTTTCTTCTGCTTGTTGCCTGTCCTTAGCAGTGGTTTCCTAGCAGCTATTTTACCATGAAGGCCTGCTGCACACAGTCTCCTCTTAACAGTTGTTGTAGAGATGTGTCTGCTGCTAGAACTCTGTGTGGCATTGACCTGGTCTCTAATCTGAGCTGCTGTTAACCTGAAATTTCTGAGGCTGGTGACTCGGATGAGCTTATCCTCCGCAGCAGAGGTGACTCTTGGTCTTCCTTTCCTGGGGCGGTCCTCATGTGAGCCAGTTTCTTTGTAGCGCTTGATGGTTTTTGCGACTGCACTTGGGGACACTTTCAAAGTTTTCCCAATTTTTCGGATTGACTGACCTTCATTTCTTCATTTCTTAAAGTAATGATGGCCACTCGTTTTTCTTTACTTAGCTGCTTTTTTCTTGCCATAATACAAATTCTAACAGTCTATTCAGTAGGACTATCAGCTGTGTATCCCCCTGACTTCTGCCCAACACAACTCATGGTCCCAACCCTCTTTATAAGGCAAGAAATCCCACTTATTAAACCTGACAGGGCACACCTGTGAAGTGAAAACCATTTCAGGTGACTACCTCTTGAAGCTCATCAAGAGAATGCCAAGGGTGTGGAAAGCAGTAATCAAAGCAAAAGGTGGCTACTTTGAAGAACCTAGAATATAAGACATATTTTCAGTTGTTTCGCACTTTTTTGTTAAGTATATAATTCCACATGTGTTAATTCATAGTTTTGATGCCTTCAGTGTGAATCTACAATTTTTTTTTATGGAGACACTAAGAGGGCCATAATTTATAATGGGGGCACAGATGCAAAATGGATGACAGACAATAAAAATGGATAGACGGCCAGGAAAAGGATGCACAAATGGATGCAAAATTGCCATGAAAACTGACCGTTTATCCATTTTTTATGTTTTTTGCTTTTTTTTTTCATTGTCGTATGACTAGCCTAAGACTGTTCCCATGGTATAAAAATTGGCAATGCACACAAATGGCAAGGGCCGCCCTGTATGCTGAATACGTACCGCGCAGATACAGTACTGTGAGAGATATTCACCATTGCTGTCTTTCTGAAAGTGTTTAGATTTATCAATACTGATTTTTTAAACTATACACTACGGCATGTCATTATCTTCTACAATGACAAGCAATTAGCGATTGTTTCCATCTGCGTAGAAACGTCCATTTGGGGCCTCTATAGCAGATTCGTCAAAAAGTACTTCATGCAGGAGAGACTGGAGAGAAACAGATTCCCATTGTAGTCAATGGAGTCCGTTCGTCTCACTTATGTGCTGAATCCAGCACTTCGGTTATTTTCACTGTCTTGCTCCGATAGTTAGTGGTGGTGTGAACTCAACTTTATTCTTGGTTGCCTTTCTGTCAAACATGAACAGAAAAATGACAGAAGGCAAAAGTGTAATCGGCTAGATGTTTGCTTTCGCCATTAATATTTAGTGCAGTTATTTTCTCCATTTATTTCTTTCCCTAAAGAATCTCCACAGATCGGAGGAGATTCAATGTCGCTAGTAAGTAAACAATAAAAACATGTTCTATATATTTTTCAAACTATGTACAGACACTCAAAATTACCACTTATAAAATTAAGAATCATCTTACCTTGTCCAAGTCATATAAAAAACCCTAAAAAAAATAGTTTTAATTAAAATAAACACTGGGTAAGCATTACATTAGATACGTAACAGAGGATTATCATTCTCATAGGGATTACAACTTCTAAGTAATGTATTTTTCTACCTTTAAGACACAATTTTTCCCCTACAAAGTGGGCTCACCACTTCCTGGTCTTTACCATGGAGGTCTTATCTGAGGTCTAATTGTGGGACTTATTGGGGTCATTCACATGGAGGTCTGGGTGGGGAACTTATTGAGGTCTGATCTGAGGTCTGATGGGGGAATTATTAACGTTGGGGTCTGTTCTGAGGTCTGATGACAAATATATATTTTTATTTTCCTCCTCTAAAACCTAAGTGCGCCTTATGGGCAGGTGCATCTTATAGGGCGAAAAATACGGTATATATACTATATGCACACATAAAACCTTGATATAGGTCATCAATATGCGCGGGATGGGACAGAAAACTCTGCATCCACAGTCTACAGATTGTAAAGCTTGAATATGAAGATGGAATAAAGGAAAGATGGCACTTTAAAGTACCTGTACCTCATCTGTGAGTAGTGAATTTTCACTCACAATGTATTATTATTTACTCAAAGTAGAACTCCTGCAAAAATGTTTATTCTCGGACCGGTTAGAAAGGTACATGATGTAATCTGTAGTGAATGTAATCTTCTTACCAGTGTCTGAATTTGTGAGCTATTCTCTCCCTTCTACATTTTAGCTTGGTCACATGACCAACTCTCTAATTTCCAGCTGACACAGGACAGGAAGTCAGTTACTTCTCTATTCATTCCTATTAGACTGAGGCTCCCATAGGAATAAATAGAGAAACTGACTTCCTGTCCTCGCATAAGATGCTGTGCCATTTGGAGAGTCTGATTGCTGGTCACAGGTGAGGATAAGAAGGGATGGGTGATTCACAAATACAGTCATTGGTAAGAAAATTACCTTCACTACAGATTACATCATATACATTTCTAGCAGATCAGAGAATAAAAAAAATTTGCGGGAGCTCTACTTTAAGAAAATTAGGTCACAAAATAAATAAAATATCCTCAAAGGCTGTATTCTCTGGAATACTGACACTTGTATGTGCAACACAGGCAAGAAAAAGGGAGATTTTTATATTTCATGGCCTATGAAATAGAAGACGACTGAGGGGAGATCTAATAACTATGTATAAATATATCAGAGGTCAGTACAGAGATCTCTCCCATCATCTATTTATCCCGAGGACTGTGACTGTGACGAGGGGACATCCTCTGTGTCTGGAGGAAAGAAGGTTTGTACATAAACATAGAAGAGGATTCTTTACGGTAAGAGCAGTGAGACTATGGAACTCTCTGCCTGAGGAGGTGGTGATGGTAAGTTCACTAAAAGAGTTCAAGAGGGGCCTGGATGTATTTCTGGAGGGTAATAATATTATAGGTTATAGTTACTAGAGATGGGTCGTTGATCCAGGGAGTTATTCTGATTGCCTGACTGGAGTCGGGAAGGAATTTTTCCCCCTAAAGTGAGGAAAATTGGCTTCTACCTCACAGGGGTTTTTTTTTGCCTTCCCCTGGATCAACTTGTAGGAAAACAGGCTGAACTGGATGGACAGATGTCTTTTTTTGGCCTTACAAACTATGTTACTATGTTATTGTTAGAATATGCTATCAATATCAAATGAGTGGGGGTTTGACACCCTGCTGATGAGCTGTTACTTTGTAGTTCCAGAACTAAAGAACTCAGTCACTACAGTGCGAGCTTGGTATTGTAGATAGGCCATCAATATCAAATGAGTGAGGGTCTGACACCCTGCCGATGAGCTGTTACCTTGTAGTTCCAGAACTCTGTCCACTACAGAGTGTGGGCGTGGTATTGTGGATAGGCCATCAATATCAGAATCCTAGACAACCCTTTTAATGCATGGCTGCAGTTTTGGTGGATAGAGATAACTTCTTAGCTGAAGGGGCATTTAAAGGGGTTATAATATTGATGATCTATCAATATCACATTAGCGGGGGTCCAATACCTGGCACTCCCACAAACACTACATCCTCTTCAATGTTTACCTGCATGCCATCTAGACTGTAGTGGTGGTGCAGTGCAATTACAGTTTTTTCTCCCATTCAAGTGAACAGGAGAGGAAGAGAAGTATAACACATTATATATATATTATATAATGTGACCATGCAAGTAGGGACAAAGGTCAGCAACACAATAAAAATACACTCACCCCTAGGTTTTATTAAAAGGCACATACAATATGCAGATTGCATCCATAAACTAGGAAATGAAGTGTGTCTATCCGTTTCAGCCTATTATCCTGCAAAATTGATATAGTTAAACATTGTTCTGGAACTTACCAGTCTTGAGTTCCTTTTAGATTCCCTGATCTGGACTGATAGCTTATCCAGTTCGACTTGATGGACTTCTAAGTATGCCCTAGAGAGTTAAAAGATGTGAACGGTTGGTTACTTATGTTGGTATCCTTACAGCAGAGGCGTAGCTATGGGGGGGGGGTGGCCTTAGTACAATCAGGCGAATACAAATGAGCACTCAAGCGTTCACTTGTATGTAGGGATCCCAATCAGACCTCAGGTCAGCCCACCCAGCCACATAAGGTTAAAATAAAAACCTTTCTTACCTGTCCTGCGCTGCGGCTGAGTCTGGCGCTCCACTCTCTTCCCTGGCCGGCGCACACTATGACTAGGGCTAATTGGGGGCAAAATACGCTGATCTGAGGTCTGATGGGGGCACATTCTGCTGATCTGAGGTCTGATGGGGCACAATACGCTGATCTGAGGTCTGATGGGGGCACATTCTGCTGATCTGAGGTCTGATGGGGGCACTATACACTGATCTGTGGTCTGATGGGGGCACAATCTGCTGATCTGAGGTCTGCTGGGGGCACATTCTGCTGATCTGAGGTCTGATGGGGGCACAATACGCTGATCTGAGGTCTGATGAGGGCACAATACGCTGATCTGAGGTCTGATGAAGCACAATACGCTGATCTGAGGTCTGATGAGGGCACAATACGCTGATCTGAGGTCTGATGGGGGCAAAATACGCTGATCTGAGGTCTGATGGGGGCACATTCTGCTGATCTGAGGTCTGATGGGGGCACATTCTGCTGATCTGAGGTCTGATGGGGGCACATTCTGCTGATCTGAGGTCTGATGGGGGCACATTCTGCTGATCTGAAGGTCTGATGGGGTCACATTCTGCTGATCTGAGGTCTGATGGGGTCACATTCTGCTGATCTGAGGTCTGATGGGGGGCACAATACACTGATCTGAGGTCTGATGGGGGCACAATACACTGATCTGAGGTCTGATGGGGGCATATTCTGCTGATCTGAGGTCTGATGGGGGCACATTCTGCTGATCTGAGGTCTGATGGGGGCACATTCTGCTGATCTGAGGTCTGATGGGGCACATTACGCTGATCTGAGGTCTGATGGGGGCACAATACGCTGATCTGAGGTCTGATGGGGGCACAATACGCTGATCTGAGGTCTGATGGGGGCACAATACGCTGATCTGAGGTCTGATGGGAGCACAATACGCTGATCTGAGGTCTGATGGCGGCACAATACGCTGATCTGAGGTCTGATGGCGGCACAATACGCTGATCTGACGTCTGATGGGGGCACATTAAGCTGATCTGAGGTATGATGGGGGCACATTAAGCTGATCTTAGGTCTGATGGGGGCCGGGGACTGTTAGTTTAGTGATGTAAAAACTGGGGACAGGTTTCCTTTAACATAGGAGTCCCCTTGTTTTTTACTCCTATTACTCCTATATTTTACTGCATTATGTGGTAGAGTATTTAGACTAGGGTATGTAGAAAGTCTATTGTACTGTACTTAACAGCATAAATGATCTAGCAGTTTATACAGTCATCTTTCTAATACAATATTATAACCACAACTAGTAGTATGTGCCTGTGAAGTTGGAAACGTGCATTTGGGAAGCCACTAAGTGGGGGGCCCACTCAAGTAGGTTTCGCCCCCCCCCCTGTGCTGAACCTCTAGCTACGCCTCTGCCTTACAGAGAACATTTCAATGTGTCATTGAATTTCATCTCTATGAAGTGTGCATGCATTAAAGTGTTTTTATTCTTTTTTTTTTTTTTTTTTTTAATTAAAAGAAAAGTAAACTGCTTTGCCCTATTTTGCAGTCAGAAGTCTTGTGGTTTGGCAACTTCCCCCCTATGTCTTCCTCACTACCCTGACCTTCAGGTGCATGTCCTAACAATACAGACATGTCATTTAGAGTACGGTATATAATACTCAAAACACACAAACAAGAAGGTACACATGCTCTAAAATGTCCGGGTCTGGTTTGGAATCTTTTATTGCAACCACTAGGGGTAATTGCAAGACCAATATCGTAGTCAGGAGGAAGCCAGTGGTCAATGCATAAAATGGAGCGTCCGTATTAGAGGAGCAGGCAGATACTGTAGTCAGGAGGAGGCCAGTGGTCGATGCACAATAAGCATAGTACGAGCAGCAGCGCAGGAGAGACTAGCTTGATCACAGGCTGAGAGCACAATAATCTCACAAGGCAGGAAGTGCAAGGCTGGGTTTAAAGGGAGTCTGTCATCTCATTTTCACCTATATAACTAAGAGCACTGCCCCACAGAAGATTGCACAAGGTAATCTGTATAAAAATCTCAGAAAAACCCCTTTAATGATTCACAGTGTCAACTTGGTTTATTATTGTGCGAGAAGAGCAGAGGGAGGCCTCAATAGCTGGGATTAACCATTACAGTAATCCTGAGATCATATGAACACACACAACTCTATACTCTCAACTATTAGCCACAGGTCAGTCACCAATCTGACAAGAGTTTTTTCCAGGTGTCCTTATCCTAAAATGGTCAGTGTGAAAAACAAAACCTACTCGGGAAACTTAAATTAGTTTTATTAGTTTTCATGAAAGAAAGGGATCTAACTTTAATAGAAAATGAAGAAAGAGAACACAGATGTGTTTTAATAGTACATATACTTGGCATGGCATAAACCATCCAAACAGAAACATCCAAAATGTGCAAGTCCATGATAAAGCGGACCACACTAACGTCCTGAGTGTATTAGAAAAGTCATGCACTTTACAAGCCAAAAATAATTTTCCCTGATAAAACCTCTGATTGACTTACTCTCTGCAATTATAGGATTACACAGATTAGCACCACATAGAAAGATAGTGCTCTGTTCACACAAGCATCATGGCTTCTATATACAATGGAGACATGACAGCCATATCGCTTTTATACAGACACTGATTTTGTTAAAAACTTCAGTGACTTCATGGGAGTTCAGGGGTTTTGGTAATTTTAACTAAGATCAGTGTTGCAGACTGCCCTACCCTGACAGAATTAGGTATCGCCGTACCCGTAACAACCTGCTCTATAAAAATATCACATAATATGCCACCTCAGGTGAATACGGTAAAAAAAAAAAAAATTTTAAAACGATGCCAAAACAGCCATTTTTTTCAGCTGGCCTACAAAAAGTGTAATATCAAGAACCGCATAGGAGATATTTTTTTACATTTTAATAGTTTGGACTTTTCGGATGTGGCAATATGTAAAATGTTTATTTATTGTTAATATATTTTATATGTAAAATTGGGAAAGGGGGTCATTAAGGGGCCGTTCAGACGGCCGTAGTATTGCGCATCCGCAAAAATGCGGATCTGCAATACCACGGATGCCGCCTGGCATGTGTTCCACAATTTGCGGAACACACAGCCGGGCACCCCGTTCATTCTTGTCCGCTGTTGCTGGGGGAAAGGGTGCACTGTGCCACCAATGAGACTAATAACTGGGGGGGCTGGGGGAAAGGGTGCACTGTGCCACCAATGAGACTAATAACTGGGGGGGCTGGGGGAAACGGTGCACTCTGCCACCAATGAGACTAATAACTGGGGGGAGGGGGGCTGGATGAAAGGGTGCACTGTGCCACCAATGAGACTAATAACTGGAGGGAGGGGCTGGGGGAAAGGGTGCACTGCGCCACCAATGAGACTAATAACTGGGGGGGGGGGCTGGGGGAAAGGGTGCACTGTGCCACCAATGAGACTAATAACTGGGGGGAGGGGGGCTGGATGAAAGGGTGCACTGTGCCACCAATGAGACTAATAACTGGAGGGAGGGGCTGGGGAAAGGGTGCACTGTGCCACCAATGAGACTAATAGGGCTGGGGAAAAGGGCGCACTGCGCCACCAATGAGACTAATAACTGGGGACGGGGGGCTGGGGGAAAGGGTGCACTGTGCCACCAATGAGACTAATAACTGGGGGGAGGGGGGCTGGAGGAAAGGGTGCACTGTGCCACCAATGAGACTAATAGGGCTGGGGGAAAGGGTGCACTGTGCCACCAATGAGACTAATGGGGCTGGGGGAAAGGGTGCACTGTGCCACCAATGAGACTAATAACTGGGGGGAGGGGGGCTGGAGGAAAGGGTGCACTGTGCCACCAATGAGATTAATAACTGGAGGGAGGGGCTGGGGGAAAAGGGTGCACTGTGCCACCAATGAGACTAATAGGGCTGGGGGAAAGGGTGCACTGTGCCACCAATAAGACTAATAACTAAGGGGGGGGGGGGTGCACTGTGCCACCAATGAGACTAATAACTAAGGGGGGGGCTGGGGGAAAGGGCGCACTGCGCCACCAATGAGACTGATAGGGCTGGGGGAAAGGGTGCACTGTGCCACCAATGAGACTAATAACTGGGGGGAGGGGGGCTGGAGGAAAGGGTGCACTGTGCCACCAATGAGATTAATAACTGGAGGGAGGGGCTGGGGGAAAAGGGTGCACTGTACACCAATAAGACTAATAGGGCTGGGGGAAAGGGTGCACTGTGCCACCAATGAGACTAATAACTGGGGGGAGGGGGGCTGGAGGAAAGGGCGCACTGCGCCACCAATGAGACTAATAGGGCTGGGGGGAAGGGTGCACTGTGCCACCAATGAGACTAATAACTGGGGGGAGGGGGGCTGGAGGAAAGGGCGCACTGCGCCACCAATGAGACTAATAGGGCTGGGGGAAAGGGTGCACTGTGCCACCAATAAGACTAATAACTAAGGGGGGGGGTGCACTGTGCCACCAATGAGACTAATTAATAAGGGGGGGGGGGCTGGGGAAAGGGCGCACTGCGCCACCAGTGACACTAATAACTGGGGGGAGGGGGGCCGGAGGAAAGGGCGCACTGCGCCACCAATGAGACTAATAGGGCTGAGGGCTGGGGGAAAGGGTGCACTGTGCCACCAATGAGACTAATAACTAAGGGGGGGCTGGGGGAAAGGGTGCACTGTGCCACCAATGAGACTAATAACTGGAGGGGGGGACTGGCAGTGGTATAAAATACACAGCCTCAATAGCGGGACGTGCGATCCGCGGCAATTAACCCCTCAGGTGGGGGGGTTAATTGCCGGGTTGCCCTGTTATTGAGGCCGGGTATGTCATACCACTGTCTCCTATACTTGAACTAATGTGCTTTACATTCACTGTTTTGTTTTTGTTTTTTTAACTTTTTATTTAATAACTATTAGCCCCTTAGGGGCTAGAACTCTTGTCCCATTTACCCTAATAAAACTCTATTAGGGTGAATAGGACTTTACACTCTCCCTGCTGCCCTGTGCTTTGTGCACACGGCAGCAGGGAGCTTACCATGGCAGCCAGGACTTCAGTAGCGTCCTGGTTGCCATGGCAACCAAACGGAGCCCCGCGATTACACTGCTGGGGCTCCAATCGGAACTGCCACTGCACCATCAATGAAGGGGGGGGGGGGAAGAGGGGACGGGACCCTGTGGCCACTGCCACCAATGTTTATTATATTGGGGGGAGGGTGCACTGCACCACCAATGCACATAACTATGTTTAATAAATGTACAGGAGACGGGTGCCAGCGCAGAATCACATAGCCTGCACCCAACCTGTATGATAGAGAGCTGCAATCAGCGGTAGTTAACCCCTCAGGTGCCGCACCGGAGGGGTTAACTGCGGCATATGGCAGCTCTCTATACAGGTCGGGTGCCAGCTATGTGATTCTGCGCCGACACCCGTCTCCTGTACAGTGCGCCCTTCCCCTCCCCTCTCCTCTCCCATTGGTAGCAGCAGCACAGGGGGGAGGGAGAGACTGCTTCCTTCCTGCTGACAGCAGCACGCACCATGTTCTCTGATACTAGGCTGCGCAGGTCTAGGAACCTGCAAACCAATCCATCAAAATCTGCACTGCAAAATCCATATGGCGCTCCTTCTGTTCTGAACCTGCCATGTGCCCCCACAGCAGTTTACCATTACATATGGGGTGTTGCCGTATTCAGGAGAAAATGGGTAACAAACTATGGGGTGCTTTTTCTCCTGTTACCCCTTGTGAAAATGAAAAATTTGGGGCTAAAGCAACATTTTATTGGAAGAAATGATACTTTGATACTTTTCATTTTCACAGCCAAGGGTTTCCAAATTCCGTAAAACACTTAGGGGCTCAAAGTGCTCAGTACACCCCTTAATATATTCTTTGAGAAGTGTAGTTTGCAAAATGGGGTCACTTTTTGAGGGTTTCCACTGTAGAGGTACGTCTGGGTTTCTTCAAATACAAAATGGTGCCTAAAAAAACCATATGGCGCTCCTTTCATTCTGACCACTGCCACGTGCCATATTTTTTCATTTGATTACATTTTATCTGTTTGGAGTGCTGACATTTTTGTGCATACCCTTTTCCTACCTAACTAGCTATGTAACTACAACTGAATGGTTACTAGTCTAAATTAAGAGTCCTCAGATGTCATTTATCAAAAATGACTAGTAGTGAAACCATGTCTTAAGCAGCTCTAGAAAATAAGTTCTAACTGGTTGCTCTGTCTAAGGCCCTGTTCAGAAATGCAAAAATAGGGGGGCCGCAGCGGCCCCATTGAAAATGCCTATACTTGTCCGTGCGTACGGAAAAGTATGGGACATGTGCTATCTTTTCTTGCTGAGCCGCAGCACAGAGCTGTGGCTCAGCAAGATAGCGTGTCGCCCATAGAGGTGAACGGGCCCGCCCCTATTCCGCAAATTTGCGGAATAGGTGCGGACCCGTTCACACGGTCGTGTAAACGGGCCCTTACAGTGATCTTTTTACTTCTAGACAGTTCTGATTAAATTTGGTCCAATGTTTCCTGAGGATTCACTAGATAGATCCTAACTGGATTCCAGTTTCTAAACGGCTTGGTTCTATGAAGACGGCGTGCTCTCCCTCGGTGAAGATTGGGTTCTCTCTATATTCCCTGCTGCCAATGAACACACGCTGATATTATTGTATGGAGCTCTGCAAAGCTTGCCAGGATGCGATAGGAACCATGCCCATCATTTCAAAGAACTGTTTATGGAAAGCCTGTGACTAACTAGCACTGACTGAACAAACAGAATACTGCAGGTTGCTGGCCTGGTGGGATAAAGTAGAGGTAAAAGAAAAGCTGCAGGCTGAAGAGTAACTAATCGTTGGTAAAACAAAGGGGCAGAAGCACTGCTCGTAGCACTACATTGCCTTTCATCGGCTCTGCTGGGCTGTCCGAGCGTGATGGTATACTGATCCACAGAAAATATATGGCGTCCATACTCCACACTGAAGGAGCACAGCACTCAGAGCGGTGATTCTGCCCCTTTGCTTTACCAAAGTTTAACTACTCATAGGTGTAATTAAAAGGCCTGAACATGGTAATTAATTCGAACAAAATGTATAATTGGCAATACATTTCAATAATTAATAACTTCATTGAGACAGAAAATCTTGTGAAATGACAGCTGTTAGTTACAAAACTATCTTTAATACTTTGTGTACCACAGGTACTCTTACCCCAGTCCCCTTTTCAGTGCATTATAGACCTCGTCCACTCTGTCAGGTTGAGGAACCTTAGGAGGAGGGGACTTGTGTGACATAGAGAACATTCTCCGAACTTTAGATCCAGACTTTCGAGAAACAGTTGGTGTATGGAAGGCCTGTCGATGTCTAAAAGAAGAAACACATACAATTACATACAATCCGATTGCTTAATTGGAGTTGGGAAGGAATTTTTTTCCCCTAAAATGAGGAAAATTGGCTTCTACCTCATGAGGTTTTTTTTTGCCTTCCTCTAGATCAACTTGCAGGATAACAGGCTGAACTGGGTGGACATTTGTCATTTTCAGCCATATAAACTATGGGGGTCATTTATCAAACTGGTGAAAAGTAGAACTGGCTTAGCTGCCCATAGCAACCAATTAGATTCCACCTTTTATTTTGGACAGTTCCTTTGGAAAATGAAAGACGGAATCTGATTGGTTGCTATGGACAACTAAGCCAGTTCTACTTTACACCAGTTTAATAAATGACCCATGTTACCATGTTATTAATTATATGCAAAACTAATCTACATTTCTCAAGAGTGATTACATGAACACCAACAGAGCAAATAAAATAAATAAGACATGAATGAAAATGTGCATACAAGCAATGAAGAGAGGACTAACATGTCTGAAAGCGCCTATGTATTTCTACCCAAGAAAGAGAAAAATAGCGACAACTGCCATACTAACACAATTTTAGTTCAAAATCACATCATTTAAACTTTGGATGGATGTACATTTCTGTCTGAAGTTACACTGTATGTTACAAATAGCACAAAAAAGATACAATCTTAACTTAGTAAAATAAAGTATCTTTAGTTTTTTTTCCACTCAATTTACACATACAGTATAGAATTTGTACAATATTGCAACATGCTTAGGACTGCCAATTGCCAAATGTGCTAAGTTATTAAAAAAAAAGTTTGAAGACAGAGCAAAAATTTTTGGGGTAATACAAAACAATACTGAGACTATGAGACAATTATCTGGCAACCTAAGGCTACATCTTCACAACAGTGAAAAAAAAAAAATGTAAAAAGTTATTACAAATTGAACACACTCAGTTTTTCATGGCCATTCTTCATCCATGTGTGCATGCATTTTCTTTCCGTTTATTGTTTTTTAATGACTGTTTTGCATCAGTTTCCCTTGGCCATTAAAAATGTTTCAGTGTCATAGTGGTGCCAGTATATAAGTTGCCCCCCGTGCCACCAGTATATAAAATACCTCCCCAATTGTTATACATTGCTCCCAACAGTGTCCTCCAAAAAAAAAAAGAAGGAAAAAATATTCACTTCATCCACTTACTCCACATTGCAGGACCTGAAGCTTTAGGACCAGTTCACACAGTTTTTTGGCACTTATTTTGGAGCATTTCAGCCTCAAATTCAGCTCCATCAAACCATTGTTTTCTGTGGGCCAAGTTGTACTCTGTAATGGCGCCATTTAATATTGCATATGATGTAGGCGCTGGGAAAAAATTCCAAATGGTTGGAATTGAAAAATAAATGCAATTCCACAACACTTTTATGAGTGTTGTTTCTATGGCGTTCCCTAAGCAGTAAAACTGACCTTTTAGTTTCATTCTTCAGGTCAGTATGATTACGGGGATACCACATATGTATAGTTTTTCTTGTGTTTTAATGTCTTTTGGACAGGCTAAATGCTACCTCTTTTGGTGCCAACTGGCCTCCAATAAATTCAGGAAAGGAAAGTTCCACATATATGCTGAGTCCACTCTGTATTCTACCTCTCCTTGTGCCAAATGGCCTTTAATACCACATATGTATAGTTTTTCTTGCATTTTAATACTGAAAAATAAAAACCTTGAAAAAAATATTTTTTCATCATTGCCATATTCTGACCCCTATAACTTATTTGCAGTTATGTGTATGAAGCTCTGTGAGGGCTCATTTTTTGTGGGGCGATCTGTACTTTTCATTGTTACCATTTGGGGTTGTGTATGACTTTTTGATCACTTTTTATTTAATGTTTTGCTGGAGGTGAAGCAACCAAACAATGGGAAATTGGCCATTTTGACTTTTTTTCCATTTCGTTATACTTTTTTTTCACTTTTTAATAGTTCTTAATCATTAGATTGCTTCTCTTATAGACTCCAATTAATTAATATTGTAGTCTATGAGAATTTCACTGTGTTCCTATGGAACCATAGGAACCTATGTGTGGCAGCCTTGGATCATACAGGACCGAGGCTACCACAAACAACATCTGGCTCCCCCGATTCTTGCTAGGGGGAGCCAGTGCACGGCCTGGTGTGAACACTCCAGTTTTTCTTTTTTTTTTAGCTCTCATGTGCCGTGGTTACATTGACATTATTGTTGATCAAATACATTAGCCCCGTGTATCTGCTGTTCAAAATTTAAATACCCGACCTCAGTATGATTACAGAGATACCAATTTTATATAGTTTCAGTTTTAATACTTTTTCCATAATAAATTTTTTATTTTTTTTTTTTTTGAGTCAACATTTTCTGTGTTTTGTTTTTACTTTTTTGGGAGGTGAAATGACCAAAAATAGCTGTTCTTGAATTGTTTTTAAGTTTGTTTTTTTACTGCATTCACTTTTATATAGAAGGTCATTACTTATGCAGAAATACCAAAATATGTCTATTTTTTATTTATTTTACCTGCGGCCTACTCTCCAACAGGGTGTTCCAGGTGAATAGCCTGTCGGAGCTCTCTAGGTTACCCCAATGCCCGCCAGCCCCATTGACTACAATTGGATCTGGCAGAGATCCGGCGGCTACATGGCCAATATGCTGAGATTTGGCCAGAAAAAAACGAGGAGGCTTGCCCAGAAATCAGACCACAATCCTTTCAAACAGCTTTAAACAGCTTTGGAATGGAGTAGAAAAAAAAAAAAAAACGAATGCAACACAATACTATTCGCCCTCATCTCACTTCACAAAAATTCTATGTACACCAGGGAAGATCTCTCACATGTGGCATACAAACTAAAGGTACAGGTTGTGGTTTATTGTATGCAAGACACAGATGGAATATATGATGTTTAGCCAGTGCGTGGACAGGCAGGATTTAATTTATATTTTGTGTTATTTTGCTTTTTTGCATCCTGTATACTTGTTACCTGTATACATGCTGCCATTAAAAGGCGGAAAGGACCTGAGCTTTGGACGTTTGAAGGCTGTGTCTCTACAAAGTCTGACTTGACTCTGACCAGCAAGCTAAATCCCCACAATATATATTTTAAGTACACAAATATATGTATGAAATGGCAATCCATACCTCAAGGATTATCGAGATTAAAATATCACAAAAGTTTACAAACCTGGTCTTTTCGTAGTTTGAGTTAACGCCCGCAAAAGACTGACTTCTAGTAATTGATGTGGATGTGACCCTTGATGACTGCATGTAGAGAGTCATGGTGGAGTGAGCCTTGTGTGTGCTCCCTGAAAGAAAATACAAGAAAAATAACACTTCTTCTAATGATTTTATTAAGGAATTAGAGACACTTTACTTAGAATTCAGCCACATGTTCAGGTTTTTTAATGCAGTTTTTCAAGGACGTATACTCGACCTGCTCCTCCAGGGGTGGATTTAAAAAAAAAAAAAAAAAAAAAGTGGGTAAGTAGAACCAGCCTTTATGCGTTCTCACCCACGCCAGGTTTAAGCTTCAAAATTGAATCTGAAAACCTGACCGTGTACCGGCAGCCTTAGGCCATTTGCAGACAGCCATTACATGGTTGAATCTTTACTACAGATATACAGACCCACTATAGTTCAAGAACCGTGCGATTGTACTATGGATGGCCAAATACACCATAACATGCACATTTACACATGCATTTTTATTTGTGAAGATTACAGGGGTCTACTTGGATTTTAAATATTAATGGTGTATCCTCTGGATAGGCCATCAATATCTGATCAGTGGGGGGTCTGACACCCGGCACCAAGTCATTGGTTGCAGCAGCGTAGGTAACCCCCATCTGTGTCAGAAGCTTACATGTGAGCACCAAAGTGTGGTTAATACAGTGGCGGAACCAGAAACTGCACAAAGAGTAAAAATCTTTTTAATATGGAGGGGGAAGAAGGAGTGAGAGCTATGGCAGTGCAGAAGAGAATTTATTACAGTGGACACAGAATAACCAGTAGCAACCACTACCATTCACAATGTTCATATTTAGATACTCCACCATTTTGTCACCCAGAGGTTGCACAACATTTTTGTCCTCATTTTTGAAGAGTATTACTAGCCAAGGAGGAGTGCAAAATAATGCTGGGTAGCTGTTTTTCCTGGCCATAACCGTTTCATTTTTCTCTAGTTACAGAGGTGCTTGAAAATTTGTAAACCCTTCAGAATTTTCTACATAAATTTGACCTAAAAACATTAGATTTCTACACAGGTTCAAGAATATGATCAAAATGAAACAAATTAATAAAAGAAATACTTATCTATTGAGGAAAATGATCCCATATCACATGTCCGAGTGGCAAAACATGTCAACCTTTAGCATTAGAAGATAATGTGAAGGTGAAATTAGTCAGATGTTTTCCATCGGTGAGATCATAATAAGGTGTGAATAGGTGACCAGTTTCATTTAAATAACAGGGATCTAACAAAGTTTGATCTTAACAATATGTTTGTAGAAGTGTATCATGGAAAGAACAAAGACGATCTCTAAGGACCACAGAAGAAGAGCTGTTAATGCTCAGCCAGTTGAAAAAGTTTACAAAACACTTCTAGAAAGTTTGGACTCCACACAGGGCTGAGAAGATGGGTAGGAAAAGGCAGGCACCTGCCTATGGTGCTGCCTAAATATCCATATGGGGGAGGGGGCACAATATTTTAGGCAAAAAATAAAAAATGTACTTTCTAGCTGTAACACTGTGGAAGTGCGCATTAGTACAGGAGTGCCAGGGTTGAGTATAGTGCCACTACCCTCTTCTCCAGTCACCAGCACTAACTACCCTGGTTTCTGACAGTCTACAGATTCAGGGCAGTGTGTAGGCTCACACTATGACCAGAGGCAGTGCAGCACTAGCACCAGGACACACTGCTGCATCAAGACAGCAGTGGTCCTAGACCTAGAGTGTAGGTGGCACCTGGAGAATAAGAGGAGAGGCAAGTAGTTTTTTTTGCCTGGCCTGAATTTAGGGGACAGAGGGGAGGGCTAGGTATTCAAAGGGGTTTGCATGAAAGTGTGCAGTGATCTGGGGTCTGTATGAATTTAGAGGCTGATCTGGAGACTTTACAAAATTTGGGGTCTATATAAATTTAGTGGCTGTTCTGGGGTCTGGAGGTCTGTGTCATTTCTGGGGACTACTCTGGAGATAAGTATTCATTTTGGGGTGTTTTCTGGGAGAGTATTCATGTTGCGGTCTCATCTGGGGTCTGAATTTATTGCTGAAAACTGTATATATAAATAATACAACGTAGTAATACCCCAACCAATCTCCTCCCATTGCTTCCTGTGACCTGTGAGTCACTTGATTTTCATTTATTACACCTGTGACTTTTTTTAAAAGTGTATTTAAATATCTTTATTAGAAAGTAAGCAATTTCAATTACAATAGAGGTGTTTAATAGTCCACAAAGGAACCCAAGGTAACCTCTTAGAAACTAAAGGCCTTTCTCACAGTACTTAATGTTAAAGGGGTTTTCTGGGATTTTAATATGGATGACCTATCCTCAGGATAGGTCACAAATATTAGATCGCCAGGGGTCTGACACCCGGCAACCCTGCCAATCAGCTGGTTGAAGAGAAGGCAATGCGACCCTCCCTTCATTGTCTACCTGCTCGCTGTCGACATCTCAGCAGTAAGCAGATGTAATTACAAGGCGTCCCATTCACTTCTGTGGGGCGGCTCTGTAGTATACACTTGAATGGGAACAAGACGTCCCATTGAAGTGATTTGGAGGGCTTGTAATTACACCTGCTCATTTCTGCAAGGACGTCGGCGAGCAGGTAAACAATGAAGGGAAGCCTTCTTTTCAACCAGCTGATCGGGGGGGGGGGGGGGGGGGCCGGGTGTCAGAACCCGCCAATCTGATATTGATGATCTATCCTGAAGTTACCAATGATCTGCTAGCTGTCAAAGCTAAACTTCATTACTCTGTACTTCTTCTTGACCTGTCCTATGCCTTTGACAAAGTTGACCTCTCTCTTGTTGCTAACTCTCTAGACCCTCGGTGTTAGAGACATGGCTCTCTTCTGGATCTCCTCAAACCTAACCTACCAAATATTCAATGTCTCCCATTCACACATCACTTCCTCTTCACAACCTCTCTCTGGTGGTGTCCCTAAATGCTCTGTCCTGGAACAATTTTTCAGTTTATAAATTCACCCTGGGACATCTCCAAGTCCCATGGCTTGCAATACCACCTCCATGCTGATGGCACTCAAATCTTCCTCTCTGGCCCAGATTTAAAAACCTCTCACGAAAACCGTTCTAGTAGTCATTGGCCTATGATGAAAAATACAAAAGCCAACATAATTTAATCTATTAACCTGTGGCGTTATTCTAAAGAAAGCCAAAATTACCCTTAATGAGGACCTTTCACCACACCCTGCATTATGTAATAAAAAAACATGTGGATTTGCATGGCTATATTTATAAAAAGAAAAGTAACAGAAAATAATGCACTACTATAATAGATACAAACATTATATATGAACTAAGTTCTCTTAGTCCCTGCAGATATATAGTGTGCTGCTCCTAATTACCTCTGTATGCAGGGTCTGCTCTCCTGAATGTAGACGCCCAACAGCACAGATAGGTTTAGAGTAGGTCTTGCCTGACTGAGACCACCTTGGTGCTGGTAAGCAGGCACAGATGTGTTTTGATTACAATATATTGGTTGAGAGTCTCAGATTTTATTATATCAGAGTGAGGGCTTAGTCCATATATAATGTTTGCATCTATTGTGTTAGTGCATTATTTTCTGTGATTATCATTTTACAATATAGCACTCAAAATACTCCCAGGAACAACGATTCATCTCAAGCAATACAGATAACTTTTAATAGTATGTTCTGAAGAAGGCAACCTGAGTCTGTCACGTAATGTGACTTTTCTGTGTCCGACATCATGAAAGACACTTTTTACACTTATGCAAATGAGCTTCTGCAAGTGCCTAGGGGCAGCGTTACTGCCGCAAGTGCCCAGAAAAACACAGCTTCCACCCCTCTGGCCCACCCTAGTTTCCCATTACCTCCTCCACTGCCTCCGGAAGTCACGAGCAGCACCAGAGGACGGCGGGCCAGCAAGTCTCAGCGCAGCTGTCCTTAGTTGGCCGGTGCAAGTGCAATATGAAAAGCTGTTCCTCCGTCCAAGTGCGGGCCAACTGTGGAGCAGTGCACGCAAGATATGGGAGGCAGCAGAGGAGGTAATAATAGGAAACAAGGGCGGGCCAGAGGGGTGAAAGAGGTGTGTTTTTCTGGGCACATTGCAGAGGGGACTGGGCACTTGCGGCAGTAATGCAAAAAAAAAAAAAAAGTGTCTTTTTCATGATCTCAACGAGGGACACAAAAGAAAAGTACCATTGTAATGAGGGTCAAAGTGTCTATAACCTAATCTGATCTAGATCTGGTCTAAAATGCTCAGATTAGGTGACAGACTCCCTTTAAAGTTATAAGCAAATCACCATCACATCACAGGAAGTTCCAAAGTCTTCCTGCTCTTATTGTATAAAACCCTGTTAAGCTGATGGTGAAACCTCTTTTTCACCAGACCAGTGCTTTTCAATATGTGACATGCCACTTAATGGTGAGACGTGGCTCTTTGGTTGGTGAGGTCTGGATCCCCACTAGTGTCGCACTCCAGCCAAGGCTGCCCCCATAGGAGTGGAGAAACTAAGATGGTCTCTCTGCAACAGCAGATGGAGGCAGGGTGTATTGTAGAAGTGTATTGTGCTGGATTGTAGAAGAAAAGAGGATGTGGCGCAGCCGGTGTGGTGCTGGGTTGCAGATTGGGACTGATTAAAGCGGTAGATGTGACACTAGGCTAGACAAGGAAGACAAGAGTAGCAGACAGCAGAGTGAGAAAAAGTCCTGTGAAGCAGGATAGATGTCTTTTTGCATGCTTCTAAATTTAGGTGCAAAGACATTTAAATGTCGTATAACAGGGATGTGCACATTCTGTACTCCTAACTGGTGTAAGGGGCCATCATAAATGACCACTAAGTCTTCAAACAGCAAGGTGTGGCAGTCCGTAGTAGTGGGCCCAGGGGAGCCCACCACTCTCCCTTCAGAGGCCTGAAACATGGCATTAACTAAATTGAAATGCCAGATGGGGTGTTGCCACTTGGTAGAAAGCCTTCTATATTTTCTTACTATGGCTCCCTCGTCTCCTCCATACTACTGCCCCCTTCCCAATCTATATGGTTAAAAGGGGTTAAAGGGACACCTCTGTTAGAAAGGAGCATTAAAAAAAATCAATATACATAGAAACATTTTTTTTTTTTTTTACAAATTTTGGTAGTTTTTCCCTTTTTCATTATTACACCAATATTATTCAGTAATATACAAAATTAGATACAACATGTTGTCCTTTAGTAGCAGTCAACACAAAATAAGACCCCCCTATATAGATCCATTGTCCATTTACTGCTATTGTGACAGGAAGATGTCTGCGAGGCAATCCTCATGGTAGGTCTAGAAATGGGATGACAACAAGACCAAATAAGAAATGAAGGATGCTCTAATTGAGTCATTCATCCCCTTCTTTCACTGGTTGCTGTGATGGTCTGACTGAAAAGTCAAATGAGGCTGTCTGCTGTGCTAAAATGATAAAAGTCCAAACAAAGGAGATACAGAGCCAGGAAAGAAAGTAGAATACAAAATTTGTAATTGGAAAACCATCCAATTACAGTTACAGCATTAAAAACTAATTTACCCTGACCAGAGGTCACAATAACAAATGTACAAGTGATTTTATGCTTTACAAAAAGTCTGATGTAGATTTCTACACATGACTTTTTTTGGTGAGTAGTGCAGTATCAGCACAGCCTGTGTAGCCTGTTCAGCCTGCCTCCAGCACCATTAATCCTGGACTGAGCAGAAAGAACTGATACAGCACTCCAGGTCACCACAAGAGCCCGGCACCGACTAAAGCCAATGTAACAGGCGGGATCAGACAGTACTCCAATGTTAGCTGCTTAACTCCTTAGATGTTATTGTCTGCAGTGACCAAAGCATCTAGGTCTTTAGAGCTTGAAGAGCCGAGAGAAAGCCATGGCACTCAAAGTAGCTCTGGTGATCCCCATGAATCTCATATGAAAATCCCGAATAGCCACTTTAATACTTTCCCTCCTGATTTAGGCTTCCACAACTGCATAAGTCTGTTGAGAAATAGGCTTTTTTATTGTATGCCAATTAGCCTCTGGGTGCAAAGAGGACAATGCTGTTACATCCGAGGCTCAGCTCCTTTTCATTCCTGGATGCACCCCCTCCACTTTGACAGACGGGACCAGGCTGAGAAACTTTATGGCCAGACCTGACAACCTCTTTACTGCCTGGCCCTGTCAAAGTGGTGGGCGCATGTCCAGGAATGGGAGGCAGCAGCACAGTGGGTTTTGTCCAACAGAATCCTGGCATATTTGTCAGATAGCGGCTGAATCCCATTATAGTCAAGAGGGCGGCTGGCATAGCGGTAACATCCAGCAATGCCGTTTCCAGAGAGCTCCAGCAGGCTGTTCTCTGCCGGGACATCCAGCCAGAATTAAATAGCACTAGTGTGAGACTAACCTAACACAAATTAGTGTTTAAATAAAACATTGTTTTTTCTCCATTTTCAGTTCCTCTGACAGAAAACACAGTACTGATGTGAACTTGGCCTATAAGCAACCATTTCCATCTACACAAACTAATCTCCAATTACAAATGGCAAACAACTGTAAGATACATATGAAGAATTGAAGATTAATAGTATAAAATTAGCTACTTGTGCATTTGTATCTTAGGTTTATACTGTGCTGCACTAAGAAAGAGCAGGTCTATGAAGTTTTAGTGAAATGAACTTCATGTAATCAGATTACAGGACTCACATCTGCTAAGGTAGTGTTCTATACAGCTAAAAACAGATGGTGCTCCTCTTATCTGTCCTGGAGCCCCAGTATTACACCATTATCTCCTGACAACTAATTATCAGCAGTCAGAGTATGACTACACGGCTAAACAGTGTGTTCTTCGTTGGTTTAGAGCCCACTGTGGCGCTTTTATCCACATGATACGTGAACGTAGAACGGCAGCATTACAACCATGACACAACCACACCATGTGGTCGTAACCTTACTTTTTCTTTTTTAGTACTGTAACTGCCCTTTAAACAATAGCTTGAGGTGCTGCAAAGTTTTAACGAATAGACAAATCCATAAAATATCATTTAAGGAGAGCAGTAATACAATACCACACATAAAGGTCACCCTTATGGAAAATACATTTATATATTAAATAAATATAACAAACCAAACACTTTAAAGGGGGTTCTGTGAGTTTTATACTGATGAATTATCCTTTGGATAGGTCATCAGTATCTGATCGGTGGGGGGCCAATAACCAGGACTGGCAAATAAGTTATTTGAAAAGGCACCGGCACTCACAAAGTGCAGGCTTCTCACAGCTTTGCCTAGGCCAGTGACTTCATGTTAATGGGTCATATGGCCTAGAGGCAGCTCAGCCCACTTGAAGTGAATGTGACTCAGCTGCGATACCAAGTATAGCTGCTATACAATGTATGGCGTTGTGCTTGGTGAGCAGAGAGGGCCGTGGCACTACTGCGAGCACTAGTGACTGGCAGGGTCCCATGTGTTGGACTCCCACTGATTAAATACTGATGAACCATCCAGAGGAAACGCATGTCGGGGCGGGCCCTATTCTGGCTGCATTAGCTACTATGGGTAATACATTGTCACCATATTCATACGTATTGTTATGATGACTCTGGCTGCAACAGCTCCTTATTGTGACAGAATAGATGTGTATACGTATCAGTACCCTTCATTGATTGTATGCACTTTATTTTTTACCATTTTCGTTGAGGGGATCATTTGTAGAATTTTGCACAAGTGATTCTAGATCTTGGTTCTGTATGATGCCATTGTTCCAATATGAACTTATTACGGTATATTAGTCATGCCGTCTAGTAATGCTGCTTTGATTCGTGTAATAAAATTGATATTTTCTAGGTGCAGTGTTTTGGCTTGGATCAGAGAAGCTGGTTTTATGTGGCATACAGTGTGATGGTGCATACAGACATTAGTTACCTTATAATACATTAGGTTTGTACTTGTGTTTACTGCTATAGAGTTAAACAGCCTATAAGCTATTGAGACTGTATTGAGAAGTAACTACTAAGTCTCTTCAAAACATTTCCAAAATATGATAAAATACATTTCAAGACCCTCGGTCTTCAAACTAAAGTCTTGATTTCAATCCTAAAGAGAAGTTGAATTTTCTGCAGCATGTGGAAAATATTCACCCAGCCTATTTGGTCAGCACAATTTCCAATAAACACCAAGCCTCCACCTCATTGCCATTGACCGTTTTAATCATGAGTTTGGAGTTCTGGTGTATGCAGCTGAAATCTGCAGGATTTTGAATGTAATAAATCAGTTGTACCCACAAAATCGTGCAGCCACTGGCAGCCATAGGTGGTCAGGCTTTTGGCTGAAGAAGACAGCCGTCTAAACCCAGTATAACAATACGCAGGAAAAAACATCTAAGATTCAAAGCCAATACAGTCTTAAATACAAAGTCCCAGTTTCCTTTGAGAGATGTCGCTTACCCATAATAAGTAGCAACTCATCCAACAATGCCGGCTCTTCATATGGCGCCGTCTCTTTGCTCGAGTGTACACACAGCAAATAAAGAAGGAGATTCTCAGAGACACAGCTTTAATCCGACTTACAAAGCAGATAAGAAACCTCACTCCCTTTCTCCTTACAACCTCTCATTCACATTCCTTACATTTCTGTTTTGTAGGAGTTTGGATCACTCCCTGTTACTTGACAGGATACTAATAAGGATACTTATTTCTACAACCCCAATTCTAATAAAGCTGGGGCGCTGAGTAAGTAAAAACAGAATGCAATGGTTTACAAATATTAGACCCATATTTACGTCACAATAGATCATAGAACACATATCAGATGTGGAAAGTGAGACATTTTACCATTTCATGAAAAAAAAAAATCACCTCATTTACAACTTATGCAGGCAGCGGTTTTCGTCCAGCCATTTCTTAGCCAGATTGCTGCCGGTCCCCATTATAGCTAATAGGGCCAGGCGGCAACGCTTTAGCTTCCAGTACTTCAAGAATGCAGGGAGATTTCAAGCGCTAGTGTGAAACTAGCCTTAGAGAGGCATAATCTCTCAGATGCAAAGATGGACAAAGGTTCATCAATCCATGAAAAACTGCCTAAAAATGTAAACAATTTCAGAAAAACATTCAATGTAAAACTGCAAATATCCCACCATCTACAATACATGATATCAACAAAAGATTCAGAGAATCTGGAGAAATCCGCGTGCGCAAGAGATGAGACCCTCAGGCAGCACTGCATTAAAAATAGGCATGGTTCTGTACTGGAATTCACTGCATGGGCTCAGGAACACTTCCAGAATGGACTGTCTATGAACACATTCGTTGTGGAATCCAAAAATGCAAGTTAACGCTGTATTATACAAAGAAGAAGCCATATGTCAACATGATCCAGATACGCTGCCCTTCTTCTCAAAGGTCATTTAAAATGGACTGGGGAAAATGGAAAACTGTTCTGTGGTCAGATGAATCAAAATTAGAAATTCTTTTTGGTAACTACAGATGCCATGTGCTGCGGACTCGAGAAGAGAGGGACCACCCAGCTCACAGACTGCATCTCTCTGATGGTATAATACGGCATGAGTGTCTATGGCATGGGCAGATTTTGGAACAACATATGCTCTTATGCAAGCAACATCTCTTCCAGGGAAGGCCTTGCCTCAGGGGAAGCGATAGTGAAACGTGCGTCGGGGTCTGAGGTGGCACTGGTCTGTATTACTTTTGATACTTTGGATTGAGTCTTGTTCCATATTTATACTTGTTTATGCATGTGCACTTTACTAAGATTAGGGATTGTATGATCTTTCCAAACCTGTGATTCCGTGACATATTTTTCCAGTTGCCCCTCCTTACTTGTATGCTGTTACCACCATCAATATTTTAAACATTTTACTTGTAATGAACTAATAAAGTATATTTGATATTTCTCTATATGCTGGTGTGTTTATCACTATTGGCATGCTTGATAGGGCTTTATAACACACAGTGTTACTGTCGATCTGTATGCCCTCTTTTTCTTATTGGTGCATATTGTTTGTAGATGAAGAGTCTAGGTGCTGAGCTGGCCTGCCTGCAGTCCACACGTTTCAACAGTGAAAAATATTTGGTAAAGACCCAAGACTGTTGAGCAGCTAGAATCCTACATCAGACAAGAACTGGACAAGATTCCTCTCTCAAAACCTCTGCAATTGGTCTCCTCATTTTTGACAAGTTTACAGACTGTCCTGCTCTGTCCCAACTATTTTGAGATATGTTGCTGTCAACAAATTCAAAATTGGCTAATTTTTTTATGAAGTGGTAAATTTTATCATTTTCAACATCTGATATATGTTCTACTGTTATAAAGTTTGTATTGAGATCTTATAAAACAAGAAGAACCATAGCATATGGAAAACATTTCTGGACGTGGTTGAGCCCGTTAGTTCACATTAGCAAGATGTAGTATGACCGCCTTCGGTTACATGGCTTGGTGGAGTCCAATATCATATTCCCAGCTGGTCTCCCCAGACATGGCAACTTGTTTCATATGATAAGTCTATCAACTGTTTGATCCAGTTGCATGGGGTATATGTTCTACTGTGAATAAATGCGTCTATGAGATTTGTAAATCATTGCATTGTTTTCATTTATATTTCACACAGTTTCCCAACTTTTTGGGAATCGGTTGTAATTTACACACCATCAACATATTCTGCACTTTTCCAGTTTGTGAGGCAACTAATAAAACGCCAAAGAATGAAAATAAATGGAGAAACCATTACATACGCCAATCTTAGTGAAAAGTTTGATCGTACAAAATGTGCCAGATTTATCACAAGGCACAGGTCTCATATACAACTGGTGCATCTTCTGGAAGAGCAATGAGCCAGAAACTCAAACCTATGCCAGCTATGGGCCGATATAGATTTGAACTATAATTTACTCTTATTATTATGGCTCATAAAAGTGGCGTAAACTACTTGATAAATTTGCCTCAATGAGTCAAAAGGAAAGTTGGTCCTTTCTGTAAGAGCTTACAATCTAAATAATGTATTAAATTCTTTGTATGGCAGACAAAACGTTGAGATTAGCAGTAAACACAATGTAGGGGAGATGTCCCCTACAGCTAACAGCAGATGGTTCAGGTATTTCGGAAAGCATTTCTCTTTTGCACAATAGAAGAAGAACTAGTACAATTTAAAGAGAACATGTCACCACAACATGCAGTGCAGTCTGCATTGAGGAGGATGGGCTGAGCAGATTGATATCTACGTAGTTTTGGGGGAAAAGATTCAGTAAAACTTGCAATTTATACATTTATAACCTCTATTTTTTTCAAAACATAAACCATCTCTGTACAGCTTTTACAGTGACTCACAGCTATGTATACATATCCCCCCACGTAGAGAATGCCATCACTGATAACACCTCCTCCACTTACAACTGAAGTCATTACAAGTTATACTGAACCTTTTCCCATATAACTGTATACCTGCTCAGCTCTTCCTGCTCTATAACATCCTGCCTGCAGACTGTTCTGCATCTTGTGGTGACAGGTTCCTTTTAAGTAGGTGAGGAATGCATACAAGACTTACATGGCCAGGGGAAGGAGAGTGGGACTCATCAATTCTACTAAAAAGAGTGAATGGGTAAGTCTGAAAGCAAACAGCAGCTAAAATGAAGCTGGAAGCAGTGAGCAGGTGAGAAAATTAGCCAAATCAAGGATATGGCCACGTGGTCATGTGTCTGGATACAGTAGCCAGGAGTGGCTCATAAGCAGAAAGTGTACCCTGAAACCTGACAGCGCGGACGTACCCTGAGTTGTCAACAAGATTGAGTAGCTCAAATGGAATCTCTCTTCTGCCCTGAGGGACTGGCATGTTATGCTGCCCTCACTGATGGCAGAATAAAGTTGTGGCAGAAATTCATGGTTGGCAAGAACCAGCTTCATAATTATTGTAGCCTTGGCCTAGAAAACAGTCACAACTGCTTGAGAAGAGTCATGGTTATATACAAGTCATGCTCTCCCTACCCACCTGCTGATGACTCCCAAGGAGGGAACTACTGGGGAGAGCAGGAGATCTCAGACATCCATGACCAGGAATTCTGCCTGTCCAGGCTGCCATGATTATAATGCTGGCTCTCACCAATCACTTAGGCCCCTTTCACACGGGCAAGATTTCCGCGCGGATGCAATGCGTGATGCGAACGCATTGTACCCGCACTAAATGGCATACACCCCCGTATCCTAAGAGAATTAAGTAATGTCATCGACAGACCCTTATTTCTGATATTTAAGGACTCTATACTGACGGGGAGTGTTCCACAGGATTGGCGCATAGCAAATGTGGTGCCATTATTCAAAAAGGGTCCAAAAACAGAGCCCGGGAACTATAGGCCGGTAAGTTTAACATCTGTTGTGGGTAAACTGTTTGAAGGTTTTCTGAGAGATGCTATCTTGAAGTACCTCAATGAAAATAAGCAAATAACTCCGTATCAGCATGGCTTCATGAGGGATCGGTCATGTCAAACCAATTTAATCAGTTTCTATGAGGAAGAAAGTTCTAGACTTGACCGCGGCGACTCAATGGATGTCGTATATTTGGACTTCTCCAAAGCGTTTGACACGGTACCACATAAAAGGTTAGTATACAAAATGAGAATGCTTGGCCTGGGAGAAAATGTCTGTATGTGGGTAAGTAACTGGCTCAGTGATAGAAAACAGAGGGTGGTTATTAACGGTAGATACTCAGATTGGGTCACTGTAACTAGTGGGGTACCACAGGGGTCAGTATTGGGCCCTATTCTCTTCAATATATTTATTAAGGATATTGTAGAAGGTTTGCATAGTAAAATATCAATTTTTGCAGATGACACTAAATTGTGTAAAGTAATTAACACAGAGGAGGACAGTGCACTGCTACAGCAGGAACTGGATAGACTGGAGGCTTGGTCAGAAAAGTGGCAGATGAGGTTTAACACTGACAAATGTAAGGTTATGCATATGGGAAGGAATAATGCAAGTCACCAGTACATACTAAATGGTAAAGCACTGGGTAACTCTGACATGGAAAAGGACCTAGGAATTTTAGTGAACAGCAAACTAAGCTGTAGAAGCCAGTGCCAGACAGCTGCTGCCAAGGCCAATAAGATAATGGGTTGCATCAAAAGAGGCATAGATGCCCGTGATGAGAACATTGTCCTGCCACTTTACAAATCACTAGTCAGACCACACATGGAGTACTGTGTACAGTTCTGGGCTCCTGTGAACAAGGCAGACATAGCAGAGCTGGAGAGGGTTCAGAGGAGGGCAACTAAAGTAATAACTGGAATGGGTAGATGCAGTACCCAGAAAGATTGTCAAAATTAGGGTTATTCACTTTAGAAAAAAGACGACTGAGGGGAGATCTAATAACTATGTATAAATATATCAGGGGTCAGTACAGAGATCTCTCCCATCATCTATTTATCCCGAGGACTGTGACGAGGGGACATCCTCTGCGTCTGGAGGAAAGAAGGTTTGTACATAAACATAGAAGAGGATTCTTTATGGTAAGAGCAGTGAGACTATGGAACTCTCTGCCTGAGGAGGTAGTGATGGTAAGTTCACTAAAAGAGTTCAAGAAGGGCCTGGATGTATTTCTAGAGGGTATTACAGGTTATAGTTACTAGAGAGGGGTCGTTGATCCAGGGAGTTATTCTGATTGCCTGATTGGAGTCGGGAAGGAATTTTTCCCCCTAAAGTGAGGAAAATTGGCTTCTACCTCACAGGGGTTTTTTTTTGCCTTCCTCTGGATCGACTTGTAGGAAAACAGGCTGAACTGGATGGACAGATGTCTTTTTTCGGCCTTACAAACTATGTTACTAAATCCTGACTCATTCATTTCAATGGGTCTTTTCACATGAGCGATGTTTTTCACGCATCAGTTCGCCGTTGCGTGAAAATCGCAGCATGTTCTATATTCTGCGTTTTTCACACAGAATATAGAAACACCACTGAAAGTGAAACACCACTGAAAACAGCCGTGAGGAAATGCTTAGCTATAAGGGCATATTCACACGACCGCAACGTGTTTTGCAGTCCGCAAAACACAGATGGTGCCCATGTGCATTCCGCAATTTGCCAAATGGAATGGGCGGCCCATTACAGAAATGCCTATTCTTGTCCAGCGGACAAGAATAAGACATGCTCTATATTTTTTGCGGGGCTGCAGAACAGAACAACGGACACGTGTTCTGTCCGCATATTTTGTGGTCTCATTGAAATGAATGCAGATCATGTGAATGAGCCCCAACATAGATCTATCTAGTGCCAGACTTCAGTTGGGTTGTTCATATAAACAGAAAGTCCACAACAGAAGCATCAAAACCGTGATAAATAGTGCAGCTTTAGAGTACAACTGGGCGTTAACTTGTCACTAGAGACGAGCGAACCTGCTCGTAACGAGCAGGTCAATGCTCGGATCCCCTGCGCTCCCCTGTCCGCAGCCATCCGGATCCGTCCTCACCCAACTGTAAGTCAATGGTGACGGATCCATTTGGTGTCACACACTAGTATGTGACTAGTGTGTGACACCAAACGGATCCGTCCCCATTGACTTACAGTCGGGTGAGGACGGATCCGGATGGCTGCGGGCAGGGGATCCGAGCATTGAACCGCTCGTTACAAGCAGGTTCGCTCATCTCTACTTGTCACATGACACAAAAGGGTGTCTACATGGAGACTTTTCATATAAAGTATTTCAATGGTGTGGCAATGTGACATGCTAAAACTGCGAAGCAACAGTCTAAAAAAACAAAAAAACAACTGACTTGTCGCATTGCGACAGCATTTTACATACATTGTATGAAATGTAGCATAACACGTCGCCTTATAGCCATAGCAGTGTTTGGTGGTTTTGGTAAGATTTCATGCAGATTTTCAGCATACAAAAACGCATTGTGTGCAGATAACCTTATGGTGTTGGTATCCTGATGAATTTACAATTAGCACAGTCCAGCACTGACTGATAGCCAGGAACTCCTTAGAACAGCCTGGATTGGCGATAATTCTGATCCTGTCCACTTAACCTCACGGATTTTGCAGCTTCTAAACAGATAGGTAGTGGGCTACCTATGCCCCCATTGCCCACCAGCTCACAACTCCCCCAACTTAAATGCAATCAACAGGTGCCGATGGACCTTCTTCTGGACCTGCCATCGCTGTATGCCTATGAGGCTACCTAACACTTGTGCTTCATAGAACACCCAATGTGCAGTCTAATTCACACCATGTCTGTAGTGTCTGTTTGACATATGTAGCTAGAAAGCTCCACACACACATGCCAAAAATATTCATAGGGCTCCATCGTCTGCTGTAATGTTCAGTTCCTGTGCATCAGCCCTAAAGCAGAACACAATAGTTTGAATTTCAGTGTTTAACCAAAGGGAGACTGAAAATCAGTCCCATTTATATAAATAGGGCAGCAAGCACATGGATTTCAGCAAGCCCTATTAAATAGTGAAAGGAACGGATTTTCAGTTGCAGAATTTTCTGCCACATAATCTGCCGCTACAGGCTTCAGCCCAACAAATTTACCATCTTTTATGCCTGGAGACAGGCATAAGAGGAAGGAAATCTACTCCAGTAATGGGCTGGAGTAGTTTTCACCCCCCGGCGTGCTTTACATCACTCCACACAATGCCTGGAATTGTGCTTGGAGACATAAGGCGTATATGCAGCTGCTAGATCATGGAAAGCCATGCCATGAAGCTTCAAGCACACAGTTTTTGTGCTGAAGTTAAAGGGGTATTCCCATCACAGACAATGGGGCCATATCGCTAGGATATGCCCACATTGTCTGAATAGATATATCGAGAACGGAGCAGGGAGAGTTGTGCCTGGAGGTCCGGGGTCCGGCCACCACCAGGCGCAGCTCCCCTCTCCTCCCATAGAAATGAATGGGAGCACACTGCGCATGCGCGGCTACCGTTCCCATTCATTTCTAGGGAGCCGGCTATTATCCGGGAGGGAGGTTTGGAACTCTGCAGTTATTGAGTTGCTGATACTCTACTACAGTACCACACTCAAATTCAGCACGTTAACCACTTAACCCACCATGATGTACCCATAGGTCATGAATGTTAAAGGGTTATACAGAGTGGGCTGAATTGCTAGGCTTGCTCCATACACAACAGGTACTGGCTGTATAAAACAGCTGACACCTGCCAGCAGTAAACGAGAATGGAGATGGCTCTGATCCAGGTCATTTAACCCCCTTAGATACCACTGTCAATAGTGACCTCAGCATCTGTGGAGGTTAGACAGAAAGATGGGTCTCTCTCCTCCGATCAGAGCCCCCATGGCAAAATCAACAGCCTGGAGCCTTATAAAGGCTCTCTGCGTTGCCATTGTAAGCTGCCTGCATACTGGAGCCTGATGCACGTCCAGACAGGCAACCTATAAAAATCGTATAGATTGCAACAGAATTGAACAGCAGTCCATGGGCCAAGTGATCAGAAGATTGCATGTTGAAGTCTCCTAAGGGGACTAAAATACAGTAAAAAAATATTATGAAATATGTCTTCCTTTCCGGACACGTATATTAAACAAAAAATAAACATATCTCCGCATCCAAAAACATATGAACTATTAAAATAAAATGTATTATGTGCGGTGAACACCATAGTGAAAAAAAAACACACATCAAGAGCCAAAAGTTTTTTAGTCATGTTGCCTCCCAAAAAATGTCAGAATATAACAATGCAAACAAAGACATTCGAAAAAAAGTTTTTATTTTTAAAAGCAGTAAACATAGTAGAAACTATATAAATTTGGTATCACCACAAACATACCAACCCACAAGATTAAAGGGGTTGTCCAAGTTATTTTTTTGTTCTTTATATGTTTCTAACTTGTCAGGTATAACAACTTTCCCATATACTTTGTGTTTCTAAAGCTGCTGGTTTCTCAGAGTTGACTGAGGGTCACATGACCTGTGATGTCACCTTATCTCCCCGGTCTGCGATGTTTCGTGCACAAGCCTCAGAGTTCAGATAACAGTCTGTACACGAGACGTCACTGGCCACGCCCCCTTTCTTTGCCGGGCTGCTATCTGCTCTCTCCCTGGATTCCTTCAGATAAAACATTAACCCTTTCAGCCAGAACACACTGAGGGCTCAAGGCTTTACAACAAATAGTAGCTGCAGCAGTGAGAGGAGACAAATGCTGGGCAAGGAGCTATAGAGGAATTGTACAAGAACAGGTAGGGAGAATTTCCTGTGTGTATCAGCAGTGTCATTGTACAGCTGGGACTTGTAGTCCTACACAAACAACATGCTGCTGAGTATCCCAGCAGGCAGACATGTACTCACGGCACTTATATTCACTGCCTTTGCAGAGAAGGGGGGAGGGGCTGAGATTGTTGTCATTGCATGTAAACAAAGGCCAGAAGAGAACCAGGGAAATGAGGAAATAAAGATTTTTTTTGCCTAAAACTTGCTGAACTTAGTTATATATTGCTACCCATCAGATTTACAGTGCTATATTTTTTTTTCCATAACTTTAACAACCCCTTTAAGGTTACATTCACACGACCGTATGTCTTTTTCGCTCCACAGAACACGGATCCGCAAAAAAATACGGCTGATGTTCGTTTGGCATCCGTATTGCATCCTTTTTTGCGGATCCATTGCAACAATGCCCATCATTGTCCACAAAACAGATAAGAATAGGACATGTTCTATCTTTTTTGTGGGACTACGGAACGGACATACTGATGTGGACAGCACACTTTGTACTGTCAGCATTTCTTGCGGACCAATTGAAATGAATGGGTTTGCATCCTATTCGCAAAAAAAATGGAACGTTCATGGAAACAAAATATGTTTGTGTGCTCGAGGCCTAAAGCAGTCATGCCATTTAGCCTGCAGTGAACACTATAAACACAAAACAAATGGCCAATAGTATTTGGTTTTATTTAGTTTTACCCAAAAAAGATTTCCCTCATACGGCTGTGTGAACAGAAAATTTAACAAAGTTATGGCTCTTGCAAGGTGGGATGGAACTGTCCCTGTCCTTAAAAGGACCCATTCTTTTCCAAATGTTTTTTTAAAAGGCAGACTGCATGGCTGGGTGCTTG
Source organism: Rhinella marina (assembly GCA_900303285.1). Taxonomy (NCBI): domain Eukaryota; kingdom Metazoa; phylum Chordata; class Amphibia; order Anura; family Bufonidae; genus Rhinella; species Rhinella marina. The sequence continues at coordinate 31,229 of ONZH01029682.1, read as the reverse complement.
GTGTTATATACATGTGGCAATGAACGCCTGAATTCAATGATTAAAGGGAACCTGTCATCTCCGAAACACTCCCTGAACTAGTGTAAGCGTTTTGTAGTGTAAGTGATGCTGAATCCGAATATGTAAGTTTTATCTTCATACTCACTTCCATTCTGACGCTGTGCTCCCACAAACCTGCAGTAAAATACATTCACAGGACTCTTCGTTGAGTCCTCTCCATTATGTGAGTGAGCACTGGAGTCCACTGAGTGCATTTTACTGCAGGTTTGTGGGAGCACAGCGTCAGAATGGAAGCGAGTATGAAGATAAAACTCATATATTCGAATTCACCACTTACACTATACACCGCTTACTCTAGTTCAGGGGGTGTTTCTGAGATGACAGGTTCCCTTTAAGAGATGTGTCCAATACTTACAGTGTAATGCAGAATGAAAAATAAAAGATATGCAAGGGCTCATTCACATGAACATAAGGGCTCCATTGCTGTGCTGCGGACTGCAAATAGCGGTCTGCAATATATGGGCACTGACCGTGTGCTCTGTGCTGCGGGCCCATTGACTTGAAAGGGTCCACGATCCACAAGATACCAGTGTTTCTGCTGGCTTCCGATCCATGCCTCCACTCCACAAAAGATAGGACATTCTTATCTTTTGCTGTATCTTGCGGGTCTCGGACCCATTCAAGTCAATGGGTCCACATACGCAGAACGCAGAGTACACATGGCAGGTGCTTGTGCAAATACAGACACGGAGACCTTATGTTCATTTGAATGAGCCCTAAGGCGGAAAAAATACACACAAATACATGCAGTTCATCTTATTATTCTGCTATGTTGATCCAGATGCCTGCAAAACAATCTTTAAAACTAATTTATTTCATCTTATGAAAAAAAATAAAAAATCCTTCCCGACTCCAGATCAGAATAAAGGGCTCATGCACACGACCGTGGTTTTGGTTCACATTCAATCCGCATTTTTTATGAGTCAGATGTGGACCCGTTCACTTCAATTTACCCATTCACTTAAAAAAGACAAAAAAAAATAAAAATAAGAGAACATGTCCTATTATTGGCTAGGACAGTTCTTTAGAGGGCAGGACGTTCCATTTCGCAAAATGTGGAAGGCACACAGCCGGTATCTGTGTTCTGCAGATTCACAATTTACAGACTGCAAAAATGATTGTCGTGCAACATTTTTTATAATGATAATCAATGGTATCGCACTGCGACATGCAACTTACTGCAACACAAGGGTCGCAAAAAAATCGCAAAGGTCTAAGGGAAAGATCTGCACCTGTTCTGTGTTTAGAGCCGCACCTGGTTTTGGCAGGAAATCGCTGACCAAACACTGATGTGTGAATGAGGCTTAATACAGGATTTATTTATAAGTCAGTGTTTTGGTCAGTGACTTCCTTCCTTTTGTGGCCAAAACCAGGATTGGAGCCTCCACAGAGAAGGTATAACGAAAAAAATCTGCACTTCTTCTGCGTTTAGAGCCGCACTTGGTTTTGGCTCAAAATCCCTTATGGAAATCACTGACCAAACACTGTGTGAACAAGGCCTCCTGCACAAGAATGTATATGTATTTTGGTCCACAAAATGTGGATGCCTTTCGTGTGCATTCTGCATTTTTCTCACTTCCATTAATATAAATGCCTATTGTCATCTGCTAAACAGACCAGAATAGGACACATTCTATAATTTGCAAAATGACCACATGGATCCTTAAAAAATGTGGATGTGTGAATGGCCCCAGAGGAAAGAATGGGTCAGTGTGTTATCTGCAAACAATAAAGATAGCACAGTGAAGAAAAATACAGTCATGTGCATGACCCCTAACTTGCAGCATTGCTACACTCAAGAAATACATCCAGGCCTTACATTATTTTAGTGATCTCCATCACAGCTTCATCAGGCAGAGAGTTCCATAGTCTCACTGCTCTTACAGTAAAGAATCCTCTTCTATGTTTATGTACAAACCTTCTTTCCTCCAGACGCAGAGGATGTCCCCTCGTCACAGTCACAGTCCTGGGGATAAATAGATGATGGGAGAGATCTCTGTACTGACCCCTGATATATTTATACATAGTTATTAGATCTCCCCCTCAGTCGTCTTTTTTCTAAAGTGAATAATCCTAATTTTGATCATCTTTCTGGGTACTGTAGTCCACCCATTCCAGTTATTACTTGCCTGCCTTTTAACCCACTCAAGCTCTATTATGCTTGCCAAAATTGTACACGAAGGGCCACATTTACTAATGAGAGTGCACCTAGATGAGGTCATAAAACTATGCCAAAATTTGCCACAAGTTCATGCAATATTGTGCATTTTTAGCACATCTAGGTTTAGAGAAATCATCTGTGCCTAGCTCACCAAGGGGGTGTAGCTTATCATGCAAGATGTTACGCCACGCGTTTGGCATAAAATTTATCAAACTAAGCCAACCAACTGCGGGTATAAAGTTAAAAGAAAAAAGTGTCTACTCATGCACCAGATTTCTCATCCAGCCTGATGCCTAGTTCACACTTCAGTGTTTGGTCAGTGATTTCCATCAGTGATTTGGGGCCAAAACCAGGTGCGGCTCTAAACACAGAACAGGTGCAGATCTTTCCCTTATACCTTATGTCTGTGGAGGCTCCACTCCTGGTTTTGGCTCATAATCACTGATGGAAATTAGTGACCAAAACAATGACGTGTGAATGAGGTTTAAGCCTTTGTGATAAAAATAGTGCTTGTCTAGACAGCCTATTTAAAGGGAATGTGTCATAAGAAAATGACCTATTGTTTAAATCTCATTTTTATGTTAAGCATTTTTAAAGAATTTTTAGTGGTATTATTTTTAACTTTCCAGGTCACTATCTATATTCAAAATAGATAACAAAACCCATAAAATCCTGCAGCTTCCACCCTGGCCACTAACCCTAATTAATAGGCACCACTTCTTGGTCTGTACAGATCAATTTATCTGCTTATCATCACAGGCAGGATTAGAATGACAGATATCACCTTTAAGTATAGATAACACAGAATCCTCCATTCATAATGCATGTACAAGTATATCTACTCCCCCCTGATCTCTGCATATCGTCAAGTTGTCTCATTTGCAGTGGCAGTACAGTGTAATTACAACTTAGGTGCATCAAGAAGCAGCAGCACTCAATTGCTAGGGGTTCACGGAGCCCGACTCCCACCAATCTGATATTTATGACCTATCCTCAGGATAGGTCATCAGTATTAAACCACTGTATAACCCATGTAGAACTCAGACACTTCTCTGTCCAAGCCACCACCTTATCTAGATCCATGTATAGCATTTAAAGGGGTTGTCCTATTACATATACATATCCTCTATCCACAGGTTGAAGTCTGTTGGTTTTTTTTTTACGGCACTACTTAACTATGTAAGTGTCTGATAGGGGTCGTCAACTGCTGGGGCTCCCACCATTCACCAGGAAAACCCCATTAAGATTCCTCCTCTCAAAGCTCCAGGGCATTTTATATACAACACAAAATTACAGTATTTCACTGATTTCACTGCTTATAGAGAAAACCATCTCTAATAATGCACTGAAATCTGTCTCTACGTGATGTGTAACTGGTGTGAACATAAGGTCCTAACAATCCTTTCATTGAGCTATGTCCATTATGGCGACTGTCCATTACGTAGGTCTGTATGCACAAAGCTGCTCTTTCACTGCACCATACCTCATCTGGATCTCTAGAAGCAACGTCTTATGACTTATAGATAAAAGGTGCAAAAGGTCTCTTATTTGGTCATACACGTCTTTTCAGAGTTCAAGATGCCGACATGTATCGCTGGCAATCCCATATAGATGTAATCTACCGGTCACAATAGTGGATCTTCAGTTAGTATTTCAGGCATCGGAAGAAGACTAAAGGGGGCGAAACCATGGGTTTCAAGTTATGTGTATACATAGTTTAGGCAGCAAAAAGACATCTGTCCATTCAGTTCAGCCTGTTATCCTGCAAGTTGATCCAGAGGAAGGCAAAAAAAACCCTGTGAGGTAGAAGCCAATTTTCCTCACCGGTTTCAAATTTCACCTGTGAGTATGTAGAATAAAATGCTCTACTTTTAAACTATCCTTTGGTCTGCACTATGGGGGGAATTTATCATTAGGAAAATATTTGAAGTCAGTTTTGCTTCAGTCTGTGTTGGAGTACTTTCTGCCACATTTATCAAACGTCACAGGTTGTTTGATAAATGTGGCTTGTCCTTAAACCTAACACTTCTGTCTAGAGAAGCTCCTCCACTTTTCCTACTCCACCCTCCTCCTGGAGTGAGATTGCGACTATTTTGAAACTTTTAAAAAGTCGCAATCATAAATCTGGAGTGAAACTCATTAACATGGCTAACCACACCCACTTTTCCACCCATATTACAAACTGGAGTGAGTTGTGTACACATGCAAAAAGTCGCAAAAAAATGTGCAAAAAAGTCGCAAAAGCCCTATCGTGCGACTTTTTGAAGACAGAATTCTGGAGTGAAGGTGTGATAAATCAGGGCCTATATGTCTCCTCTCCTAAGCCTTTAGGCTAGTTTCACACCAGAGGCTGAGTGACCTGGTTGGAAGTTCCGGCACAGATAAAAACGGATTGCCGGATAAAAACCATTGTATGCAGACTCTTAGGATATTTCCAGGGTAGCAGCCAGATGTTTGCCGGACCCCATTATAATCAATAGGTTCCGGCAGACAGGCGGCGCTATCCAGCAATGTCAAATCTGGAGGACTCCGGCAGGCTGTTCCAGTAGGGAGCCTCTGCCATGTATGTGAACCTATCCATAGAGTAGAAAGACTGACTGAAGATCCACAATTGTGACCGGTAGATTACATCTATATGGGATTAAACGCTGCTGTAAAGAGACAACAAACCTTTTATCTACTGTATTTTAAGGGTGTATTAGACACCCCGACGCTGCTGGCGATTGTCAGGAGGGAAGCGTTTCCTACCAGGAACCAGCAGATAGCTACCAGAGGACACCACTGGACACCACCAAAGGAGCGATCGCTATGTAATCTGTCATCCCCATACAGGACAGCGGTGTGCTGGTGGCAGATCATATTAGGCTCCATTCACACGTCCTGATTTTTCATTCGAATCCTATCCGCGTCCGTTCCACAATTTCGGACGTCCGTAAACGCGGAAGACATGCGCATGTCATCCGCATTTGCGGATTCCATTCCAGGAGGGTAGAAAAAAAAAAAAAGAAGGATTTGATTACTCCTTCAGTTTTTTGCGGATCCGCAAAAAACAGATGACATATGGATACATCCTTTCCGTTTTTTCAGCATGCTGAAAGATCTGGACTGCCCGATGAAAGAGCATCTGATTGTTCAAGGGGCATTTAGAGGCAGTATTAGACTGCCAGATGATCATAGGAACGCTACTTAGCAATCATCGGGCAGAAAATCTGGCAGTCTAATACACCCTTACGCTACATTCACACGTCCGTTTAAAACATCCGCAATCTATCCGCATCCGTTCCGCAATTGCGGACGGTTTTTGCGGATATTTTGCGGATCCATTCATTTCAATGGGTCCTGATAATCTACGGACATTGCACCGTATGTTGTCCGCATCCGTTAATCTGTTCCGTTCCGTTTTGCGGATCCGCAAACAGAAATCCTCCTGTCCTACTTTTCTCCCGAATTGCGGTCCGTAGCACAATGAAAGTCTATGGATCCGCAAAAAATGCGGAAGACATGCGGAAAGGCATCCGTATGTCATCCGAATTTGCGGATTCCGTTCCAGGAGGGCTGAAAAAAAAAGATGTTATTCATCCTTCCGTTTTTTGCGGATCCGCAAAAAACGGATGACATATAGATACATCCTTTCCGTTTTTTACGGAAAAACGGAACGGATGTCCTGGAAAAACGGAGCTTTTTGCGGAACAACGGATCCGCAAAAAACTGACCGTTTTCCAGGATGTGCACACATACGGATGTGTGAATGTAGCCTTAGAGTCCATTCACACGAACGTATATATACGGGGGCCGCCCGGCGTGTGTTCCGCAGCGCTCGGAACACACGCCGGGCGGCCCCATTGAAAATGCCTATCCTTGTCCGTGCGTACGGACAAGTATAGGACATGCTTCAAATGAGCCGCGGCACGGAGCTAGCTTCGAGGTGAATGGGGCCGTATCTATCCGCAAAATTGCGGAATAGATGCGGCCCCATTCACCTCTAAGCTAGCTAATACGGTCGTGTGTATGGGGCCTTATTCTCAGAGAGCCTACAGACATCTGAGGTTCTTTTTGCTTTTGCTTTTTACAGAAAAAAGTGATACGACAACAATGGCTCAGATATACTAATCCTAAAGAATTCATAAGCTTTGAGAGGGTGTGCAGAATACTTACTAGAAATGTGCACTGCAGCCATCCCCTGAAAACACTACATAAACAAGAACTCAATGCAGAGTAACTGTTAAAGGACAGGAAAAGGAAAAGGCTGGGCGAGTACTACAAAGAATACACGGAAACTGTTGTTTTCCCACTGGAGCATCTTAAATAATAATCTGACTATGTGTGACAGATAAAGTACAATTCCCATAAAACGGATATTAAACTATTAGACTGGAACAGAAGGTACATTCCATGACACTTTGGAATGAACTGGTAAAATTCTTCTAGCGGCCTCTTCATATCTTATTGCGTATCACTGTGATTTTGAAAACATGGCATCTTAATGATGTACAAACATACAGTACAAAGGACCCTGCAGAATGGAGGACACTTCTGGGGGCAATATTTACACTGGAGGGGAGTACTGGTGGTATTTTATATAAGGGGCACTGTGGGGGTGTCTTGTATATACTAGGACCACTATGGGGGCATTATAGTCACTGGGGGCACTACTGTAGATTAAGTCCTCACAGGCAGGACCAGTGTGTAACTAGTCTTGTTCATGCTTTTTGCAATTGTCTGTATTATGTATGTATACCCCCTATCATATGTACAGCGCCATGAAAAGGGAGCCATTATTTATGGGGACACTGAGGGGGTGTATAACATCGGCGTAATCTACCGGGCCCAGGACCAGGAGGACAACAAATGGATTTATTTTCAGGGCCCAGGGACTGGTAAGTATCGTGCTCCTAGCCCTAGCATTGGTATTACTCACCGCTCTCTGGTCTTCTTCACTGAGCGCCTGCACTGCACTAAATCCTGGCAGCACACAGCTTCACAACAGAATGTAGTGTGCGTAGGAGACGCTGTGCAATGTCAGGTCACAGTGTAGTGTCTGCTCAGACACATAGACCATTTTTTTTAGTCTGGTCTGAGGTCTGTATTAAGGGGACTAAAAGGGAGCCCGGTCAAAAATTTGCTGTGCGGCCCAGTCAGTTCTAGTTTTGCCACTGGTATATAATACTGAGGGCACTGCAGTGGTTGGCATGTTTCAAAATAAATAAATAAATGACATCTTTTCATGGCCATGTTTAACAACCTTAAAAACAGATGCAAAACACCCATTAAGACAAGACAAGGCCAGAAAAAGGTGACAATGTGTCCGTTTTTAATGGCTATTTTTTGGCCATGAATGTACCTTACTGGCCGATGTTTGAAACGAGGATTATAGGATTTTTTTTTATTTTTTTTTTTTTTAATACAGATAGTGACTTTTAAAATAAAAAATAACCACCAAATAAATTCTTTAAAAATATGTTTAACAAAAAAACATGATTTAAATAATCGGTCATTTTCTGATGACACTTTCCCTTAAGTGACCGAATGTCATTCCGTCCACTTCTCACAGCTGAAGCTAATTTTTCTGTATATAACATAATGTGACCCCCAATAACCTTATCATAGATACCGGACAGGTTTCATGCTTCCTGATAGCCGGAAATCCTCTTCAGCCCTGGACAAATGCTGTGTACTGCAACCAAACCTTCCTCCCCAGTCACAGCAGGACCACCTTCCCCCCAAGCACAGGCACCCACCTCAGGCACCTACTTTCCTGACAAATACTTCCTAGTTGGCTTATATTTAGACCATTTTCTACTCCCGTCCCCTTCACCACCCTGTCCACGCCTACTTTTTTAGACCTGACCATCCACGAACATCACTACAGATCAGTATAGAATTTCAATGAGGATTTCCTTCAGAATCATCTTCTTACAGGAATTTACTGATATTTCACAGAACCACGGTCAGTGATAACATTCCCTGAACCTCTGTGTAAATTGCTCAGTTTCCTATGGTCCTCTCCACAGTGTTTAATCTGCTTCCGGCATCTGTTTAAAACTGGGAATTTGTACAGACCACTCCCTTGAGAAAGTACACATTGCCCCAGCACAATGCAATGAGATGGCAGGTGACTTGCTTTCCCAACTATTGGTACATGAATAATAATAGTATACAGAGAGATGATAAAGTTATTGGGAAAGTTCCTCTGAGAGCGTTTATTAAAACTACGGCCAAAGGGGTAGCTGTCGTTAGCAACCGGTCAGATTATCTCTCTCAAGCAACGGCTCCATTTTTCCATATATTCCCTCCTACACCCCCCCCCCCGCTTTGAGTTTAGACTTCTGGTAATCACAAGTTTCAAAGTGACAAGTTATAGGGTACAAGTAATCCCGTCCACAGAATAGGTGATAACTATCAGGGGGTACAGAGCTACAGCGATCCACACCGAACTGATCCTCTATCATGTGGATGGGGAGGACTTGTACCTTTCGGAATACCCCTTTAGAGAAAGGAAGAGCAATTAAATGGGTTTTCCAGGAATACAGTATGATGACCCATCATTAGGAGGTCATCCATATCTGATCAAAGGGGGTCCTATCAGCATCAGTGCTCAGCATCCCAGCCAATCTCCTGTTTGAAGAGGACGTAGTGTTCCTGTGAGTGTTCATCTTCCTGACAGCATACCATGCACAGCACCACACAACGTATAGTGGCTGCACTTGGTATTGCAGCCCAGGCCCACTGACTTGAATAGCAGCAGCACAAAGGCCAGGTGACCAATGAACATGTCACTGGCCTAGGAGAAGGCCACAGAGCTCACATGGCCTCTTCAAGCAGCTGATCACAGGGATGTGGGAGTCAGACCCCCCACTGATCAGAAATTGATGACCTATCCTGAGGATTAGGCCTCAAGCAAACGACCGTATGTATTTTGCGGAACAGAACAGCTAGCCCCCAATAGAACAGTACTATCCTTGTCCATAATGCAGACAATAATAGGACATGTTCTATGTTTTTTGCGGAACGGAAACAGGGACATACGGAAACAAAAAGCACACGGAGTACCTTCCGTTTTTTTGGTGCAGACGCATTGAAATGAATGGTTCTGCATACGGTCTGCAATAAAACCCGAAAAGGACACGGAAAGAAAATACGCTTGTGTGCATGAGCCCTTAGTCAGAATTTTACTCCAGGAAAAGCCCTACAAGAAAATTAATGTACACCATTTCAAGTGCGTACTACTCTGGATTTGCTCAGTCTTGCAATTGACAGAAGTCCTCTCTCATGGAAAGCATGATAAAAAACAAAAAAAACACAAAGGGTGCGTACACACACTGCAGATTTTGTTGCAGAAAACCTGCAGATTAGACACAGCGTCATTCTTTGCATTGAAAAGAGTAAAATCTAAAATGAAATCCGCAGTATAAATGCTGCAGATTTGAAATCCGCAATACCTCAGCTTCTCAAATTCTTATCCACTTTGCTGGTACTGCACATTTGTCGCACAAAAATCCACAATGGCAAATCTGCAGCTAATCAGTCACGTGTGAACCCAGCACACGACAGATTTTAAAACGCACTAAAAAAAGTTGACTTTTTTTTTTACCAATGTGTGTGCTCTTCAATACAAAGCTGCATTTTCAGCTTAAGGTTCTTGGCCTGTGGAAAACTCTCAAAAAACACATGAACAGAGCTATTTATATGCTTCTTATTCATTTCAATGATTCAGAGCGGATTCTGCCCCAAGCTAGGGAAAAAAACAAGTGCTGCTTCCCACTGAAATTAATGAGAGGCTGTTTTGAGGTCAGGACGGACACAAAATGGTGCGAGTTTCCCTGAGTGCACCCTGAATGCATCTGGACCAAATCCGTGACGCTCGTGTGAAAGGGGCCTAAGTGTCTATGTGTGTCTAACCCCTTCTTGACTCTTGGAACTATGTAGTTCCTGTAAATCGATTAAAAGGGTTTTCCAGGAGTTTAAAAGGGGTTTTCCGACACTTTTTAACTGATGACCTATCCTCTGGATAGGTCATCGGTATCAGATTGGTGGGGTCTGACGCTCAAGACCCCCAACAATCAGCTGTTTGAGAAGGCTCCGATGCTCCTGTGCACGCAGAGGCCTTCTCACAGCTTATACTGACCTATTGACATCATGTTCATCGAATGGGGCCGAGTTGCAACACCAAGCACAGCAACTATACAACGTACGAAGCTGTGCTTAGTAAGCTGCAAGAAGGCCACGGCCCTCACAGGAGCACCAGTGTCTTCTCAAACAGCGGATTGGCGGGGGTAACGAGTGTCAGGCCGCACCTATGTACACATCGGAGAGTGATGACTTAATCAGGTAGTAAGAAAAAAAAAAATGGGAAAAACCACCAGCGGTCGAGTATTTAAAAATGAAAACATTTACACACTTAACCCCTCAGATGCCATGGTCAAATCTGACCACAGCATCTGGGAGGTCAAAGACCAGGAGCACGTGCTCCTGGCCTTGTGCTGGCTCCCCCTAGTGAGGATCGGGGGAGTTGGATGGTGTGTGCAGCAGCATCTGTCCTCCCTGAATGATCTGAGGCTGCCGCACATTAGTTCCTATGGAACCCGTACCTGTGGCAGGGCTCGATAGGAACATAGTGTAATTTTCATAGTCTCCAATGCTTATGCATTGAGGTCTATGAGAAAAGCAGTCTAATGATTGCTTGTTATAGTTCCCTGTGGGAACTATTAAAAAGTGTAAAAAAATAAATAAATAAGCAAAATTATATAAATATATAATTTTATTTATTTTTAAAATATTAAAATTTTAATAATCCCCTTTCCCCACAATAAAATTATATAAACACACCCCCCAAAATAGTATCATTAAAAAGTACAGATCGCCCCCGCAAAAAATAAGCCCTCACAAAACTCCGTACACATAAAAGTATGCAGTAAAACTTATGGGGTTCAGATGGTGATACAAGGAAAAAAAAAAAAAAAATAGTATTTTTTTCCGTATCAAAGCAACATAAACTACACATATGTGGTATCATTGTAATCGTACTGATCCAGAGAATGAAAGGAACAGATCAGTTTTATCCGCATAGGAAACATTGTCAATACAAATGCCATAAACTGTGACTGAATTGTGTTTTTTTTTTTATAATTTCACCCCATTTGGAATTTTTTTCCAGCTTCCCACTACATTGTATGCAATTGTAAATGGTGCCATTAGAAAGTACAACTTGACCCATACAAAAAAAAAAAAAAAAAAAAAAAAAAAAAACAAACAAGCCCTCATACAGCTATGTGAATGGAAAAATAAAAACAGATTATTGCGTTGGGAAGGCTGTACAAAACCTAAACAGTACAAGTACAAAAGTACAAAAACTAAAAAAAAAAAAGAAAAAAGAAAAATCAACCAGTCTTGAAGGGGTTAATATTGATGCCCTATTCTCAGAATACGTCATCAGTAACTGATCGGTGGGGTTCTGACACCAAGCACCCCCGACAACCAGCTGTTTGAAGAGAGAATGCTCCTCCAGTGAGAGCTGTAGCCTCCTCATAGCCTGCCAAGATCAGCGCCATACACTGCATAGTGGCAGAGCTTGGTATTGCAGCCCAGACCTATTCACTTGAATGGAATTAAGCGGCACCTAGGCCATGTGACTGATGAACATAATGTCCCTAGCGGAGGAGGAGGCCGCAGTGCTCACCAGGCCTCCACAGAGTGCTGGGTGTCAGTCCTGAGGATAGACCAACAACCGCATTAAATGTATGCATGTATTATAGTCCCCTTTGTGCTGAAACATCTTTGACAACTGTGGTATTTAAATGGTACCCCCCCCCCCCAAATGAGACTACAAGGCACAGATGGGTTTCTATGGCAACCACCGTTAGACCCCTCTGGTCCGACAACTTGGCACATCTATTAGGCCCTGTGTGTATTAGGTCCAGCCTAATGGGATGCCCGTCAGAGGTATTGCTTGATGGCTAATAACAGTTTCAGGTACAGCCAACCATTGGCTACTGTTCCAGAAAACCGTGAATGATGTCACTGCGGTGATGTGGCGTCCAGCCGCTCTGACCACAGCAGTAATGGGACCAAACCGTTCCCTAGTCCTATGGGGACCAGAGCAGTGGAGGCATTGCAGACAGGTGAGTGGGCTTTTTATGTTCGGGGGACTCCAGGGCTGGATAACCAAAACTGATCTCTTTATCAGTGTATATGCTATGCACAGCCCTGATCAAACGTAAATGGCAAAAATACATATTAAAACAATTAGTAGGCAGAGAACGTGACAGGCATGATTCAGTGCAATCAAAATGATACATTAATATACAGAGGTTAAACCATAATTAGAGAACGTTCAACACCTGAAAATAATGCAAATATAAATCAGCGTAATAAACACGCCTAATAATATACAGATGCAGCAATCTTTAACTTGACATTTAATGCTATAAATACTTGGTACCTTCACATGCTGCAGGTTTGGTTACAGAAACTTCTGCACCAGTCAGTAGGATCAGCATTCCCCTGTATGCACAGGCTAGGTCCGCCAGAGCGAGGACCACTGACACATTCTGTCAATGGCGATACAGATTTCTGGAGGTGGTAAGTGCCTCCAGTGATAGGACACGTTGCTCTCCTCTTCTGCTGATGCCTGAACTGCTGTAAAACAATAAGTAGTCTACCAGCACCTCTTCTCATCAGCAGTCCTCAAAGGACCGACAAGGCCACTAGCCCACAATACACTGGCGAGTTGTCAGAGTGAAGAGCATACGGCACCATAGGGCCCACACACTAATTCTCCAGGTAACTTTCAGATTAAGGAAAAGCTATTGGTGCAGCTTCAACAGTCTCCTCTCTCCACAATACAATTTAGAGCAGTATTACCTAATAAGAACATGACTATATAATATTACACCATGGAAATCTACGGTGGGAAACAAAAAGGTAATAAAAAAAACTTTCAATACCAATATAATTCCATCAACGCCCCTCATGGATGCTCACTTCAGCAGCAGGCACCCATCTCAAGTCAAGAACTGTCTGTTACCTTGAAGGCTAACGTTCATGTTGCTGGCTTCAAGCAAAAATCAATATATTTGATGCAGTCATCCGCCCCACTGAACTGTGCAGCTCCTGGATTCCAGACTTTTGGATATGCTGAAGAGCCAGGTCCAGCAAGTCCACGACAGGAAAGGGCCAGGCAGGTTTCCTCCCTATACTTCCCCTGCCAAACTATCTGACATCACCCTCCTCATGATGAGTCAAATCCTGATCTGTAACAATGACAGCCAGGCTGTCTCTTACAACCACATGTGTACTGCAGTATGGATGTGAAATAAGGAAATCTACTTCAGGGAGTGGAGAATGAAAAGTCAGGCACCTAGCAATTTTCAGGAATGAAGAAAAATCCGTACAGTATGGTGCGCTTTACAGTGCTATCTGCAGGGAGTGTATGGTACAAGAACCTATAATCCAATATCACGATATATATGAAGCTGAAGGATAGTCCTCTTTATACACTGTAATATTCCTTTAAGGGTTCATGCACACAACTGTACTGTGTTTTGTAGTCCTCAAATCACGGATCCGGAAAACACGGATACCGTGTGCATTCCATATTTTGAGGAACGGAACAGCTGGCCCCTAATAGAACGGTACTATTTTTGTCCATAATATGTACAATAATAGGACATATTCTATTTTCTTTGCAGAACGGCCATAAGGATACAGAATGCACACAGTCATTTCCGTTTATACATGCCGCAAATTAAGAAAAAAAAAAAAACAAAACAAGCAAACAAACAGTACAGACACGAAAAAAAATGATGTTCGTGTACATGAGCCCTAAGGGTAATGGTGAAGCAGGGAGCCATCTGCTGTATTGTATGTGTATTCTGCCTGGTGCTACTGGGGAGCACAGATCATAGGAAGAACTGGGTGAGTATTTACGGTTATCTTTTATTTCCTTTGAAGGGGGCACATATCTTGGCATAACTACTGTAAAGAAGGCACATGTGGGAATTACTACTGTGAAGGGGCACAATGTGGGTACATCTACTGTGTGGTGGCATAAAGGGAGAATATGAGGGCATTAAGGGGATTGGGTGGGATTGGGTGTGTATAGTTAGGTTTTGGGCAGGGTTGGAGGCATGGACTAGTATGTACAATTTACCGCACATATCGTCCCTCTTTGTGCTTTTCAAAGATTGGGAGTTATAGATGTGAAATCTCCCTTACATGTCTGATGCAGGGTCAAATAAAATCGCCTGTCAGTGCAACCCTAACAAACATATTACTGAAAAAAGTAAAACTGAAGTCTCACAAGGCTGGGATCACACAGGTCGGTGCCACATGTGGCCACAGGCCTGGCTATTTTGAAGGTAACACACTGGTTTTACCTGCAAAGTCAGACCACCATAAGTAGCCACTGGAGGGTGGTGGTATGGCTGCCGGCGGCTGCCATGGCATGTAAACCTGGCATAATCAGGCTTTAATTAGTCAAAAGTTTAAAAAAAAAAAAAAAACAACACAAGCATGTGTATTGTGTTGCTGCAGTCATTATGACCCAAGCAACAAAATAAAAGAATTACGGACAAGGATAGTACTGTTCTATTAGGGGCCAGATGTTCCGTTCCGCAAAATACGGAATGCACACGGACATCATCCGTATTTTTTTTGCGGACCGCAAAATACATACGGTCATGTGCATGAGGCCTTAGGGGGAGTAAAACTGGGAGAGTCACTTGTTGAGAAGGATCTGGGTGTATTAGTAGATCATAGAATAAATAACAGCATGCAATGCCAGTCAGCTGCCTCTAAGGCTCCATTCACACGTCCTGTTTTTCTTTCCTGATTCGATCATGATCCTGATCTTGATCCATTCATTTCAATGGGTCCTGAAAAAAATTCAGGATCGAATCAGGAAAGAAAAACAGGACGTGTGAATGGAGCCTGAGAGAATTTTGTCTTGTATTAAAATAGGTATGGACTCGCAGGACAGGGATATAATATTGCCACTATACAAAGCGTTGGTGCGGCCTCAACTGGAATACACAGTTCAGTTCTGGGCACCAGTCCATAAAAAGGACGCCCTGGAGTTAGAAAAAGTAAAGAAGGAAAATCTTAGTTATGAGCAAAGATTAAATTAATTGAAATTGTTAAGCCTTGAAAAAAAAAAAAGACGTCTAAGGGGGGACATGATTAACCCCTTCCCGACTGCCATACGGCTATATACGTCCTATCTACACATGCCCCGTGCAGATAGCACGTATATAAACGTTCAGGCAGCGCTTTAATACCAGCGCTGATCAGCGCTGGGATTAAAGCTCCTGCTCCTGCAATCTAGCAGGAGCAGGTCGGGTCCCGGCTCACAGACAGAGCGGGGACCCTGAGGAGAAGACAGGAGCGGTTTATTACCGCTTCTGCCTTCTCCTGTGCCGGAGGAGAGCCTTACCTGAAGGCATGCCGGAGGGAGCAGGAAGCGGCAGAGCCTCTTCCTGTGTTAGTCCCGGCGGGTCACGTGACCGCCGGGTGTCTCGGTCTAAGAGCAGAGCTGCAGGGTCTAAGGAGACCCTGATCAGCTCTGCCTGTATGTAATGAGCCCCCAGGGGGCTGTTTTCCCCTGTAACTGGGGCTCCTGTGGATGCCCCAGTTACAGTGGAAACAGTGGGGGGGAAAAAAAAATCAATGTCCTCCAGAGGACTTTTAATGACCTCCTGGGGGACATATTATGTGGCAAAAATAAATTTAATATAAAGTTAAAAAAATTATAATAAAAATACAAATAAAAAATGTAAAAAAAAAATTACAAATGCAGTCGCCAACGGAAACGGTCACCATATTCGCCCCGTTTAATAAAACCTATACATGTTATATGTCAAAACGATCGTCACCAAATAGGGAACCTATTGAAATAATTATTTTTTGTGTCAGATTTAATATTTAAGAAATAAAAAGCTATAATTAAAAAAAATTACTTTTTTTTTTAAATAAGAATTAGCAGTTTGCCTCAAAATGAAACCTAAAATATAAAAAAAAAATCTCTAAAAAAAAACATTCTAATAAAAACTCCTAAGTGTCAAGTAAAAAAAATTGCAAAAATTATTTTGGTAGTCAAACAAAAAAATTCGGGTCACTAAACCAACACGTACACAAAATCACAAAAAGTTGCCTGGACATTCAGGCCATTTTTAGGCCCGGTCATGAAAGGGTTAACATAGTAACATAGTTTATAAGGCCGAAAAAACACATCTGTCCATCCAGTTCGGCCTGTTATCCTGCAAGTTGATCCAGAGGAAGGCAAAAAACCCCTGTGAGGTAGAAGCCAATATTCCTCACTTTAGGGGAAAAAAATTCCTTCCCGACTCCAATCACGCAATCAGAATAACTCCCTGGATCAAAGACCCCTCTCTCTAGTAACTATAACCTGTAATACTGTTACCCACCAGAAATAGATCTAGGCCTCTCTTGAACTCTTTTAGTGAACTTACCATCACTACCTCCTCAGGCAGAGAGTTCCACAGTCTCACTGCTCTTACAGTAAAGAATCCTCTTCTATATTTGTGTACAAACCTTTTTTCCTCCAGACGCAGAGGATGTCCCCTCGTCACAGTCACAGTCCTGGGGATAAATAGATCATGGGAGAGATCTCTGTACTGACCCCTGATATATTTATACATAGTTATTAGATCTCCCCTTAGTCATCTTTTTTCTAAAGTAAATAACCCTAATTTTGATAATCTTTCTGGGTACTGTAGTCCACCCATTCCAGTTATTACTTTAGTTGCCCTCCTCTGAACCCCCTCCAGCTCTGCTATGTCTGCCTTGTTCACAGGAGCCCAGAACTGTACACAGTACTCCATGTGTGGTCTGACTAGTGATTTGTAAAGTGGCAGGACTATGTTCTCATCACGGGCATCTATGCCTCTTTTGATGCAACCCATTATCTTATTGGCCTTGGCAGCAGCTGTCTGACACTGGTTTCTGCAACTTAGTTTGCTGTTCACTAAAATTCCTAGGTCCTTTTCCATGTCAGTGTTACCCAGTGTTTTACCATTTAGTATGTACTGGTGACTTGCATTATTCCTTCCCATGTGCATAACCTTACATTTGTCAGTGTTAAACCTCATCTGCCACTTCTCTGCCCAAGCCTCCAGTCTATCCAGATCCATCTGTAGCAGTGCACTGTCCTCCTCTGTGTTAATTACTTTACACAGTTTAGTGTCATCTGCAAAAATTGATATTTTACTGTGCAAGCTTTCTACAAGATCATTAATAAATATATTAAAGAGAATAGGGCCTAATACTAACCCCTGTGGTACCCCACTAGTGACGGTGACCCAATCTGAGTATGTACCGTTAATAACCACCCTCTGTTTTCTATCACTGAGCCAGTTACTTACCCACATACAGACATTTTCTCCCAGGCCAAGCATTCTCATTTTATATACTAACCTTTTATGTGGTACTGTGTCAAATGTTTTGGAGAAGTCCAGATGTACGACTCCCATTGATTCGCCGCAGTCAAGTCTAGAACTTACCTCCTCGTAGAAACTGATTAAATTGGTTTGACATGACCGATCCCTCATGAAGCCATGCTGATATAACGTTGTTTGCTTATTTTTATTGAGGTACTCAAAGATAGCATCTCTTAGAAAACCCTCAAACAGTTTACCCACAACAGACGTTAAACTTACCGGCCTATAGTTTCGACCCTTTTTGAATATTGGCACCACATTTGCTATGCGCCAATCCTGTGGAACACTCCCTGTCAGTATAGAGTCCTAAAATATCAGAAATAAGGGTCTGGCTATGACATTACTTAATTTTCTTAGGATACGGGGGTGTATGCCATCCGGTCCTGGCGATTTGTCTATTTTAATCTTTTTAAGACGTCGCTGTACTTCTTCCTGAGTCAGACAGGGCACTTTTAATGGGGAATTTACTTTTAAATTCTGAATTTCATCTGACAGTTTATTTTCCTCAGTGAATACAGTGGAGAAAAAAAATATTTAATAGCTTTGCTTTCTCCTCATCGCTCTCTGCAAATCCCCCCTCATCACTCTGTAAGGGGCCGACACCTTCAGATTTATACTTTTTACCATTTATATAATTTCAGAACATTTTAGGTTAGTTTTACTCTCTTTGGCAATTAATCTCTCGGTCTCTAGTTTGGCTGCTTTTATTTGTCTTTTACATATTCTATTTTTTTCCTTATAGTTTTTCAATGCTTCCTCGCTACCCTCCTGTTTTAGTGATTTAAATGCTTTCTTTTTGTCATTTATTGCTTTCTTTACAGCTCTATTTATCCACATTGGTTTTTTCTTGTTCATTAACCTTTTATTCCTATAATGTACAGTGGCTTGCGAAAGTATTCGGCCCCCTGGAACTTTTCAACCTTTTGCCACATTTCAGGCTTCAAACAAAAAGATATAACATTTGAAATTTTTGGTGAAGAATCAACAAGTGGGTCACAATTGTGAAGTGGAACAAAATTTATTGGATCATTTAAACTTTTTTTGTAATAATAAAACTGAAAAGAGGGGCGTGCAAAATTATTTGGCCCCCTTGCATTAATACTTTGTTGCGCCACCTTTTGCTGCGATTACAGCTGCAAGTCATTTGGAGTATTTCTCTATCAGTTTTGCACATCTAGAGACTGAAATTCTTGCCCATTCTTCCTTGCAAAACAGCTCAAGCTCTTTGAGGTTGGATGGAGAGCGTTTGTGAACAGCAGTTTTCAGCTCTTTCCACATATTCTCAATTGGATTCGGGTCTGGACTTTGACTTGGCCATTCTAAGACCTGGATACGTTTATTTTTGAACAATTCCATTGTAGATTTTGCTTTATGTTTGGAATCATTGTCTTGTTGCAAGATAAATCTCCGTCCTAGTCTCAGGTCTTTTGCAGACTCCAACAGGTTTTCATCCAGAATGGTCCTGTATTTGGCTCCATCTATCTTCCCTGTCCCTGCTGATGAAAAGCAGGCCCAAACCATGATGCTGCCACCACCATGTTTGACAGTGGGGATGGTGTGTTCAGGGTGATGAGCTGTGTTGCTTTTACGCCAAACATATAGTTTTGCATTGTTTCCAAAAAGTTGGATTTTGGTTTCATCTGACCAGAGCACCTTCTTCCACATGTTTGGTGTGTCTCCCAGGTGGCTTGTGGCAAACTGTAAGGCTCCATTCACACGTCTGGTTATTCTTTCCTGATTCGATCCTGATTTTTTCAGGACCCATTGAAATGAATGGATCCAGATCAGGATCAGGATCGAATCAGGAAAGAAAAACAGGACGTGTGAATGGAGCCTAAACGAGACTTTTTATGGATATCTTTGAAAAATGGCTTTCTTCTTGCCACTCTTCCATAAAGGCCAGATTTGTGAAGTGTTCGACTCATTGTTGTCCTATGGACAGACTCTCCCACCTCAGCTGTAGATCTCTGCAGCTCATCCAGAGTGATCATGGGCCTCTTGGCTGCATCTCTGATCAGTCTTCTCCTTGTTTGAGATGAAAGTTTAGAGGACGGCCGGGTCTTAGTAGATTTGCAGTGGTCTGATATTCCTTCCATTTCAATATGATCGCTTGCACAGTGCTCCTTGGGATGTTTAAAGCTTGGAAAATCTTTTGGTATCCAAATCCGGCTTTAAACTTCTCCACAACAGTATCACGGACCTGCCTGGTGTGTTCCTTGGTCTTCATGATGCTCTCAGTGCTTTAAACAGAAACCTGAGACTATCACAGAGCAGGTGCATTTATACAGAGACTTGGTGGATTCTATTTATCTTCATCAGTCATTTAGGACAACATTGGATCATTCAGAGATCCTCAATGAACTTCTGGAGTGAGTTTTCTGAACTGAAAGTAAATGGGCCAAATAATTTTGCACGCCCCACTTTTTAGTTTTATTATTACAAAAAAGTTTAAATGATCCAATAAATTTCGTTCCACCTGGCAATTGTGACCCACTTGTTGTTGATTCTTCACGAAAAATTTAAAATGTTATATCTTTTTGTTTGAAGCCTGAAATGTGGCAAAAGTTTGAAAAGTTCCAGGGGGCCGAATACTTTCGCAAGGCACTGTATGTACCTCTCACAATTAGATATTAGGATGCTCTTTAAAATCTCCCATTTTGTGGCTGTATTTTTATTTTTGAGGACTTTGTCCCAGTTAGTTAGACCTATGGCCTCTCTTAGTTGGATAAATTTAGCTTTTTTGAAGTTTGGTATTTTTGTTGCTCCCTGAAGAAACACTCTTTTGAATGACAGTTGGAAGGTTATTACTTTATGGTCACTATTTCCCAGGTGTCCCCCAAACTGCACATCTGTTGTTTTGTCAGGTCTATTGGTTAAAGCAGCGGTCCCCAACCACCGGGCCGCGGCCCAGGACCGGGCCCTGAATCGATGTCTGCCGGGCCGCGGCGGTGGCAGGGGACAAGGAGATAAGCGCTTCCATTGTGGAAGCGCTCATCTCCATAGTCATCTGTATCGCCGTCCTCAGGACGGCGATACAGATGCCTGTGTTGCGGTGGGGCAGGGGAGGGAGAGGCGTCTCCCCTGCCCGTTCCTCTGATAGGCTGCAGGCCTAGTGCCTGTAGCCTATCAGAGGCCAGCTCAGGCGGTGCGATGACGTCATCGCGCCGCCTGAGCCGTGCAGAGCGGGACACAGGCCGGAGGAGGCCTGCATCGCAGCGCTGCCAGGCTGATGGAGGTAAGTATAAGTGTTTGTTTTTTTTATTGTACAAAACTGAAGGAGAGGAGCACTATGGGCACTATAACTACTGTGTGGGGGCACTGTGGGCACTATAACTACTGTGGGGGGGGCACTATGGGCACTATAACTACTGTGTGGGGGGCACTATAACTACTGTGTGGGGGGCACTATGGGCACTATAACTACTGTGTGGGGGGCACTATAACTACTGTGTGGGGGGCACTATGGGCACTATAACTACTGTGTGGGGGCACTATGCTACTATAACTACTGTGTGGGGGCACTATGCTACTATAACTACTGTGTGGGGGCACTATGCTACTATAACTACTGTGTGGGGGCACTATGGGCACTATAACTACTGTGTGGGGGCACTATGCTACTATAACTACTGTGTGGGGGCACTATGCTACTATAACTACTGTGTGGGGGCACTATGGGCACTATAACTACTGTGTGGGGGCACTATGCTACTATAACTACTGTGTGGGGGCACTATGGGCACTATAACTACTGTGTGGGGGCACTATGGGCACTATAACTACTGTGTGGGGGCACTATGCTACTATAACTACTGTGTGGGGGCACTAATGGGGAATATCCACTGTGTGGGGGCACTATGCTCCACCCCCCAACAACCGCAGCGCCCCCCCCCCCATCCAAACCCACCCCCCACCCCCGGGCCCTGGGGAAATTGTCTAGCGAGAAACCGGGCCTTGGTGCAAAAAAGGTTGGGGGCCACTGGGTTAAAGGGAACCTGTCACCTCCTTTAGGCAAATTAAACTGTAAACATTACCTTAATGTATAGACCAGTGTGATTCAAATGAAGTTCCTGATACTGAGAACTGCCTGGTGAAACTGTAGTAAATTGAACTTTTATTCCTCCTTTGCACGCTTTTCCCAGTGATCTTGAAGTCAAGGGGGCAGCGGCCTCCTTGCTTCGAGTCAAGAAAGCCACTCCCCACTTCCTTGTGATAGACAGTTTGCCTGGGTGCCGGGGATCGCGCAAATATCGCGCATGCGTGTTGCGCGATTTCTTACTGCGCGATCCCGGCCCCGGCTCTTCAGTTTGCCGGCGCTTCTACTGTATCTGCGCATACGAGAGCGCTCCCGCCGTCCCAGCACGCAAGGGGTCACAGAAGCGGCGTACCGCCCGGGCGTACGTATACTCGGGGTGAGCTATGCGGCGCATGCGCAGATACAGTAGAAGCGCCGGCAAACTGAAGAGCCGGGCCGGGATCGCGCAGTAAGAAATCGCGCAACACGCATGCGCGATATTTGCGCAATCCCCGGCACCCAGGCAAACTGTCTATCACAAGGAAGTGGGGAGTGGCTTTCTTGACTCGAAGCAAGGAGGCCGCTGCCCCCTTGACTTCAAGATGACTGGGAAAAGCGCGCCAAGGAGGAATAAAAGTTCAATTTACTACAGTTTCACCAGGCAGTTCTCAGTATCAGGAACTTCATTTGAATCACACTGGTCTATACATTAAGGTAATGTTTACAGTTTAATTTGCCTAAAGGAGGTGACAGGTTCCCTTTAATACTAAGTCCAGTATGGCCGTCCCTCTAGTCGAGTCCTGAACCAGTTGGGAAAGGTAATTGTCTTTGGTTATTTCCAAGAACCTGTTTCCTTTATGAGATATACAGGTTTCAGTTTTCCAGTCTATATCTGGGTAGTTGAAATCCCCCATAATAACAACCTCATTATGATTTGCTGCCTCGTCTATTTCATTTAGAAGTAGATTTTCTGTGGACTCTGGTATATTAGGTGGCTTATAGTAAACTCTTATTAGTATTTTATTATTGTTTTTGGCTCCATTTATTTCTACCCACAGTGACTCCACATCTTCATGTCCCTCACTTATATCTTCCCGGAGTGTGGGCTTTAGACAGGACTTTACATAAAGGCAGACCCTTCTCCCCTCTCCATTTTTGACGATCCGTCCTAAACAGACTGTAACCCTGTACGTTAACTGTGCAGTCATAGCTATCATCCAGCCATGTCTCAGTTACTCTCACTATGATTAATATGTACAAATATATAAACGGACAATACCAAAAAATATCTAGGGAAGCTATTCTGTGTTAAACCCCCTCAAAAAACAAGAGGCCACTCCCTACGACTGGAGAAAAAAAAAAGATTCGGTCATAAGAGGCGACAAGCATTCTTTACAGTAAGGTCTGTGAATCTCTGGAATAGCCTGCCACAGGAGCTGGTCACAGCAAGTACAGTAGATGGCTTCATAAAAAGGTTTAGATGAGTTTTTAATTTCAAAATAACATTGAAGCTTATGACAATGTATAGAAATCTTGTTATACTCACCCTTTCCCTTTGGCCCAACATCTTTTTAAAAGGACATTGATCCAGGGATCGATATAGCAGGATTACAGGTTGGACTTGATGGACTTTTGGCTTTTTCCAACCTTAACAACTATGTAAATAAAGTGTTTTCATTATGCAAAAAAGTTGTAAAATAAAAAATAAAATAAAAACATTGTACAGTATCTCAAATTACATTACAAAATATAACTTGTCCCACATGCGGCTACAACATCAGGAACATCAGAATAGGTCATGGAGAAAAAAAAATACTTCTGTAGTGCTGACAGCACTAGTTAGGGGCTTGGGAGAACAGTTTAACATACCTTTTGAGGAGCTTTTATTATGAGAAGTCGTGTGAATATGAACTTTTATTCTGCTCCTTAAGGCCTCATGCACACGACCGTATGTCCGTGTACATTCTGTATTTTGCGGATCGAAATAGCTGGAACAGTCCTATCCTTGTCCGTAATGCGGACAATAACAGGACATGTTCTATTATTTTACGTAACAGAAATACAGACATACGGAAACTGAATGCACACGGAGTAACCGTTTTTTTTTCGGACCCATTGAAATGAATGGTTCCGTATACAGTCCGCAAACAAAAAAAAAATACGGAACGGACACGGAAAGAAAATACGGTTGTGTGCATGAGGCCTAATAAAAAGGTTTTCCACCCATACATAATGATGAACAGTTCTCCAGATAGGTCATCAATATTCCATCTGTGGGTGTCCGACACAGGGCACCCCAACCGTTCAGCTATTTTCAGCATCCACCTGAACTGGAAACATAGTAGATAGCCGGCATCAAAAAAGCTCAGATCACACTGTAGTGGCCATGCCAGTGTACTGAAGCTCAGCCCTCATTCATATGAGGAGAAGAGGGGGGTGAACAGGCAGCATAAAGGGAGAGGGGAATCAGGGAAAAATTTATAATTTACTGGTTATGACTGCAGGAATACAAAATGGGAAAAAAAAAAATCACAGACTTAACCCCTCACAATTGATCACGACATCTGAGCCGTGAAGTCCCAGTTGCGCTGAGCTCTTGGGGCCCAAAAGTCTTCCCCATACAGAGATCATGGGAGCCCATGAGTTGCTGTGGTAGCCACAGCAAAATTCATATGGAGCTCTGGCTGTGGCAGGGCTCCATAGGAACACAGTGAATCTCCCATAGGCTGCAATATAAAATCATTGGTCTATGTATAAAAAAAAAATAAAGAAAAAAAAAGCACTGTAAATCTGATGGTCTGTAATATATACATTGAGTATATACACACATATACACACACACATACACACAGTGGAGATCAAAATTAGAGAACAACACACAATTTCCTAAATGTCAAGGTCACTATGTAGTCCTATGTGAATTTATCCTAACAGGAGTTAAAGAGACATATTTTAAACACATTTCATTAGTTGCATATATTCTAAATCACAGTATAAAAAACTTAAATTAGGTATTTTAAAAAGAACACTGATCAAAATTAGACAACACTTTCAGACACCTGCAAGTTGGTGGTGTTAATATGGCACCTGGTGCTAATTTCTGTAATTATCCGACAAACCCTATTTAACTGGCAGCCTAACTTTCCAGTTTTCATTGACTTTGCAAGATGGAAAGCTGTTCCAAAGTGACTGACACCCTCTGTCAGCAGGTTATCAAGATGAAGGCCAAAGGGGTGACCCTATCAGCCATGGCAAGAGAAGTTGGTCGTTCCAAGTCTGTGATTTCTAGAATACTGCATCTTTACAACACCACAAACTCATTCAAGTCCCCCAAGAAGGCTGGTCGTCCACGAAAGACAAATGCAAGAGAGGACAGGATAACGTGGAGAATCTCCATGGGCAATCGGTTCAACATTTCAGCTGGAATTGCTCGCCAGTTCAGCACTGAACAGGGTAAGGATCTATCTCGTCATACAGTGTCTCGATGTTTAAGAGCATTTGGACTGAAAGCCCACTCTGCAGTGACCAAACCTCTCATTAACAGAAAGAATCAAAAGGCTAGATCAACCTTTGCTGAGGAGCATGTGGTGTGGACAGAGGAAAAGTGGTTCAGAGTTCACTTTAGTGATGAAAGCAAGTTTAATTTATTTGGGTCTGATGGGAAACATTATGTTCATCGACAAACTGGGGAAAGACTGAACCCAAAGTGTGTAAAGAAGTCAGTGAAAGGTGGAGGAGGAAATGTCATGCTTTGGGTAATGTTTTCAGCAGCAGGAGTTGGGCCTCTCATATAGCTACATAGCAGAGTGAATGGAAGTGTGTATCAGAACCTTCTTCAACAACACGTGGTTCCTTCCTTGCGTTTGTCACTCAGACAGCAATTTTCATGCATGACAATGCCCCCTGTCACAAAACGGATTAACCCCTTCATGACATAGCCATTTTTCACCTTAAGGACCAGGCCAAATTTTGGAAATATGACATGTGTCACTTTATGTGGTAATAGCTTTGAAACACTTTTACTTATCCAAGCCGTTCTGAGATTGTTTTCTTGTGACACATTGTACTCCACGACAATGGTAAATTTGAGTCAATATAAATCGCCTTTATTTATTAAAAAAAATCCAAAATTTACAGAAAATTTGGAAAAATTTGTAATTTTCAAACTTTGAATTTCTATGCTTTTAAGGCAGATAGTGATCCCTCACAAAATAGTTATTACTTTACATTTCCCATATGTCTACTTTATGTTACCATCATTTTGTAGATGTAATTTTATTTTTTGGGGACGTTAGAAGGCTTAGAATTTTAGAAGTAATTCTTAAAATTTTTAAGAAATTTTCCAAAACCATTTTTTTGAAGCAACAGTTCAGTTCTGAAGTCACTTTGTGGGGCTATCATAATAGAAACCACCATAAATGACCCCAAGGCTTGATTACACCACTGTTTTTATTTTATTTATTTTACCGTGTTCACCTGAGTGGTCGGGACATGTGATATTTTTGTAGAGCAGGTTATTACGAACGTGGCGATACCTAACATGATTGGGATATTTTTTTTCTTTTTTTACCAATTTCAAATTTAAGTATTGGGGGAAAAATAGGATTTTTTTTAAACTTTTTTTTAAACTTTTTTTTATTTTTTTACACTTTTTTTTTACACTTTTTTTTTAGACTCAGACCCACTTGGTTCTTGAAGAACCAGTGGATCTGATTGTTCTATAATATACTACAGTACACTATATAGTGTACTGTAGTGTATTGTCACTCAGTCTAAGCCTTCTCAGGCTCCTGCCTTTAGCAGGAGCCTGAACAGGCTTGATTACACCATGGCAAGCAGACGCTTCTGAAAGCGTCTGGTTGCCATGGTAACCATCAGGACGCTGCCAGAGCACAGCAGCGTCCCGATGGAAGGGGGAGGGAGCTTCCTCCCCCTCTTCAGCCCACACCATCGGCGCTGCCAGCGCACCGCAGCGCCCGATGGGAGGGGGAGGGTGCTCCCTCCCCCTGTTAACCCTTTCCATGCCGCGGTCCCTACGGACCGTGGCATGGAAGGGGTTAAACTGCTGACATCGGTGCCAGCACCGATGTCAGCAGTTTGAAGCAGAGTATCAGCTGTATGCTGATACTCTGCTCGCTCGGCCATCCTGAAATATCATTGCGGCGGCGCTGCCGCACATTACACCCCCCCCGCCCACCCCTGGCCATCTGAAAATAGCGATCTGGGGTGGGTGGGGGGGGATATATATATATATATATATATATATTTATATTTATATTTATATAAGATCAATTTATTTATTTATTTATTTTTTAAATAAAAAGCAGCAGGATCGCTGTGATTGGCTAGTCTGTACAGACTAGCCAATCACAGCGATCGCTAGCCCGGGACCGCCCCCCATTGGTCCCGGGCTGGTAAGCTGAGACCCCTGGCTGTAAGTAACAGCCGGGGTCTCAGCGCTGTCACCATGTCAGCAGACATGGTGACAGTTTAATGTAATGACGGGTACACTCGTCATGGAGCGCTAAATAGCAGTGCTCCATGACGTGTATACTCGTCATATAGCGGGAAGGGGTTAAGCAGTTCCTTGAAACTGAAAACACTGAAACAATTAAATGGCCAGCTCAGAGTACTGATCTAAACCCAATAGAAAAGCTCTGGAAAATCCTTGGTGACAAAGTTATGGCCAAGAAACCCACTACAATCACCGAACTGTGGAAGAAACTGCAAGAAGAGTGGACCAAAATCACACCAGAGCAGTGTGAGAGACTAGTGATGTCCTGTGGCCACAGATGTGCTGAAGTTATTCAAAGCAAAGGCCTATACACTTCCTACTGACTGGTGACTGTTGTAACCTTCAGAAAATGTAGTTGTAATCTTTCTCTGTGCTACGGTCATTGCTGTTCTCTAATTTTGATCATTGTGTTTTTTGCAAAATAAAGATTTTTTGTGGAAGTACTTTGGTTATTTTGTTAAACGCTGTTCTAGTGACATGGTATACCCCTAACAAAAAATCCTTCAAATATTGACTAATGAGGATTGCATTATTTCTGGAAAAAAAAAAAAAAAAAAATCAAGCGTTCATGAATTGTTCTCTAATTTTGATCTCCAGTGTGTATATATATACAGCTCTCCCTTTTTTAACCCCTTCAACCTCGGGCCTGTTTTCACCTTCCTGCACAGGCCATTTTTTGCAAATCTGACATGTGTCACTTTATGTGGTAATAACTTTGGAACGCTTTTACTTATCCAGGCCATTCCAAGATTGTTTTCTCGTCACATATTGGTGCAAACCCCCTATAATTAAAGGGGTATTCTCATTTTAGACAATGGGGGCATATCGCTAGGATATGCCCCCATTGTCTTATAGGTGCGGGTCCCACCGCTGGGACCCGCACCTATCTCCAGAACGGAGCGGGGAGCGCTGCGCCTGGAGGACCCCAGGTTTCCGGGGGTCCGGCCACCACCAGGCACAGCTCCCCGCGCCGCTCATAGAAATGAATGGGAACAGGGCCGTGCATGCGCGGTGCGCTCCCATTCATTTCTATGGAGCCGACGGAAGTAGCCGAGCCAGCGCTCGGCTATTTTCGGCGGCCCCATAGAAATGAATGGAGGGCGGCTGCGCATGCGCAGTGCGCCCTCATTCACTTCGGGGGCTCCGTTCTGGAAATAGGTGCGGGTCCCAGCGGTGGGACCCGCACCTATAAGACAATGGGGGCATATCCTAGCGATATGCCCCCATTGTCTAAAATGAGAATAACCCTTTAATGTATTAATACCTCCCTAGTATACCGACAGTGCATAATTGATGCAAGATTGTTTTCTCGTCACATATTGTGCTTCACGACAGTAGTAAATTTGTGGCAAAATATTTCATTTTTATTCATAAAAAAAATACCAAATTTAAATTTCTCTACTTTCAAAATACATAGTAACACCTCCAAATATAATTATTTTACATTCCCCATATGTCTACTTTATGTTGGCATCATTTTATAAATGTCATTTTACTTTTTTCGGACGTTAGAAGGCTAAGGCCCCTTTCACATGGGCGTGATTTCCGCGCGGGTGCAATGCGTGATGTGAACGCATTGCACCCGCACTGAATCCTGATCCATTCATTTCAATGGGGCTTTTCACATGAGCAATGTTTATCACGCATCAGTTCGCCGTTGCATGAAAATCGCAGCATGTTCTATATTCTGCATTTTTCACGCAGCCCTGGCCCCATTGAAGTGAATGGGTCTGCGTGAATCACTGATGGTTGCTAAGAGATGTTGTTTGTAAACATTCAGTTTTTTATCACACGCGTGAAAAAACGCATCGCACGCGCGTGGAAAAAACTGAACGAACGTACACAATCGCATTCAAAACTGACTGCGATTGCGTGTGGATTGGTGCGGATGCGTGCTGATTTTCTGGAACGCATCCGGACTGAATCCGTGACACCCGTGTGAAAGAGGCCTTAGAAGTTTAGAAGCAATTTTTCAAATTTTCAACAAAATTTCCAAAACCATTTTTTTAAGCACCAATTCAGATATAAAGTGATTTTGAGGGGCTTATGTAATGGAAGCCACCCATAAATTACCCCATTTTAGAAACTACAGCCCTCAAATGATAAAAAAACTAATGTTACAAACTTTGTTAACCCTTGAAGTGTTCCACAAGAAATAAAGGAAAATGGAGGTGAAATTTCAAAATTTCACTTTTTTGGTAGATTATTCATGTTAATAATTTTTTTTCTTGCAACACAGCAAGGGTTAAAGGGGTTGTCCGAGTTATGACAAAAAATATATAGCACTGTAAATCTCATGGGCAGCAATATATAACTAAGTTAAGCAAGTTTTAGGCAAAAAAAATCCATATTTCCTAATTTCCCTGGTTCTCTTCTGGTCTTTGTTTACATGCAATAACAACAATCTCAGCCCCTCCCCCTTCCCCCCCCCCTCTGCAAAGGGAATGAATACAAGTGCTGAGTGACATGTCTGCCTGCTGGAATACTCAGCAGCATGTTGTATGTGTACAGTAGGACTACAAGTCCCAGCTGTACAATGACAATGCTGATACATACAGGAATTTCTCCCTACCTGTTCTTGTACAATACAATTCCTCTATAGCTCTTGTGCCCAGCATTTGTCTCCTCTCACTGCTGCAGCTACTGTTTGTTGTAAAGCCTTGAGCCCTCAGTGTGTTCTGGCTGAAGGGGTTAATGTTTTATCTGAAGGAAACCAGGGAGAGCAGATAGCAGCCAGCAAAGAAAGGGGGCGTGGCCAGAGACCTCTAGTGTACAGACTGTCATCTGATCTCTGAGGCTTGTGAAGGAAACATCACAGAGCAGAGAGATAAGGTGACATCACAGGTCATGTGACCCTCAGTCAACTCTGAGAAACCAGCAGCTTTAGGCTACTTTCACACTGGCGGCAGGCCTGATCCGGCAGGTGAAGGGTGCTGCCGGATCAGGCCTGCCGCAGTGACATGTGTGGAGCCGGAACCGCGCTCTGGCCCCACAAGTCACACAGTACATACATACACAAACATACACACACATATAGACAAACAAACACACATACATACTTACATGCTCCCGGCAGGTCTTCGGAGCGTCGGAGGGACAGGATGGCTCGCACAGGTGACGATTCCCCACAGCGCCCTCTGCTGGGCGCCTGGTGGAATCGTCATCTGTGCGCGCCGTCCTGTCCCTCCGACGCTCCGAAGACCTGCCGGGAGCATGTAAGTATGTATGTGTGTTTGTATGTCTATATCTGTGTGTATGTTTATGTGTTGTCTGTGTCTGTATGTGTCTATGTGTAGCCGGATCCGTAACGAACTCCATTGAAAGTCAATGGAGGGCGGATCCGGTTACCATTGTGGTCACACCAGACGGATCCGCCCCCATTGACTTGCATTGGGGCTCATTCCGGATCCGTCTTGGTGCGGATGCCTGGACCGGAGAGCAAACCGCAGCATGCTGCGGTTTGTTCTCCGGTCTGAAGATGGAACGGAATGCTTTCAGGAGCATTCCGTTGTCTTCAGTTCAGTTTTGTCCCCATTGACAATGAATGGGGACAAAACTGAAGCGTTTTATTCCGGTATTGAGCCCCTATGACGGAACTCAATACCGGAATTTTAAAACGCTAGTGTGAAAGTAGCCTTAGAAACACAAAGTATACGGGAAAGTTGTTATACCTGACAAGTTAGAAACATATAAAGAACAAAAAAATAACTCGGACAACCCCTTTAACAGCAAACTAAACCTCAATATACAGTCATGGCCAAAAGTTTTGAGAATGACACAAATATTATATTTTCATTATCTGCTGCCCTCTGGTTTTTATGTGTGTTTGCCAGATGTTTTTATCACATACAGAAATATAATTGCAATCATATTATGAGTAACAAAAGCTTATATTGACAGTTAGAATGAGTTAATGCAGCAAGTCAATATTTGCAGTGTTGACCCTTCTTCTTCAGGACCTCTGCAATTCTCCCTGGCATGCTCTCAATCAACTTCTGGACCAAATCCTGACTGATAGCAGTCCAT